>ML778792.1:1314292-1356521 GCA_009831015.1 Picea engelmannii
TAAACTAAGGAAATAAAATGCAAGTAAAATCTGTAGATCATCCCCTAACTTCTCATGATATCTATTGCCAATTCGAATTTGCCTGCAATAGAACACAAAGATCAAATTAGAAGGATATTTTATTAAGAAAACAATAAAAAATTAACTCCACAGACTTAGCTACAGAATCATCTGATTCTGTAACTAGTCCAAAATAGCGAACATGACTAGATAACAATCAAATAAAATCTTAAAAGAAATCAAATACAATTTTATTTTATTTTCCTCATCAAAACGAATTACTAATAGTTCAAGCAAATTCCTCATTCAAATTGAAAAAGAATACAATCGGGACAAGGTAAGAATGCTCTGTTTTTCAGTTATCACAAGATCGGGGCAAATAATAATCATATTGTTTCGTATCCAAATGCAATTACAAGCCAACCGTATGATGTAATCCAAAATAGATATGCTAATAATCGATCCTTATCACAATTGATTGGTTACAGCTGTGTAAAATTCATATCGTTTTATTCAATTGTCAAAATGAACAGGCTGTTAATTACGGAACATATCCATTAAAATTTGTTATAGAATACGGTTGCTGAGTATCGCATGGTGAACAGACATGAAAAAAACAATGATCATAACCATCGTTAACTCATTATAGTCATAGCAATAAATCGATATCGTTCAAATAAACGCAAAGATAGGTAAATCGTTTTAGAATGGAATCAGACTGAATGAGTAACAATCAAATGCATTTCGTTATTGATCACCACACAGTCAACCGTCAGGGTCTTGACAGAGTCAACAGAATCCATAATATAAATCGGGCAAATAACCAAAATGAATATGGCTGAGTTTAATTATAGACACAAATCATAAGACTGGATACGATCAATTTCATTCCCCAAATCGAAATCAAACGATATATTTGTTGCAGTTCAAATCGTAACAGCCACTATTCATATCCATTCGAAATTTGATTATGTAACAAATGATATACAAACTGTTCCAAGCATAGAATAATCACAACAACTAACCAATTTTCCCATCATATCGTACATGATATAACCAAATCGAACAGAGATATTGACTGTGTTCCAAAAATAGAAAAGATATTAACAATCCTTAATAACAGAGTATTCAAATCAAATCATGATCAATCAAATTAAATCTAATCAAAACCAATCAAAAATTAATAATCAAAACTTATATACAACAAATGCATGACAGAGAAGGTCAACGATGTACACATAATTTATGATCATGTCATATAAATGGGTGAAAGTTATACCAGCAAGATTGTTGAGGCTATGCCGATTTGGAATTGACGATTGCCGTGGTTGATTCGACATTCTTGAACAGAATTGAACCAGTTGTTCGTTGCTTCTTGTCAGAGGGTTCCACCTTCGCGTTATGACCAGTGAGCTTTGCCACTTGGTTTTCTAAATCATGAATTCTGGATTGCAACATCGACACATCCAAGTAGTATCTCTCCAACCACAACCCACACTGATCGCAAGGTGGAACAGCAGGTTGAACAGAAGGGGGCTTCGATAATTCACCGAGGGCTCCTCGAGGTGGTTTAATACCAGGAAAATTAGGATCATCCCGCAGACAGGGTGGTAAATTCTTGACAAAGTCGTGAGGAGGTTTGTCACACAAGCCTTCCGAGTAAGGATACTCATCGGCGAGAAAACGTTCAATTTCTGAATCAGAGTCTTCGCTGACCACGATAGGCTCTGATTTGGCAGGGGGTTTAGGCTTATTTCTCACCATGCGAGATATTAACCTAGCATTTTTCTTTCCTTTAGAATTAGCACCAGTTTTATCTTTAGGCTTTTTGATTGCGGGTTTATCAATTTCAACCTTTTTAGTCACAGCCATAGGAAAATTCGTAGGTGGGTCGGGTAGAGGTTTGGGTAGCAAAACGCTATAAGGCATAGGGGGAATAGGCTGGGTTCCGATTATCATAGGTTTATCCACCTGCGGAGGGTCCGATTCTTTGAAGCCATTACGACTGAGAAAATCATCCCAACAATCATGACGTAACCCTAAATCGTAAACCATAATCATTTTAATCAACCCCAAATGGAAGAGGCTGGTATCGGCCTGGCTACGCTTGTACCTTTTAGCCATCTTGAACAAACTTCTATGCAGGTAGTGAGGCATACTAAGTTCGAAACCCATAAAAACCATCAATAAACGAAGGTGAAACAAGAAAATGAACCCGTACCTGCCCTCACAAGTAATGAATTGCTTGATTATCATTAGGAGATCATACCAGCGTGGTTTCAACATTTTTGCAGGCAAGGCTTTGTCGCAGAAGTTCTTCGTCCGAGACTGGAATAAAAATGTCCACGGGACATCATCCACCTTGCAAATTTTGTATGACTTCTGTCTAGTAACAGGTAGGCTGGTTGCCGAGCTAAGGAACTGTTCATCAATTTCAAGTTGGACATCTCCAATTTTGGCTCGGCAGCCATCAAATGATAACGCAAATTGCCGAGCCACGATAGGGTTGTAACCATCGAACTTCTTTATAAACGGGAGCCACCCAAACTTTTCCAGGTCGCTATAAGCGCCATCAAACATCAGTAACGCTTGGCACCCGTTGGGCTCAGCTCTTACGACAGTATCCATGGATTTTGTTCATGATAGGGTTTGGTTTAAACCACACAACACGCACGAGTAAAAACGATAGGGCTTAACAGCTGCAGGTGCTCAAAGGGGTGTGAATCAATGTAATGTGTGCGAGGGTGGTGGAATTACCATTGCCATGCAGTGCATTAATGGCTAGGTATAGTGCTTTCTCATCAACAATCATAGCGTTTAAAACATATTAATCGGCCAACCCACATCGGTGTACAACCATATCAACGTGCCATCGATCAAACATGAAACAAATACCATATGTTAAATTCATGCACCAAGTGTATAGTTCGATCCAAAATGACATCCAAAGGTTTTACTAACGCGACAAGTGTAAAACATTGCCACTCCAATATGAAATCAAAATGATATATGACCCATGCATTTTTTAGCATAATCAAAGTGAAAAAACATTGCAACCAATGACCATATGAAAACGATAAGTTAAGAGCTCAAAACAATAAGAATCGTATCATATATAAAACTTTCAATCAACCATGACCCTTACGAAATCAAACATAACTCATAACTTAACATTTTCAATACTTTACCAAAGAAATCAAGTTGCGCAATCAAAGTGAATTGATATAGTTTGAAAGTCATTCGTAGTCATACAATAAACCAATGGTAAAGTGTCTTTCAGAAAATCAATAAAAGACTATGATAGTCCAAACAACAATGGAGGAGTTTTCACACTTTCAGTTGTGAAAACTAAATCGAAATCAAATTGTAATTGTCGCAAGAAATGAAACAAATGTATAATTGAAAAATGCGACGATGATTTGTCGTTTAGAAGACAATAGGTGTAGGCAGCTTTTTAGGGTAATTAAAAAAAAATTTATTGGCTGCCAACAGATCTGTAGAACCATTCCACTATTAAATGCAACAGAGTCTAATTGGGCCTGAGTGGCAGGTTTGGTTCCTGCTGTTGAGTTAAAGGGATTTAGGACCCCTCAACAAGAGGCTTGCTAGATACTAGAAACATAGCCTTACACCAAGGGAATTCACCTCTCCTTATCCCTAAATGGTGATTTTATATCTTCCTCAAGTGGTTGGGGGAGTTGGAATCCATTTTGTATGGGCATGTTGACATTTGGAGAACGCGCCTAACCAGAAAACTCACTTGAAAACAAGAAATTATTTCATTATTTATGATATTTTAGGGCATCCGCGGGTTGAAATATGGAGAGTCATGGATTTCCACACATTGCACTAGGGAAACACATAGATATCCTCATAAGGAATTTTTTTTAAATGATTTTGGAGAGGCAACTTGGGAAAATGTATAGAAAGATTTGGGAAAGGGTTAGGCCATGGTACAAATGCATAGGTGTGTCATTGTTTGCTATAACATATGCCCCTAATGTGTGAGGTCAGAAAGGAAAAATTATGGTTGAAGTAAATTATAAAATATAAGAGGAAAGGATGCATTGAATTACCCCTAAAGGTTCTCGAACAACCGATTCAAGAAAAATAACCGTCAACAAAGATCAAGAAAGCGTTTTTCTTCCCAAGTCAGGCATACCCATGCTCAGGTGTGATATAATAATGGACACCAATGAAATTACATTGAATATCCATGGTTTATATGAAAGTATGACTAATTTCCATGGCCATGAACAATACACAATGGATCCATGTGATAAATATTAAGTAGCAAGCATGGCCATGAGGAATACACAATGGATCCATTTCAAAGTAGATCATAGCCACAAATAGATACACAATGGAGCTATGTCTCAAGATAAATAATATAGGATATCTGAAACCAAGAGAAATGACATGTTGATCCTCTACAATTACCAATTTCTGTGAGGTGGCACCATATGAGTCGGGAAAGAGCACAAAATATGTGGTGCTCGTACTTCACCCAAAATATTCACAATGATCTGTCATGGTACAAGTCTACACTATGTGAACAGATGTATTGAATTCGAGCAAAGTGAGACATCATTTGATTACCGGTAATTGATGTATACTGTTAGAAAATGTGAGACAACCCACCGATGATGATAATGGGAGTCAAGGTACCATGGTACAATCTAACAACTGTGAATAAATGAGCTGGAGTCAAACACCTAGTAGAATATATTGAGCATGGGTCATTGATGTATTCCAACTATCAATAGCGAGGGAACCTACCACTAATTACTACAATCCCCAAGGTACCAAACATAACTCTAGATCTCTCTCCCAGAGCAAGATGTGTCGAAGTCGATGGGAAGAGATCCATTGGAAGGAAGGAATTAAGGCATCCTCCATCAACCAGCATGAGGGGTGGAAGAAGGCCAAATATTTTGAAGAAATCAGATGAAGAGACTGATACGCATGATGATGGCACTTACTTGGGAAGGATGACTTGCAAGGTAAAAGAATAAATGTTGAATGGGAGACGCAGTTTGAAACTTTCCCTTGAACAGAAAAATGACACATTATGTGAATTAGGAAACATGACTCTAAACTGGGAAACATTTGTGACAAATTAGGCATCAACAAATGCTCCATATGGTTGGAAGAATAACTAATCAGGGGAGATCAAACTCAAAAATGAGAAAAAAAATTCTCTTAAAGCCATACTAAACCCAAAATGATGAGAACAAGACTCAAATGTGTGATTTGTTCAAGGGAGACAAAAATGTTGCCAATAAAAGAGATAGATATTTTCACCCCTCTTTTTTTTTGTCTTTTTCATATTATAAAATCTTGAAAAATAATAAAATAATGTTATTGCACAGAGGAGGAAATGAGTGTCGTGGGAAAGAAAACTAGTTCCCTATTGCAGTGAACATACCTATGCTCAGTGCAAGGAAGCATGTGTAGGATAAGGACACTCAAGGGATTTTTCCTCTATGGATAAGGTGTCTAGTCACAAATTCATAAAATGAAGGTTTGGGGGATAATAAGAATGTATAAGCAATTTGTTCAACAACATCATGTTGAAACCAGTGTTAGGCCCAAAAGTGTGAGCAGTCAAAATGCAATGCGGTTACAACTCAAATTTAGGAAGTAAATCTCCCATGGTGGTGTTTTTCATAAGTTTAGTCTCCAAAGCTCCAAAAGGAATAAAATAATACCAACGAGAACTCTTCTGGCCAATACTAGACCAAAGTATTCTTTTTTTGTACATAGTCAGTTTGGTCTAGAAAAGGGTTAAACTTATATCGAAAATATGTCTCTTCAAATCCATTTTATGAGTGTGATAGAGACAAGATCACTCGGCCATATTTTCATATTTAAGGATTTTGAAAAGAGCTTAAATATGGAATCCCTCATCCTTTTTCATAAATTTAGTCTCCTAAGCCCAAAACATTATTAAACAAAACTGAGGAGAACTCTTTTAGTCCATAGACTATAGTATACATTTTTCGTAATTATTCTATTTAGTCTGAAAAAGGGGTAAATGTATGTTGAATAGACATTCCTTCAGGTCCATTTAGTGAGTGTGAAAGAAACAATATCACTCGCCAATATTTTCAATTTTAAGGAGTCTGAAAAGAGCTTAACTATGGAGTCCCTAATTCCGTTGTGAGAAGCATATAATTGAGGGATTCTTGCGGGTAACGACCAGAAGAAGAATGAAGTTCATACACAATGTAACGGCGGGACTAAACATGAATCTTGATCCTAATAGGAAACTTATAGCACGAGCACCAGAATACAACTGGATTCCAAACTAGGATGCCCATGGAAGGTAGGCTCTACCACATGAATTAAAATACTACTAAATAACAAAGAAGGTTCTGCATCACAACTCAATGGGGTTGATCCTAAGGAAAAATGAAACAAGAAATGGATAATTTAAAAATGCATGGAGGGGAAAATATAACCTATATACCATTTTTGAGATCAATACTTGTCAAAAAGGATCAACATAGAAGAAAACGTATCAAAGAAAATGTCTCCAAAGTCATGTATATAAGACCAAAAAAAAATACCCAGAAGTTAATAAGTCCAATATAGAAACCTATGATAAAGAAAAGTATTAAAGGATACAGAACTTGGAAACAATATGTAAATGTGTTGAACCTGCATAGAATAGATCTAGCTAGAAAATACTACACACATTTGTAGAGAGAAATTGAGAAAGAAGAAGGAGAGAAATAATAGAAGAATTATCATTAATCATAATGAATAATGAATAATTTACACATGATATACTCTATATAAATCAATGAATGCACACTGGAGGAGAACCAATTTTCCATAGTGGTGTTCTAGAGTGATCTAGACACACACCAGTAGTTACCTTCGTTGGAAGGAAGGCATTAAGGCATCCTCCATCAACCAGCACGAGGCGTGGAAGAAGGTCAAATATTTTGAAGAAATTGGATGAAGAGATTGATACTCATGATGATGGCACTTACTTGGGAAGGATGACTTGCAAGGTCAAAGAATAAATGTTGAATGGGAGATGCAGTTTGAAACTTTCCCTTGAACATAAAAATGACACATTATGTGAATTAGGAAACATGACTCTGAACTGGGATACATTTGTGACAAAGGAGGCATCAACAAATGCTCCATATGGTTGGAAGAATAACCAATCAGGGGATATCAAACTCAAAAATGAGAAAAAAAAATCTCTTAAAGCCATACTAAACCCAAAATGATGAGAGCAATACTCAAAAGTGTGATTTTTTCAAGCGAGAGAAAATTGTTGCCAATAAAAGAGATAGATATTTTCACCCCTCTTTTTTTTTGTCTTTTTCATATTATAAAATCATGAAAAGGAATAAAAGAATGTTATTGTACAGTGGAGGAAATGAGTGTCGTGGGAAAGAAAACTAGTTCCCTATTGCAGTGAACATACCTATGCTCAATGCAATGAAGCATGTGTAGGATAAGGACACTCTGGGGATTTTTCCTCTATGGATAAGGTGTCGAGTCACAAAGTCATAAAATGAAATTTTGGGGGACAATAAGAATGTATAATCAATTGGTTCAACAACATCATGTTGAAACCAGTGTTAGGCCTAAAAGTGCGAGCAGTCAAAATGCAATGCGGTTACAACTCAAATTTAGGAAGTAAACCTCCCATGGTGGTGTTTTTCATTTAGTCTCCAGAGATCCAAAAGGAATAAAATTATACCAATGAGAACTCTTCTGGCCAATACTAGACCAAAGTATTCATTTTTTGTACACAGTCAGTTTGGTCCAGAAAAGGGTTAAACTTATACCGAAAAGACGTCTCTTCAAATCCATTTTATGAGTCTGATAGAGACAAGATCACTCGGCCATATTTTCATATTTAAGGAGTTTGAAAATATCTTAAATATGTAATCCCTAATCCTTTTAGATAAATTTAGTCTCCTAATCCCAAAACATTATTAAACAAAACCGAGGAGAACTCTTTTAGTCCATAGACTATAGTATACATTTTTCGTAATTATTCTATTTAGTCTGAAAAAGGGGTAAATGCATGTTGAATAGATGTTCCTTCAGGTCCGTTTAATGAGTGTGAAAGAAACAATATCACTTGGAAATATTTTTCATTTTAAGGAGTCTGAAAAGAGCTTAACTATGGACTCCCTGATTCTGTTGTGAGAAGCATATAATTGAGGGAGTCTTGCGGGTAACGACCAGAAGAAGAATGACGTTCATACGCAATGTAATGGCGGGACTAAACATGACTCTCGAGCCTAATAGGAAACTTATAGGACGAGCACCATAATACGACTGGATTCCAAACTAGGATGCCCATGGAAGGTAGGCTCTACCACATGAATTAAAATACTTCTAAATAACAGAGAAGGTTCTGCGTCGCAACTCAGTGGGGTTGATCCTAAGGGAAAATGAAACAAGAAATGGATAATGAAAAAATTCATGGAGGGGAAAATATAACCTATATACCATTTTTTAGATCAATACTTGTCAAAAAGGATCAACATCGAAGAAAAGGTATGAAAGAAAATGTCTCCAAAGTCATGTATATAAGACCAAAAAAAATTACCTAGAAGTTAATAAGTCCAATATAGAAACCTATGATAAAGACAAGTATTAAAGGATACAAAACTTGAAAAAAATATGTAAATGTGTTGAACCTTCATAGAATATATCTAGCTAGAAAATGCTACACACATTTGCAAAGAGAAATTGAGAAAGAAGAAGAAGAAGGAGAGAAATAATAGAAGAATTATCATTAATCGTAATGAATAATGAATAATTTACACATTATATACTCTATATAAATCAATGGATGCACATTGGAGGAGAACCAATGTTCCATAGTGGTGTTCTAGAGTGATATAGACACACACCAACAGTTACGGGAGTGAACTACCACCTATTCTATCCTCTGAGGTAGTTACGGGAGTGAAGTGCCACCTAGCTAACTTAACTAGTCAACTAGTCTTCAGTTAAATGACTAGACAAAGTTTAATGAGGATTAGATCAAGGAATCAAGGGTAATGCACCAGTATGGTGATGATCCCAAGGCAAGTGTGCATTATCGTGGTGATGATCCCAATGTTGCATGGTGACAAAACCAATGCAACATCTAGACTCGACTAAACTAGTCAAACTGAAGTGTCAACTAAAGAGAATATTCTCTCGGTGGAATATTCTCCCCTAAAATATAGGATATTGGATAATGACTAATTATGACTAATAAACAAGGAAAAATAAATCCTAGGTGTGTGTGAAGTAACTCCAACACCGCCCCTGAACATCACTATGGTGAAAATAAAGAATGGGTCCCGACAATGAGGCCATGTTAGGTACCCAAATACAAAATATACACTGAAAATAAAGTGAGGAAAGAGGGAAAACCTCATGGGAAACATACCCCCCCCCCCACTCAAGGTACAATGCATGTAAAAATAAGAACTATGGTTTCTAGGCAATTGTGTCCTTCATTCCAAGACGACTTCGCAAAGAATAGAATTTATGCTCAGTGAAGGTCTTGGTTAAGATGTATGTCATCTGATCTGATGAAGGGAAGAACTATAGGTTGATGATCCCCTTGTGTACTAAGTCCCAGATGTAGTGCATGTGGATATTGATGAACTTCATCTGCTACCTCTGAACTTGATCTTTGCAAAACTTCAGAGTGCTTTGGTTGTCACACCAGATGATTATCAACCGATGAAAATGAATGCCCAAATCAGTGAGAAAATGTGGTAGCCACATAGCTTGAATGGTTATGTTAACTACCCCTCTGTACTCTACCTCAGCTGAAGATAGAGAAATGGTAGCTTTCTTCTTTCTTGACCAACAGATAGGCCCAGACCCAAGACTAAGTGAGTAACCAGATGTGGACTTGCGATCAGTGTTATCAGCAACCCAGACATAATCAATAAACCCGATGAGATCTAATGTAGAGTCTGTTTCATAATGAATCCCAAAGGTGATGGTGCCATGTATGTATCGAAGATTATGCTTTGTAGCCTTCCAATGTAGCTCATGTAGCTCCTGCATGAACCTGGAAACTACACCAACTACATAGGAGAGGTTTGGTATGGAGTGTGTGAGATACAACAATCTCCCCACTAGCTATCTGTGGATTGTGTTGTCAACCAGTGGAGTATCTCTGCCATTCTCAATTTTGAATCCTAATAGGAAAGGAGTCGGAGCATGCTTGCAACATGTCATGTGAAATCTCTTAAGGAGATCTCGTGCATACTTGGCCTGATATAGTTTGATGCCCAATGCATCCTGACTGATATCGAGTCCAAGGTAGAAGTGTAGTAGACCCATGTCTGTCATCAAAAACCTGTCATGTAGAATCTTCTTGACTGTAACAATCATTGAAGTCGAACAATCGGTGATCATCAAATCATCAACATACAAAACTAAGAGTAGAATTGAATCAACCATCCTGAGCATGTAGACATTTGGGTCTAATTTACAACGTACAAAGTTATGTGACAATAGGTAGGGGTCCATATTGGCATGACATGCCCTCGGAGCTTGCTTCAGGCCATCAAGAGACTTATTCAGTCGATAGACCAAAGATGAGTTTTGCACAAATCCCTGGGGCTGCTCCATATAGATGTCCATAGGGAGATCACCATGAATAAATTCATTCTTCACGTCCATTTGATGGACTTCCCATCCCTTGGCTTCCATAATGGCAAGTTCCAATCATGTGGAATCCATCTTCGCTACTGGAGTGAAGGTCTCATCATAGTCAATACCATGGACCTGTTGAAAGCCTTTGGAAACAAGTATAGATTTGTATATGCTAATCTATCAATTTGTTTCACTCTTGGTCATGTAGACCCATATGCATCTGACAAGTTTCCTCCTAGAAGGAAGGGGAACCAAATCCCAAGTCGATTTCTCGAGGAGGGATTTGTACTCCTCCTATATGGTGGATTCCTAAAAGGGATTTCCAGTAGCCTCACCATAAGACTGTAGATCTGAAGAATGAACCAAGAAAAGATGACTGGAGGGAAATGGTTCAGTGGAAGTGAGTGCAACAGGAGGCTCCTCAAAATCAGATAAAGTCCTCCTAGTATCAGCTGGATCACCAATAAGATCCCCTGCATCCTGAAGAGTAGTTTGTGCTCACTTGGGCCTCTTTTCTGGATCTACAACTGCATCTGGATTCTCTAACTCTACATATGACTGTACTGAATCTGTATCTGAATTATCTGAGTCCATTGAATCAAAAATCTAATCGAAAGAAGAGTCGGCATGTGCATGCTCATAATCTTGGACAGGTGGAAGAATGAAGGTGGCTGCATGTGGTTGTTGAGGTACATGTGAGACACTTTCCTCGAATTGGACACTACGCTCAATAATTATCCGGTCCGAGGAAATATCAATAATCCTATATCCCTTCACACCATTGGGGTATCCAACAAAAATACACTCAATGATCTATGGATGAAGTGCCTTCCTCTTTTTAGAGGGAATATGAGCCCATGCACATGAACCGAAAATGAAAAAGTGAGCCACTTCCGATTTGATCCCTCTCCAAGCCTCATAGGGGGTATTATCCTTGACATATATATGGGGAGATTTTTTTTCGATGTATGTTGCACAATTAAGTTCTTAGGCCCATAGTCTATGTGGTAGTGACTTTGCATGCAACATGCAAGATGCCATCTCCTTTAGAGATATGTTTTTCCACTTTGCAACTTTGTTTTGCTACAGAGTATAGGGAACTATGTGTTACAATTGAATCCCTTCCTCATGACAAATATTATGGATCTCATGATTGCATACTATCCCCCGTTATCATTTCAAATGATTTTGATTTTCTTTCCTGACTGTGTCTCAACCAGGTTTTGAAATATTTGAGGTGTTCAAAGACCTCCAATTTTTTCCTGAGAAAGTAAATCCATGTAAAATGTGAGAAATCATAAAAAAAAAAATGATAATAAACCTCACTTTGTTGATAGATGGATGCGGAAAAGGACCCATAAGGTCACTATGGATCAGATCTAAAGGCATGGAAGCTCTCTGAGACTTTTCTTTGTCGAATTTATCTTGAGGGTGTTTTCCAAGAACACATACCTCACATACTCCCTTGGAGAAATGAATGTCTTGTAGACCATCAACCAATATTTTCATGCTAATATGTTGCATGAATCTAAAATTCAAATTTCCAAACCTTTCGTGCCATATCCTACTACTTTCATTAGCATGAGTAAGCAGTAAAGCAAAATCTGGTTCAATAAATTCAGAAAATGTATACAATCTAGACTAATGATTTACCTCATTGGTAGCAACCCTGGAGTTGGTTTTCATGTCATAGATGTCCATGACATTTTGTGTGAATATGAATTTATTTTCAGTGTCGTAATTCATCATATGATACATAGAGAGAATGTTGACGGAATGTTTGGGAATGTGCAACACATTCTCGAAGCTTTCGTTGGTGAGTTCAATCCTTCCTTTGTTGGTGACTTTGACTAAAGAGTTGTCCCCCATTAGAATAGGAGGACCTCTGCATGCATCCAATGAAGAATAGACTACTTTTGAGGAAGCCATGTGATTTGATGCTTCTGAATCTATGATCCAAGCATCGGGAGAGGAGTTTATGGCAATCAAGATATGGCTAGAATTGACTTTCTTGGGATTCTGATCTTCTGGCTTCTTCTTCTTGGCACCCTCAAGGATGCAATATCCAAGGTTGTTTTGTTGAAGTATTTGAGTCATTAGATAAAAAAAAAATTGCATGCATGCAGATTCTGGATGGAATCCTTTGTGACAGTATGTGCATTTCTTCCATTTTCTTCCCTTTTCCCCTTTGGATCCGAAGGCATTGGTGAAGGGTTTTGAGTACCCTTCCTTCTTCGGATTTGCATGATATTTCATTTTTCCTTTATCTTTATATTTCTTATATTGATGGATTCCATCTTGCATAGTAAGTACATGCACCTTTGGCCCTTTGATTTTTCCCATGTTGATGAGCTAGGTATGCTCTTGTGTCATGGATTCGATAAAGTCCTCAAGAGAAGGCATATTCCAGGTGGATCCAGAGAAAAATCTGATTGAATGGAATATGGACATGAACAAAAAGAATTCAGGACCAATTTTGGAGAGAATGGTGAGAACCATTTGTTTATCCTCCTTAGATTTATCAACCCCGCAAGCTTTGAGTTGCGACAGTAAATCCTTGAATTTTGTAAAGAAATATTGGATATTGTCGAATCTTTTGGGATACAATGTGAGAAATTACACCTCCAACATGTGTCCCCTCATCTCATCATATTTTACAAATATCCCTTCCAAGGTGGTCCAAGCTTCATTGGGAGTATTACAGGAAGATATTTGAAAAAGGAGATCAGGAGAAATAAGACTACAAATTGTTCTGAATGCTTCATCCATTCGATTTAAGTACTTGGATTTTTATATGGATGAAGTCAGTTATATGTCTATATTCAAAGTTAACCTGTACAATCCTCTGGTTCAGATATGAATGACTATTTTCTCCTTCCATGCAAAGTAGTTGTAAGGTGTAAGGATGAATTCTTTTTGGAAATCCATCTTTTCGTTGTCTTCAATCTTTTGTACCTGCAAAAAATTTTGGTGTATATTTTTCTTATAAGTATGTTGGCTCTTATACCATGTAGATGTGTTGAACCTACACATAATATATCTAGTTATAAATAATACACACATTTGCAGAGAGAAATTGAGAAAGAAGAAGAAGGAGATAAAGAATAGAGGAATTCTCATTAACCGTAATGAATAATGAATAATTTACACATGATATACTCTATATAACTCAATGAATGTGCACTAAAGGAGAACCAATGCACCATATTGTTGGTATAGAGTGATATGGACACACACCAGCAAATAAAAAAGTGAACTTCCACCTATTCTAGTCTCTCAGGCACTTACGAGAGTGAACTTCCACGTAGCCGAGTTAACTAGTCAACCAGTCTTTAGTTAACTGACTGAACAGAGTGTAATGAGGAGTAGATCAAGGAATCATGGGTGACACTAGTCTGGTGATGATCCCAAGGAAAGTGTGCATTATCATGGTGATGATCCCAATGTTTCATAGTGACAAAACCAATGCAACATCTAGACTCAACTCAATTAGTCAAATTGAAGTGTTAACTGAAGAGAATATTCTCTAGGTGGAATATTCTCCCCTAAAATATAGGAGACTAGATAATGACTAATTATGACTAATAAACAAGGAAAAAACTTATGAAAAAGAAATCCTAAGTGTGTGTGAAGTAAATCCAACACAAGAAACCATAAAAATACAATATGTATAGAGGACCACACAGCCTTGCGGCTTATGCATAGTAGTGCTCCAGGTAGAGCCCATTTCTAGGCTCAAGCCAAGGGTTTCATTGTTAACCAACTGGTAAAGCTTCCATTTCATGAGTTTTAACCGGTAAATCAATAGATGTGGACATGAACTAATCCCCCTAGATCCACCTAGATCTAGAACAAAACAAGACGGAACAATACACTTTCCCTAGATTACGATCATTGAATTTAATTACCAAAGGAGGAATAGATAACATACCTTATGAATCACTTCCTTATGTCTTTGTTGATCCTGCTTTACTGCAATGCTCCTATGATATCGGATTTGTAATAACACAAATCAACCAATGTGAAAGAAACAATAATGAAATTCAATGACAACCTAAACATGTGATCATGGAGTCATGTAATAAAATATCAATCATTTTATGGGAAAGAGACATGCCACCGTATTATATTAATGAAAGGTAGAAGATACAACTGAATCACCTTGATGTCGCAAGTTCCCTTTCATTGTCCCTTCGTTCTGACACACACATACATTTTCTCCGATATTTGCATGAAGATTTCTCTCAAAAACTTGATGGATGAATGGAGGCCTCAAGCATCTCTTGAAATAGGATTCTTCACATAGACTTCAATCTATTCTGTCTTCAGTCTCTATGCTTCTTTATGCTTGTACCTCTAACATTTTCCATGAGAATCCTATCATTATATAGGAGAATTTGAAGTGGTTAAAGAGATGAGGATGATCCCATCAAATCATAGAAGTCAGTAGGATTGTAACCACATGGATGCCACCTCATATTTCTAGAAGATTCCACTTCTAGAAGCTGCTAGAACTTCTTTCCTCTTTTAGTTTTAAAGCCCCACCGCGACCTACCTATATAGAAGCCTGCGAAAATCTCACGGGATGGCTATAGTGCAGCATGTGGAAATCAGGTATTTCCACACTTTGTAAAGGGAGCAGCCCGTGGGATCCTTCCAAAAATGCATCTTGCAAGGGTGAAAAGAGGTTTATTTTCTCAGGCAAAAGATTATATTGGGAACCTGAACACATGTTTATGTAATCATCATCAGGGTGACCAAAATAATGTGTAACATAATTCCCCCCAAAGTGTGAGGATGGAACTCGAGATAGCTGAATTAGTCTGTAAAATAAGCATGTATGTGTCAAGAACTAGGGGTGCACCAATCAGGAACCTGCAAACAATCAAGCATCTGTACAAGATCACACCATGTTTGAAGAAGACATTCCCATGTTTAGACCATAAATGATTGAAGTCATAAATGTAGGTCATGGAAACCAATTATACAATGTGGATCCATGTCAACAATATTTTGCATAGCCACTAGGAATACACTGTGGATCCATGCATCAAGAATTCCAGTACAAACATATCCACGAGACATACAAGGTGGATCTATGTGTCAAAACAAATCACAAATACTCCATTGCAACCTGGACCAAAAAATGATGAAGTCCAGGGTCTTCAATCCATCATCTGTTAGTACAATTCTAGTCACGTGATTACAGATGTCGAAGTTGAACATGAATGGAACCCACTTGATTACCAATCATTGATGAAAAATTTTAACAAGTGCGAGGGAAATCACCATTGATTTCAATGACTTCAAAGGTACTCTAGTGCAATCCAACAAGTGTGAATAAATGAGTTGAAGTCGAAAACTTGACAGAATCTCTCGATTAGGGATCAATGATGTGAATCCACTGTCGAAAGAGAAGAAACCTACCATTGAGGCATGCAAGCTCTAAGGTACTAAATAATTTCTAAGTCTTTTTCCTGGATAATGAGATGAATTCGACAGGAAAAGACTCGTCACAAGAGGACCTTGATGTATCCCCCATCAATGAGATGAAATGAGTAATAGATTTAGGGTAGAGCGAAATACATATGTGACTTGGGACTGACCCAGGGAAGGCCGACATGGTAAGAATGAACAATTGCAGATGACCAACTTGATAGAAGGTTTTGGTTGAACTTCTCTTGAACATATGAATGACACAACAATGATCTTGGTAGTATTGACTCAAAGATGACCCATGATATGAACATGCATAAGGTCAGACAAGAGACAAACGGATTACCCAACCCAGATTCAAATGACGAAGAGGGGTGTCATGTTCAAGAGCGACACTTACTACCATTAATACAAATACAGAGACACATTCCTTTCCCAAATTTCCCCCCACCATTCCTGGCAAGTACCTCTTTATTTTTATGCAAGATTGAGGATGATAACTTATGCTTGTCAATTTAAGCTCATCATTTGGACAAGTCCCTCGGAGTACATTTAACGAACCCTAAGAAGGAGTGGTTCGGTCCCGTATGGGTCTGTCGATGTGTGTTTAACGATTCCAAAGATAGAAAACTTGAAGGTTTTTCATGATTATAGAGTCTAGAAAAACACTTAAAAGAGAACTCTCTCAGTTCCTTTTTCATAAAATATTTCAACAAGACCAAAAAAGTGATAAACTATCACCCATCAAACATTTTATTCAAATACTTTTACAAGCGTGAAAAGAACATGGTTGCTCGACAATATTTTCATTTTTAAGGAGCATGAAAAGAGTTTAAAGAATTCTCCATAGGTTTCATTGTTTTCATGTTACCAGGACGAGTACAAAAGGACAACAAAAGTATACTTGGTTACGTTCTCATTGGTTTTCGAGCCCGAGAATGAACAAAGACTGTGTTCGAAGTTTTTTCTGAAAAACCCTAAAAATTAATTGTACATGCGACAAAAATAGAATAAATCACAAAAAATTGTCCATAATTCGTTGTCCAAGATCCTAAATTTCTTCCTGTAAGGAACAAAACACTTACAAGACCTTTAGAGTTAATGGGTTTTTGACCAAAATGTATTTATATAAAACAAAATATTAGAAAAAATGATAAATAAATAAATAAATAGAAGCAAAAAGTATTTTTCACCATTTTATTTTCACTTGGTCAAAAAACTTACCAAAACCCCTTGTTTTTTACCTCAAATTTGGCAACGGATTGCGGAGGCCAAAGGGGATCATTCAATGAACGGATTGCGTAAAAGAGGTAAGCATCTCATCTTCTATCTTTTCAGCGGATTAATTTTTGTTTTTGATGGTAAAAAATCAAGATTTTTTTATGATTTGGGACTGCTAGTCGTGCGCTAGGGTCGTCGCGAGTGTCCTATAATGGGCCCTGCAGAAATCAACGATTTTCACAGGTGCGTTAAGCCATGCTCACGGAAATTCCACACTGTACTTGAATTTTGATCATGACAGATGGAAAACTAAAATGAAAAGTGAACGTTGACTCAACAAAAATCCCAAAAAATGTTGAAAAAGTGTGCTAAAGATCTTCTTTGTTTCCCATGCAGGTGTTTTCTTGCAAAGATGTTGGAATGGAGAGAGCACGAGCACGAAAAAGATGATATCATGGCTTTAAATGATCCAGGGACCGTGAATTCCCTCAAGCAATGTGTTCTATTAAAATTCTTCAAAGTTCAGGGCATGAGATCCCAACGGAGATTACTAGAATATCTGGTTCATATGTGGGATTCGGAACAGCAAGTGTTCCACATGGGTGTTCACGTCCTCTCTTTGGATATTGAGGATATTTATTTCCTGACAGGGTTTTCACATCATGGGGCATGTGTGACTTTGACAGGTGGTCGAGGTGGGGGATTTTCCATGAGTGAGTACATTTGTCGGCATTGTGAACCTGATGCCGAAAGACGTAAAGAAAAAGTAGTAATCCGAGGTGTGAGAGATTTGACCCTCAGGACCATCCTTTTTACTATTACACAGATGGCAGGGAGTGCTTCACCACACATGACACTCCAAAGTTACTTCCAATATGTTATTGAATGCTTGGAGGCTTGAGTATTCAATTGGTGTGACGGTGAATTACACAACATGAAAACTCAACTCACAAAAAGCAAGAATGGGGACCTAAAATAGTTCGGTTATGGATCCATTTTAGTATCTTTCTTCCTAGAAAGATTTCCACACCTACGCCTGCAGGTGGAATGGGGAATACCAGCCCCAAGAGACCCACGAATGAAAATATGGTGTGACCTGATGACACGAAACATGGCGGGCCGGATTGTGAAGTATCACGATGCATTCTTCATTTGGTTGGGACTGCAAATCCTAATGATTGATGATTATGATTATGCCGGTCTAGACTTTCGGGGTGATCCAGATTTGGTTCTCCCTAAGGGATCTCAGCGGGAAAATCTAGGTAAGAAAGACATTTGATTTTATTTTTATTTTTTTTACAATGTTTTTAATGTTTTTGTGTTTCCAATTGAAAGACTAATCAGAGGCGAGGAGAGGCACGCATAGTAGCTATTACAAATTTGATCTCACAGGAGCATCATAGTAAAGAAATATCAACAAAGACATAAGGAAGCGATTCATAAGGTATGTTATCTATTCCTCCTTTGGTAATTAAATTCAATGACCGTAATCTAGGGAAAGTGTATTATTCCGTCTCATTTTGTTCTAGATCGAGGTGGATCTAGGGGGATTAGTTCATGTCTGCATCTACCGATTTACCCGTTAACATCTACTTTATGATGTTTTTTACAATGTTTTTATGAGTTTTTAGAATATTTAATGTTTTTTTGTTTCCAATCGAAATACTAATCAAAGCCGAGGAGAGGCATGCATAGTAGCTATTACAGATCTGATCTCACGGGAGCATTGGAGTAAAGAAGGATCAACAAAGACATAAGGAAGTGATTCATAAGGTATGTTATCTATTCCTCCTCTGGTAATTAAATTCAATGATCGTAATCTAGGGAAAGCGTATTGTTTCGTCTTGTTTTGTTCTAGATCTAGGTGGATCTAAGGGGATTAGTTCATGTTCACATCTATCGATTTACCTGTTAATATCTAATTTATGATGTTTTTTACAATGTTTTTATGAGTTTTTAGAATAATTAATGTTTTTGTGTTTCCAATCGAAAGACTAATCAAAACATTTTGTTCATGCAGATGTAGAGCCACACCGACCCCCAGCCTCTTCTCCTATTCAGAGGTGAGGAGAGGCATGCATAGTAGCTATTACAGATCTGATCTCACAGGAGCATTGGAGTAAAGCAAGATCAACAAAGACATAAGGAAGCAATTCATAAGGTATGTTATCTATTCCTCCTTTGGTAATTAAATTCAATGATCGTAATCTAGGGAAAGCATATTGTTACGTCTTGTTTTGTTCTAGATCCAGGTGGATCTAGGGGAATTAGTTCATGTCTGCATCTACCGATTTACCCGTTAACATCTACTTTATGATGTTTTTTACAATGTTTTTATGAGATTTTAGAATATTTAATGTTTTTGTGTTTCCAATCGAAAGACGAATAAAAAAATTTCGATCATGCAGATGTAGGGCCACACCGACCCTTGGGATCTTCTCCTATTCAATATAATCGAAATGATTGATATTTTATTGCATGAATCCTTTATCACATGTTTAGGTTTTCATTGAATTTCACTATTGTTTCTTTCACGTTGGTTGATTTGTGTTATTACAGATCAACATATTACCTGCGGATCAACACAAAACCACTTTTATTTGACCTTGGGGCACTTTTGCCTACCGAAAACTACCCTTCGGTTTAAAGAACGTCGGTGAGATGTTTCAACGTGCTATGTATTATGATGTTTTACCCGTTAACATATACTTTATGATGTTTTTTACAATGTTTTTATGAGTTTTTAGAATATTTAATGTTTTTGTGTTTCCAATCGAAAGACTAATAAAAATATTTCGATCATGCAGATGTAGGGCCACACCAACCCCCGGGCTCTTCTCCTATTCAAAGGCGAGGAGAGACACGCGTAGTAGCTGGATGGGATGCCAAGGATTATGATGCGATAGAGTAGAACTTGGAAGGATTGATGAAACACATCCTTGATATATCCATCGAGGAGAACCCGAGGTGTTATCAACGTCATATTGTAGGCGTATCCAACCTACTTAGTCTAATACATAATTAGCTAGAGCATCAGTTAATGTATTTAGACATCTAGGAATGTGTTGATATTCAATATAATCGAGATGATTGATATTTTATTATATGACTCCTTGATCATGTAGATGTAGGGATTATCTCATGTCTGCATCTACCGATTTACCCATTAACATCTACTTTATGATGTTTTTTACAATGTTTTTATGAGTTTTTAGAATATTTAATGTTTTTGTGTTTCCAATTGAAAGACTAATAAAAAAAATCGATCATGCAGATGTAGGGCCACACCAACCCCAGGGCTCTTCTCCTATTCAAAGGCGAGGAGAGGCACACATAGTAGTTGGATGGGATGTCGAGGATTATGATGCGATAGAGAAGAACCTGGAAGGATTGACAGAAGACATCCCCGATATATCCATTGAGGAGATCCCAAGGCATTATCAACGCCACACTGTAGGTGTATCCGTCTCACTTAGTCTAATACATATAGTCTAATACATAATTATCTAGAGCATCAGTTAATGTATTTAGACATCTAGGATTGTGTTGATATTCAATATAATCGAAAAGATTGATATTTTATTACATGACTCCTTGATCACATGTTTAGGTTGTCATTTAGTTTCAATATTGCTACTTTCACGTTGGTTGATTTGTGTTATTACAGATCAACATCTTACCCGTGGATCAACACAAAACTTCTTTTGTTTGTCCTTGGGGAACATTTTCCTACTGGAAACTTCCCTTCGGTTTAAATAACGTCGGTGCCACATTTCAATGTGCTATGTCTTATGATGTTTTACCCATTAACATCTACTTTATGATGTTTTTTACAATTTTTTATGATTTTTTAGAATATTTAATGTTTTTGTGTTTCCAATCGAAAGACTAATAAAAAAATTTCGATCATGCAGATGTAGGACCACACCGACCCTCGGGCTCTTCTCCTATTCAGAGGCGAGGAGAGGCACACGTAGTAGCTAGATGGGATGCTAAGGATTATGATGTGATAGAGAAGAACCTGGAAGGCTTGACGATAGACATCCCTGATATATCCATCGAGGAGATCCCGAGGCATTATCAACACCATATTGTAGGCGTATCTAGCTCACTTAGTCAGTTACTACGTAGGGTAGTGAGAGAAGTAGTATGCTATCGCGAGAGGCATCCATGATTCCATTTTGTAGGGGTCATGGGCTCTATATTTTGATATTTTGATCTTCGAATGAAAACTCTTTTTGTAAACATTATATCATTATATATATATATATATATACATGAGGATTTTACCGGTTTACTCTGTTTTTTGTACAATATGTGAAATGTGATTGGAATTACAAACGTCTCAAATGTCTGACTAATACATAATTAGCTAGAGCATTAGTTAATGTATTTAGACATCTAGAAATGTGTTGATATTCAATATAATCGAAATAATTGATATTTTATTACATGACTCCTTGATCACATGTTTAGGTTGTCATTGAATTTCACTATTGTTTCTTTCACGTTGGTTGATTTGTGTTATTACAAATCAACATCTTACCCGCAAATCAACACAAAACCTTTTTTATTTGTCCTTGGGGCACCTTTTCCTACTGGAAACTACCCTTTGGTTTAAAGAACGTCGGTGCCACATTTCAACGTGTTATGTCTTATGCTTTCCATGATATTAATCACATTGTACAACCATATTTAGATGACCTACTAGCACATTCCATGCATCGTAGTGATCATTTGTCCCACCTCCGAGCCATTTTCCTTCGATGTCAGTTCTATTGTATACGCTTAAACCCACACAAATGTTTCTTTTGTGTGGAGTCTGACCGACTCTTAGGATTTATTTTGTCACATCAAGGGATCAAGGTATATCCTTTGAAGGTTGAGGCCATTCTCAATCTCTCTCCTCCTTCTTCACTTCGCCATCTACAAAGTTTGCAAGGGAAGGCAAACTTTCTACGTCATTTTATCTCGAACTATGTTGAGTTAATGCTCGGATTTACTCGACTATTAAAGAAAGGCTCTGAATTTGTATGGGACACCACTTCCAACAAATCCTTCAACACTTTGAAGTTGAATTTAACCCATACCCCACTACTTTTCCTGCCCGATTATAGTCGATATTATTTCCTTTATCTCATTGCTTCAGATTCGACCATCGCCATGGTTCTCGTCCAAGAGGATGATTCTCACGACAAACATGTCATTTATTATTTGAGTCGGAGTCTCGTGACTATCGAAGCCAAGTATTTACATGTTGAAAAACTAGCCTTGGCAGTTGTTCAATCTATCCATCATTTTCGGCACTATATCGTTTTATGTAAGACCACCATGATTTTCAATTGCAACCCTATGCAGCACATTCTTACACGCTAGTTGCTAGGGGGAAAATACTCCAAGTGGATTGCGATACTCCAAGAGTTTGACTTAGAGTTTGAATGTGCTAAGTCTAAATAATCCTTGGTGTTTGTTGGATTGACATGTGACCTTCCCTGTACTGAGACGGAAAATGTAGTAGAGGATTCATTACCCGATGAATCCCTTTTTCTGATCAGTTCCAATGACCTTTGGTATGGAGATATCATTATATATCTCCATTCTCAGACTTTTCGGCCCGATTTGTCTAGTACTGATCATCATCGCATACTTTACTAATCCTGTCAGTATATCATCCTTGGTGATACTCTTTATCGTCGTGGATTTGACTCCATTTTTCGACAATGTCTCACTTATGATGAGGCTGAGAAAGCTTTGAATGACTGCCATTCTGGACCATGTGGTGGTCATGTGTCTGGGTATGCTACTGCCCAAAAGATCTTACGAGCTGGGTATTTTTGGCCTTCTCTATTCAAATATTATATTATTGTCGTCCAAAAATGCCACACTTTCCAAACATACAATAACAAAATAAGATCTCACCCTGCTCCCTTACATCATGTAGTTTCCGTTGGACCCTTCGCTAAATAGAGCATCGATTTCATGGCATGTAACCCTCACTCGGTCGGGGGGCATGGGTACATTATTGTAGCTGTAGATTATTTCATGAAATGGGCTAAGGAGATGCCTACATTCGACAACATGGGAAAAACTAAAGCCCTATTCATCTTCAATCACATTATCACACGATTTGGAATCCCATAGGCTATCGTTACCGATCACAGTAACCACTTTAAAAAATTTATGATGTTTGAGCTTATGGAAAAGTTGGGTCTTCGACATGAAAACTCAACCCCCTACTATCCACAGGCCAACGGCCAAGTCGAAGCAATAAACAAAGTACTTATTACCATGCTTCGACGGATTATCAGAATTCACAAAACAAGTTGGCACACGATGTTTTTTTCAGCATTGTGGGCCTATCGGACATCCATGAAGTCAACCACAGGGTTTACACCCTTCCAATTAGTGTACGGTTTAGAAGTTGTTCTACCGATTGAATGTGAAATTCCATCATTAAAACTAGCCGTCCAACTTCTCCCAAACACCTCTGCTGAGGAGGAACGTTTGTTGTATCTTATGCAATTGGAAAAAACCCATCGCGATGCCACCCTAGTTATTGAAACCCAGAAAAAACGCATAAAATCCCAATATGACAAACATGTCAAGCCACGCATGTTTTTTGAAGGTGATCTAGTTCTCCTCTATGAACATGATCATGATTTGCTAGAAGCCAGAAAATTTGAGGCTATGTGGCGAGGCCCTTATATTGTTAAAAGAGTGCTAGAGAAGGGAGCATACGAGTTAGTAGATTATGATGGCACTCCTTTGAGTGAACCCGGAAATGGGCTTTACTTGAATAAGTACTACGCTTATCCTATCTCTGCATAAGCACTTGTATTTTTACTGTATCATACTCTTGTGTGTTACTTTAGTGTGTTTCTGCTATTTGAATTTTACCCCTGACTACTTACCTTGCATTGTGTTTGGCCTTTAGATGTCGGTGTTTTCTCTACCTCACATTCGCTTCGCTGATGGTGCTAGCCGTAGTACATGGAATTTAGATTTTGCTTCTTGGGAAATCTATGCACCCTTAAATGAACTTATTTGTCTTCAAGGTGTTTGTCTCGGTCAAGAAAACAATAATATCGCAGAGTATAGTGTGGTCATCGAATTATTGACTAGTGCTATTTCGCTTGGGATTTGTCGCTTCATTATACAACTTGATTTGCAGCTAGTATTACTACAATTAAACAATGTCTATACTATCCAAAGTCCTACTCTATTATGGGTATATTTACGAATCCGCCTCTTGGAATGCCATTTCAATTATATTGAATATCAACACAGTCCTATATGTCTAAATACATTAACTCATCCTCTAGCTAATTATTTATCAGACAGACATTTGAGACATTTGTAATTCCAATCACATTTCACATATTGTACAAAAATAAGAGTAAACCGGTAAAATCCTCATGTATATATATATATATATATATATATATATATATATATAACGATATAATGTTTACAAAACAAGTTTTCATCTGAAGATCAAAATATTAAAATATAGAGCCCATGGCCCCTACAAAATGGCATCATGGATGCCTCTCGCGATATAATACTACTGCTCTTGCTACCCTACGTAGTAAGCGACTAAGTGAGCCGGATACTCCTACAATATGGCATTGATAACGCCTCGAGATCTCCTCGATGGATATATAAGGGATGTCTGTTGTCAAGCCTTCCAGTTTTTTCTCTATCACATCATAATCCTTAGCATCCCATCCAGCTACTATGCATGCCTCTCCTTGCCTCTGAATAAGAGAATATCCCGGGGGTCGGTGTGGCCCTGCATCTACATGATCAAAAAAAATTTATTAGTCTTTCGATTGGAAACAAAAAATCATTAAATATTCTAAAAACTCATAAAAACATTGTAAAAAACATCATAAAGTAGATGTTAATGGGTAAATCGATAGATGTGGAAATGAACTAATCCCCTTAGATCCACCTGGATCTAGAACAAAACAAGACGGAACAATACTCTTTCCCTAGATTACGATCATTGAATTTAATTACCAAAGGAGGAATAGATAACATACCTTATGAATCTCTTCCTTATGTATTTGTTGATCCTAGTTTACTCCGGTGCTCCTATGAGATCAGATCTGTAAGAACACAAATCAACCAACGTGAAAGCAACAATATTGAAATTCAATGACAACCTAAACATGTGATCAAGGAGTCATGTAATAAAATATCAATCATTTTATGGGAAAGAGACATGCCACCGTATTATATTAATGAAAGGTAGAAGGGACAAATGAATCACCTTGATGTCGCAAGTTCCCTTTCAGTGGCCCTTCGTTCTAACACACACATACATTTTCTCCAATATTTGCATGAAGATTTCTCTCAAAAACTTAATGGATGAATGGAGACCTCAAGCATCGCTTGAAATCGGATTCTTCACACAGACTTCAATCTATTCTCTCTTCAGTCTTTATGCTTCTTTATACTTGTACCTCTAACCTTTTCCATGAGAATCCTATCATTATATAGGAGAAGTTGAAGCGGTTAAAGAGATGAGGATGATCCCATCAAATCATAGAATTCAGTAGGATCATAACCACATGGACGCCACCTCATATTTCCAGAAGATTCCACTTCTAGAAGCTACTAGAACTTCTTTCCTCTTTTAGTTTTAAAGTGCCACAATGAGCTACCTATATAGCAGCCCGTGGAAATCTCGTAGGCTGGCTATAGTGCAGCATGCAGAAATCAGGGATTTTTGTACTATGTAAAGGGAGCAGCCCACGACGGCCTTCCAAAAATGCATCTTGCAAGGGTGGAAAGAGGTTGCTTTTCTCAGGAAAAATATTATATTGGGAACCTGAACACATGTTCATGTAATCATCATCGGGGTGAGCAAAATAATGTGTAACAATGAGGAGGTTAAAGATCCATAATGATAGTTTCAAGGATGGCCTTTTCTGAAGGAAACTCAACATCCATGAAACCGGGGCCCAATAGCTCACAAACACCAAGGATCGAAGTCTTACAAAAAAAATATTAGCCTCAAGACGAAATTTCATATTACTTGGGCCAATAGGTGGAAGCAAGGTTTAATGTTCCCAAGCCAATTTTTTTGCTTGGGAACACTAGCTAACCACTGAATTATCTGTTTAACTATTTGTGTATGCAGGTTGGCCTCTGATATTTAGGCCTTAGGGTTATATTCAGTTATTCAACACAGTTTATCAAGATATATTCAATACAATGCAAGATCTCATCAATACACATGACATGGAACCACAAAGCATAGATCTAACCTTTTTATTATGAAAAGCAAGAACCTGATACAATATCGAAGTAGATCTAGAATAACATCAGATGGCTCCAAGGTAGAAGATATGAGCTGCTACAAAATGCTCCCGATAAATACAAAATAAGCCTCCAAAGGATGAATATGAGATGAAGACCCCAAATACAAGAACAAGGGTTATGTCCAACCCCCCTATGTTGCTGGCACATCCTGCTAGATGGATAAGTAGGCCAATATTTCAACCCAGTTAAAGGAGACCTCAAAAAAATGCCAAACTACACCAAAGGATAGATTGGGGCAAGGGAAATCCCTCTTGGAAGTATGAAGGTCAAATTCTAAGTCTTTCTCCTCCAATCTATTGAAACCCTAATCAGGTATGCACCCTTCTGAAACCCTGAAGTGCTCAACAATTCAGTTTGAATGAAGGAAGCCTCCAAAACTCTTGAAACTCTCTAGGATGATAGATTGGGCTGCCACAATCACCTAGGAGAAACTTCACAATCATATCTGAGGTATAATGCCCTAGATCTGAGAATTTGTGAATCACCAAGACGTCCTTCTTCTCTCAAAGTCGTCCCAAATTTGTAGCTACTAGTCTGGCCAAAGTACCTCCTCCAAACTACCTCCAAACTATTGAGCAAGGTCTTGCAAGAAAAACCCAAGTGTTAGAATGTATCAAGGCTCTCTCACAATGATGGATCAAACTTTCCCTTAGACAATGGTCCACCCCTGCAGGAAACATTTAAATTGTACGACCCTATTTCCCTCCTGGATCAATGATGGAACCTATGATGAGTGTATAATTTTTTGGGTGGAGTATTTCATCCCCGAGACTAAGCTTGGAACAAGTTGAGTGGAATATTTCACCAATGATTTGTTCACTAGGGTTTTTAATCTCAAATCCCTCAAAATTGTGTGCTCAAGAGCTCAACAAACAAAATACCAAATATCCAATATGAGTGAAAGGTACCCCCTAGCCTTTCCTTTATACTTCCATTCTATTTCCCTATTGATTTAGTTTAACCCCTAGGTTCAACTCCTAACTCAACCTCCAACGTTCTAATTCTTCATTGAGTTACTTTTATCCTTTTTCCTTTTTCCCAAGTCAACTTCAAAATATAACATTGAGTTAGCTGACCTTTCCCCATGATGTATGAGAATATGGTCTAGTGGTGATGTCTATACCACTAAGTCTTCCCAGACTCTTCATCAAGAGGTGGGGGAAATTACTCTCCCCTACTAGAAATTGCTTATCCACAAGCAATTCCAAACCTGTTTCTCGTACCACCTGTTCATTCTTCCACGTGGCATCCTCAATGAGAAAATCCTTCCATTTGATCAGGTATTCTTTGATGCTTCTCTTCTGGGGCTTCTTCTCCTGAACCTACAATATCTCCTCCGATACCAGGACCAGTTGCCCCTCTTCATCTAGAGGTGGAAACACCCTAGTGGGGTGATGTGTTGGTCGATGGCCCTCTTCAGGAAGGACACATGGAAAACATTGTGTATCCTTATATCCTATGGGAGCTCCAACTCATAAGCTACAACCCCTACTTTCTTGTTGATCCTGTAGGGCCCAAAGAAACGAGGTTGGATATTTTTTTCTCCACTTCTTTTTATAGAAGCATGTCATTCTGGTTGGAGCCTTAGGTAGACTAAGTCACCAACCTCAAAGGTACACTCTACACTGTGTTTATCTACTTGGACCTTATGTTGATTTTGTGCCTTCTGTAAATGATCCTTCAACTCCCCGAGGATGTCCTAACTCTGTTGTACCCAATCCCATGGGGGATTTTCTGTCACCAAAATCAATCTCTACAAAAGAGAGTGGGTCATAACTGTACAACACCTTGAATGGGTTCATGCCTCTAGACATGTGATGGGTGGTGTTGTAACAATATTCCCCCAAGTGTAGCCACCTAACCCATGCCTTCTAATAACTTGATACATAGTTCTTGAGATATCCTTCTGCCCATTTATTGACTATTTCGGTCTACCTGTCCATCTGAGGATGGTAGCTAGTGCTAGGGGTCAAAGACGTACCAACCAGCTTGAATAATTCCTACCAAAACGTACTCATAAATCAGCTGTCCCTGTCACTAACAATGGTTTTGGGTAGCCCATGTAGTCTGAATATCTCTCTAAAAAACAACTCGGCCACCTGTGTTTCATTGAAATCTGTAGCAATGGAGAAGAAGTGTGCAAATTTCATCAACCTTTCCACCACTATGAAAATGCAGTCCTTACCTTGTGCCCTTGGAAACCCTGTGATGAAGTCCATGGAGATGCTCTCCCATTTGTGCTTTGGGATGGGTAAGGGTTGCAGTAGTCCTGTTGGGTGAGTGTGCTCATCCTTATTCTCATGGAAAGAAGTGAATTCCTTGACATTATTCATCACATCCTCTTTGAGGCCCTTCCATGAGAACCTCTCCCTTGCTTTCCTGTATGTCTTACTGATCCCTTGGTGCCCTGACATCGGTGAGTCCTGACATGCCTGTAATACCTTGGCCTTGAAGGTTGATTCAGGAACCAGAAAGATTTGGCCCTTGTAATAGATGATGCCATTGATGAACATGAAGTTATCATCCTGTATCTTTCCATCCATCACCTAGAAAGTGAACTGGTGTTTTGAGTATTCTATCACAAGGAGGTCCTTCCAATCAATTGATACATCTATCATAGCATAGATTGATGACCTCCTAGATAATGCATCTACCACCACATTGTTTTTCCCTTTGATGAATTCAATGTCAAAGTCATAGGCCTATATCTTGCTGACCCATTTATGTTTCCTTTCATTTAAGTCCTTCTTCTCCAAGAAGTACTTAAGGCTGTTGTGGTCAGATCTCACAACAAATCTAGCACCGACCAAGTATTGCCTGAATTTTTCCAAGGAGTGCATGATGGCCATCATCTCTTTGTCATAAATGGTGTAAAGTAACTCAGGTCCCCAGATTTTTTGGCTCTCATAGGAAAGAGGTTTCCTATTCTTCATCAGTACAACCCCCACACATTCCCCTCAGGCATCAGACTCCAAAGTGAAAGGTTGGTCAAAATCTGGCAAGACCAAAATTGGGCATGTGCTCATCACTTTTTTCATCTTGTTAAATGTAAGTTGGGCTTCCTCACTCCATTTGAAAGCTCCCTTTTTGGTCAACTCGGTCAAAGGTGCACAAAGTTGTGAGAATCCTTTGACAAACTTCCTTTAATAAGTGAAAATGCCTAGAAATCCCCTCAACTCTGTAAGGGTTTTAGGTGTAGGCCACTCCATTATGAACTGAATATTCTCCTAATGTACTTGTACCCCTTTAACTCTAATGATGTGTCCCAAGTAGAGAACCTATGCCATTCCAACTTCACATTTGGACTCCTTAGAATACAATGATTTCTCCCCCATGATAGATAAAATCTGGTCCACATGCTAAAGGTGTTCCTCCCATGTATTTCTATAAATGAGAAAGTCATCAAAGAATACTAAAAGATGCTTCCTCAATTGTTTGTTGAATACATGGTTCATACATGACTGGAACGTGGTTGGGGCATTAGTTAAGCCAAAGGTCATCAATAAGAGCTCATAGTGGTCATAGTGACACTTGAAAGTAGTTTTTGGGATGTCCTCCTCCCTCATCTTGATTTGATGGTAGCCAGAGCACAGGTTAATTTTGGTGAAATAGACTGCCCCATGCATCTCATCTAGAAACTCATCAATCCTTGGTATGGGATACCTGTTTTTTATTATTATTTTTTTAATTCCCAGAAGTCAATGCACATGCACATGGTTCCATCCTTCTTCTTGACCAACTCCATTGAAGAAGCGAAAGGGCTGGAACTCGGCCTAATGTGCCCCATATCCAAGAGATCTTTGATTTCCTTCTCTATTCTGTCTTTGTACTTATTTGGGTGTTTGTAAGGAATGGTAATGATTGGTTTAGCCCCTACCTCTAACTCAATGATATGATCAAATCCCTTGTCGAATGATACTCCTGGTGAGACAGCTCCAAACACTTTGTTGTGTTTGTCAATGATCTCATGAATCTCAGGTTTGTAGTGAATCTTTCCTTTTTTATCCACACGTGCCAAAATCTTACACTCAATAGCATACACGGTTTCATCCCTCCTGAAGATGGACTCCATCCTCTTGGTCGTGACTACCTTGGTTGAGTTACCTGTCATGCCTCTCAAGACTACCTTCCTTCCATTCTCCTCTATGAATGACATCTCCATGGTCTTGTAATTGGTGGTTATAGGCCCCAATGTGTTCAGCCACCATACTCCAAGGATTATGTTGGTGTTAGGAAGGTCCATCACATAAACATCTTGTACCAAATCGTGCCTACCCAATGTAAGCTTCATCCCTAGAATGTATTTATTACAAGGCATGGTTCTTCCACCTACTATCTCCACCTTGAATCCTTCAAATTCAACTGTGTGTATATACCTCCTATGTAGTAATGTTGAGTCAATGAAGTTGTGAGAATATCCCCCATTAATCAATATTGACACCTTATGCCCCTACAAACTCCTCTCATCCTGAAAGTGTTGTACATGGGCACCCCACTAATGGATGCCAAATTATCTCTCTCCCCTATCGTATTGTCATGAAATATAGCCTCTTCCTCTGCAGTTTCAGTGGTGTCTGCCTCTATGTTATGGATATGGCCTAAATCATCATCCTCTTTAGTGTCATATGTTACCTCTATATAATGTACTTGGACACGACCCATGCATTTGTGGGATGGGTTCCATGGCTCCTTTCATGTGTAGCATAGCTTCTTCCTCCTTAATTCTCTTCTATTACTTTCATCCATCCTACCGCTTCCCTTGTCAAAACCCCTTGGGTCACGTCACCCCCCTGGGTTCATTGGAGGTATCTGGTCTCCTCCCCCTGTTTTAAGAAGTGTTCTAGGCACAAATTTTTGCTTTGTAGTTGGTCCTAGGTCTCTCGTCCTCTAGATAGAATCATGTAGATCGATAGGCTTAAAATCCTTTACCCAACCCTTCAAGGGTTCCATCAACCCCTCAGTGAAGAGCATCATGAGTCTAATCTGTGACACATCCTGCATCATGACTGCTAGCCTCTAGAATTCCTCAATGTACACATCAGATTCTCATGTCTGTCTAAGTTGTGTGAGCTCCCGAAAATGTAACTCGGGATCCCCCTGGTCAAACCTTTCAATGATTCTCTGAGTAATCTCTATGTATGCCACTATCTGATTCTGGCCCAGTGTGGTCAATCCATGATACCACCAATCATGAGCCTTGCCATCCAAATACATGGTGTAAAACTTGATGGCCTCCATCTCCCTCATAGGGTTAAACTTCATATAAGTGTCTAGTTTATGTACCCATGCTTGTGCAGTCATCTTGGCTGATCCATCAAAGTAGGGAATCTCCATCTTCTTAGGCATGCGCTCAAGCTCATAGCTTCTCCTGTGGTTCAGCCTAGGTTTGTTTATAAATTTGATTTGATAGTACTAATCTAGGGTCATCTACCTCTGAATTGTCATACTCAAATCATTGTACTCCCTGGTACATTATGCCATCTTCTCAACAAAGTCATCTGGTTCATGCTGTGTAATTTCATCTATGAATGTGGACAAGTACGGTCTAGGAGTAGTCCTGCTACCTACATGTCCATGTGGTTCTCCCCCTCCATGGCTCCCCTAAGAATGATGATAGGGAATATGCTCTGAATGATACTTGTTCCCTCCATGAGATCCACCAGTTTCCCTGTTGTCATATGCCTCTGGATCTTTCCCTTTGTGACTCATGTACATCAACATTGATGTTATCTTTTTTTGGTTTTCATCTACTTTCCTCAAGGTCTCAAATATCACGGCCTGGTCCCTATGGTATGTGTCCCGGTTTTCCTATATGTAGGTGACCAATTTTCTTTATGTTTGGTTTATGGACTTGTGGAACTCTTGTGCCAAGAATGCTAAGCCTTGTGGCTCAATGTCATCACCTAAACCCTCCATCTCAGCTTCTGTTTAACTTGTCTATTTATTCCTTCAGCCCATATAGATACCATTGAACTTATGCATGCACTCATCCTCATAGGATGGGAGGATCAGAGCTCTAATACCACTGTAATGTTCCCAAGCCAATTTTTTCGCTTGGGAACACTAGATAACCACTAAATTAACTATTTAACTATTCGTGTATGTAGTTTGGCCTCTGATATTTCATCCTTAGGGTTATATTCAATTATTCATCACATTTTATCAAGATATATTCAATACAATGCAAGATCTCATCAATACACAAGACATGGAACCACAAAGCACATATCTGACCTTTTTATTATTAAAAGAAAGAACCTAATACAATATCGAAGCAGAGCTGGAATAACATCAGATGGATCCAAGCTAGAAGATATGAGTTGCTACAAAATGCTCCTGAAAAATACAAAATAATCCTCCAAAGGCTGAATATGAGATGAAGACCCCAAATACAAGAACAAGGGTTACGTCCAACCCCCCTATGTTGTTGGCACGTCCTGCTAGATGGATAAGTAGGCCAATATTTCGGCCCAACTAAAAGAGACCTCAAACCAATGCCAAAATCCACCAAAGGATAGATCAGGATAAGGGAAATCCCTCCCGAAAGTATGAATCTCAAATGCCAAGTCTTTCTCCTCCATTCTGTTGAAACCTTAATCAGGTCTACGCCCTCCTGAAACCCTGAAGTGCCCAACAATTCATCTTGGATGAAGGAAGCCTCCAAAACTCCTAAAACTCTCTAGGATGGTAGATCAGGTTGCCACAAGCACCTAGGAGAAGTTTCAAAATCAGATCTAAGGTATAACACCCTATATTTAAGAATTTATGAATCACCAAGATGTTTGCCTTCTCTCAAAGTCGTCCCAAATATGTAGCTGCTAATTTGGCCGAAGTAACTCCTCCAAAATACCTCCAAATGGATGAGAAAGGTCCTGCAAGCAAAACCCAAGTGCTAGAATTTCTCAAGGCTCTCTCACAATGCTGGATCAAACTTTCCCTTAGACAATGGTGCACCCATGCTGGAAAACCCTGAATGGTGTGACCTTGCTTCCCTCCTGGATCGATGATGGAACCTGTGATGAGTGTAGAATGGTGTGGGTGGAATATTTCATCCTCGAGACCAATATTGGAACAAGGTGAGTGGAATATTTCACCATTGAGTTGTTCACTAGGGTTTGTAATCTCAAAACCCTCAAAACTGTGTGCTCAAGAGATCAACAAACAAAATACCAAATATCCAAGATGAGTGAAAGGTGTGCGCTGGCCTTTCCTTTATACTTCCATTCTATTTCCTTGTTAAGTTATTTTAACCCTTGGGTTCAACTCCTAACTCAACCTCCAACGTTCTAATTCTTCATTGAGTTATTGTTGGCCCTTGACCAAGTTTTCAAGAGTACTTGATCTTACTCGACCACTTTTGGGACTGTGAAAACTTGCCAAGGAAGGAGCGCAATGTGAAGCAGAAAATAAGGAAGAAAGACCTATTTTGGGGTCCATTTTAGGGTTTTGATTTGATGTAATGGGAAAGGGATGTTGGCCCATGGGTTTACCCATGTTTAGGCCCATTTTGTAATCAATAAATAGGAAATATAGATAGTAATATAGGGGAGATAGTAATGTAGTACATCTGTGTGATGTATGAATGAAAGCTTAGTGCTAGTAATGGGATCTGTGTGATCAGATGTATCTTAAAGTGCTCTGTGCATGAGATCAGAGAGCTAAGTGTAGGTTGTTATAGTCTGATGCTTAAGAGCAAGGAAGAAGGATCTAGCGAGTTGTGCAGATATTCTTTCCTGTGAAAAGTAAGGGTCGTTAAAGCTCTGTGTTGTAACTACTTGACCAAGATAAGGTAAAGAAGACTTTGTGGATGTAGCCCCAGGGTGGGGGTGAACCACAATAACTATGTGTATATTGTTTTGTGCTTCGCTCTTATGTATGTATCTCTTTCTTGGCTAAGTGCTTGATGTGGTTAAGTAGATCTAGTCATGCTCTGTGTTGTTGATGAATGAATGAACATTAGATCTGATATATGAGATGCTTAGTGTTTGATCTGTTGAATCTAACCTACATTGTTGTGAATAAGTAATGAATCATTCTTAGTATAAGTATTCACTGCGATGCTCTATGACTTATGTGAAGTATATTAATGAATGTATGTTAAGGAATAATTGATGCTAAGTGCATTGTAAGAAATATAATCACCAATCTGTGTCCCAGCTAAGGTTGCAGACACCTGAGTCTTGCAACCACCCCTACCTCTACCTTGGGTGAGACTTCATCTGCTTCGCAGGTGTTGCTAAAAGGGCCAGTAGTTAGGGATTTTTCAGTGCGCTCTTGAGCATTGAACCCTAGGTCTTCCCTTGTACCAGCAAATGGTTCCATTGCCAGGACTGGAACTGTGATTGTTGGGAACTGAAGAAGAAGAAGCTTTGTGTGAAATAAGATCCATGCGCAGATCTGTTTCCCTAGTGTGCAGTGTTCTGTTTGACCTGTAAAGATTTGTGCCAAGAAGAGAGGTCAGATCTAAAGAAAGAGAGGTCAGATCTGAAGAAAAGAAGTCAGATCTGCAAAGAAAAAGGTAAGATCTGTAAGCTCTATGCCTTGATAAAGGTAAGAATAGTTAAAAGTTTTATATCTGGAAGCTTTGTTCTCTGTAGAAGTAAGATAAGTGAATTTTTTTGTTTCTAAAGCATGGATCTAGGTATGTTTGATAGATTTTGTCCTAGCTTCAAAACTAGGGCATTAATAGATGAAATAAAGTTTGATATGAATAGATCTAATAAGCATAGTGATAGATATGTTATACCTATGCATCGAAAGAATGTCTGGACTAACAAGTGGATGCAGTCTCATAGAAAATAAAAATTGCAGGTTAGCCACCATGATCCTGGTGCACAGTACAAAAGGAGTTGGGGAACATCTAAATGGATGAGATGATTAACCCTCTGTTATAGTTACAGATGACCGGGACATATTGCTAAAGAATGCCCTAGGAGAATACCTAGTTGCCTATGTTGTAAGGATATGGACCATGAAGTATTGGATTTCCCTAGAATGATTGCTAGGATTGAGAAGCTGAATATGGAACAAGAAAAACCTGAGGGAGATCAAGAGACCAATATTATAGTGGAAACCGAGAAGGAATCAGAAAAGATATTGCTACAGATGAGAGATAACTTGAATGACCACCGACATGTTAGGCCATCAAAGATCTTCAAAGAAAAGGAGCAAATTGAAGCAAGAATAGGGGACTTTGACATTGACTGTACTCTTGATGAAGAAGCGCAAGTGAACATTATTCCAGAAAGAACTTGGGAAGCTATAGGAAAGCCTACCATGATCCATTCCCTAGGAGGAACAAGTTTCTTCAGAGGAAAGCTAGTAAACCTATGTGGAAGACTCACCCAGATAACTATGACTGTCAATGGAACTTCAACAGAGGAAGAATTTGAGATCATTAAATTTGTTGAAGACAGTGCCATGTTTACCATGCTCATAGGAAAATCTTGGATTGATAGAGAACAGGCCAGACGAAGAGAAGAAGAGAAAGTGTTGGAACAGAAGAATCAAGAGTTAAAAGACTTTATGACCAGAAGGATCACGCACTTGATTAAAGAACAGAAGAGAAGATCGCAGATATTTAATATTAGTACCTCCGATGTAGAAGCTAAGAGAACACTTGAGGATCTGCAGAAGATCGAGTTACCTATTTTTGATACAGAAGAAGTATTATCAAGGAACCCTAAGAAATATTTTCCACAACGCGAAGTAACTAAGACCACAGAAGATAAACATCAGAATGGTAAAATCCTTACTGAGATGAAACTCACTAGGAAGAAGGCTAGGAAGTTAATAAAGAAAAAGGCTAATACTGTAAAGTTACAAGAGGTTCTAGAGGACACTTCGCAGTAAGAAGAAATGAAGAATGGGAGCTTCGTTGGGATATCAGAGCAACGACATAGAGTACTTTGCCACGGCGAAGAAACATAGTCGTTGGAACCGATATACCTGTTTGACCGCCGCTCCGAACGGATCGAAAAACAGTTATGGGTTACCACTAGACCATTGGATAGTACCAGAACGGATAAAACAGAGTTAATGAAGGCTCCATGTCCATTGTAAGAAGACTTTTGTTGAGATTTCCTACTTAACCTGATGCACCACACACCGAGAATACTTTTTTCTAACTAAGAATCTGAGTGAAAACCCTGATATTTACTTGCCTTGAGATCATTTCGCTACTATTCACTATCATCTCTGAATTCCTTTTGTACTCGATGCATCTTACCCAAGTTTGTATGTCGAAAGAGATCAACATTGTTGAGAAAATTGTTGAAGAAGTTCTAATTGATTTAATGGATGAGAGAGTCATGTCAGAATGAAGAATGTCTATAGGTGTATAGGCATCGTCCTCGGGTGTACTTTCATCTTCCCCTTCCACTGCTCGAGAAGGACCATCCCAATCGCCTTCATAAAGACGATCTAAGCTCGGAATTGAATTTTCCACTGTGAAGATGATCCCAAGCATCTTGCCTAAATATATCCCACCACTAAGAAGACCAGTGAATCGAGGCTCTATACCCAGAGACTTCGACTATGTTGTAGTCACTGCGTACCTCCCAAAAGGGGTGTGCACAGTTCATGCTAACCAGGAGAAGCTCACCTAGCTGAAATTTAGTGATTTTAACCTTGGAGATCGCAAGGTATATAGTATTCTAGCCCCGCACAAGTATTTGAATATTACAAAAGGAAATAACCCCAATATTGTACCGCAACAATGGACCCATAACCTTGCACATTCGACCCTCCTCAACATAATGAAGATTCCACATTTCGAGAGGCATCAGGAAGTAAATGCCTTTGTTCGTCTGGTGTTGTCCTGCTACCATGGAGGATACCTATGGTTGGATCGATGTATCACTGTGGATCTGATTCTGATCAATTGGATCACTAGGATAAGCATGCAGGGCCTTGACCCACAAGACTTTTACCCTAGAAAGACCGCAAATCGTGCTCTCGCTCAACGAATAAAAGACACATATGGGGATCTGGAGAAAGGCACATGAGGTTACAAGGTAGCCTCCATTGAGAATGTGATAGTATTATTTGGTTTCCATTTGATCTAAGACAAGTTAGTCCAAAAAAAAAGACCTACACAGGTGACCAGATTTGTAGTTGACTTCACAGGGAAGTGCGTGGAGGGTCTACAAATGTGTTAGGTTATGAAAACGGTATAAATATCTTCCTTTTTCCCACATTTCATGATATTATTTTGATTGACTTTTTGGTTATTTAGAAGCAAATAGAATAGAAAATGGATAATATACCCTTTAGAGTTGATTGTTGGAGATTAGATTACATAGATTCTAAATATGATTGGAATTGTCTGGTTTTATTGCAGGATTGGTTAAATATTGTCAAACCCAAGATAGCAAGGGGAATCTTGAAGATGCGCAAGCTATTGGAGGTTGAAGACTTTATGGAGCAAAGTAGTTTTAAAAGATAAATGAGTTACTCATTGTAATAGTAAATCAATCCTGAGGATCTCTTGATCCTCAGGATAACTTAATTTACCCAGATTATTGTAACATATAAGGGGTAAATAGATCTTCAAGAAAGAGAGATTTTTGCACTCAAGAATAGAGAATATAGAATTGCTATGCATTAGCAGTTTTTGTAGAAATGTTGTACCATCTATGAAATCAATAGAATCCTCGAGCAGTTTTTCCATTTTTATATACTGTGTTTCAAATAACAGTGCTTCTAAGGACCGAGGGCCCAGTCTAAAGGAGCTACTCTTCGATCTGTAATTGTATCAACTCAAATCTTTTCTTATGATTCAATTCCCTTTTATAGTAGTTAACAAACACATAAGCGTGTTGATGGTTTCATGTCAATTGCAAGAAATAGATATTCCCTGAAGTATTGAATGAATGTTGTTCCAATTCCTATTACTAAGATTTGATGCCTGACGGTTCCTCATAAGTTCACATCTGTTGTTCCTTTCATAAGTTTACATTTGGTGTTCCTTTTACTTAGGTTGCATTTGTCGTTCCTTTTACTTAGTTTACATTTGTTGTTCCTTTTCGCTAGAATACAACGGTTGTTCCTTTCAATAGAAATATGATTGTCATCTCTTTTCAGTTAGATTACAGTATTTGTTGTTCCTTTCCATAGATGGAGTAATTTGCCTTTTTCTTTTCAACAATTATGATTCATAATGATAGCAATTCCTGCAAGTCTTTATCTAGATTCAATTACTGCTCTTAGAATGAATTCAATAGATTAGCTAGTTCCTTTCCTTTTGCATAGATTTAGATTTCAATCCTTAGAATCTTTAATGAATGTTTGAGGAACTTGATTGTTGACAAACTCAGATCTGCTTTTGCTATATGATTTTAGCCTCTATAAGCTATCTGCATAGACTTTGTCGATATTCTTTGAGATAAAAGATGAATCCTCGCGTTGATAAATTAATGTTAAACTAAGGTTGTTTTTAGACATCTTTAGAGCCCAACAAAATGAACTCAGTGAAATACCTCATAAATTAGCTAGATCTTGATTGCAGACAAGCGCAAGACCAAGGGCATGAGTTCCACTTTAGCTAGTTTCTCATACTCATAACCTTCATCACGTGGGAACTTCCCGAGGGAGCCACGTTTCCAGAGATCAAACCCTTTGAACCCCTGGCCATGAATTTTTGTACGTTGTGGTACTCCAACGACATGAACAAATAGTGGCAGTCCAATGTCGTCTTCCATGCGTACTACATTCAGTCTACACCACACATTACAACCAACACTCTTCATAGGTTTCAACCTTTGATGAAATTTAGCGCATATCGTCACTTCACCTACATCACAACGCACGCAGATGAGCACAAACAACAAATCCTGTCATATTACAAGCTGACAGAAGATGACTTGGAGGAGATTACCAAGGAATGGTTGGAAGACCTCCTTGTTGTAGCAAACCCCGCAGAGATGTCCGACGTATATAGCCCTGAAGCTATGAAAAATACACCAAGACCATGCAAGAATAAGAGGGATGTGGAAGTTCAAGATATCCACAGCACATCCATGAAGACTTATTCTCTCTCACCTGCAAAGGGGGGTGACGATGAAGAACTAGGGGGCATAGAAGTTGAAAAGAGAAAAGGCGAGGTTACCCTGCCTAGGGATGAGGAATATCCCTCCAAGAAAAGGAAGATTACCCCCCCTGAGGCCCTCATCTAGAAAGAAAACTAAGGTTACCCGGACCACACTTAAGACTACGCTTACCCCGGATGATTTTGACTTCTTACTTGTCGTGTTGAATGATGTCTCATTAGAGCTCGCGGAAAAGAAAGAAGCAAAGCAGGAGGAACTATTCTGTTGGATCATGGGTGAATTCAAAGAAGCACAGTAGGCACTTCAGTCCAACCAATAAGCTTCTACAACACCGTTAACAATGGAAATATCAGGAACAAGCAATGAGCCCACACAGTTACTCCAAATTGCCAAGAAAGTTGAAGCTCACCTTCGACGATCTCAAGAAGACATAGAAAAATCCACCCAGGCTTTGGTGCAAGCACAGAGTGCACATAATGAGTGACAAAGAAAGGCATAATAGGAGAATATTGACTTACAAGCGAAATGGGAGGAGGAAAAAGCTTAGTTACAGCAGATCAAGGACCAGTTGCTAGCAGAGAAACTTGAAACACAAGAAAGAGTTCACAAGGCACTGCGCTCTGTGACAATCATAGAAGTGAATATGGGATATCGTCTTCTACAGCAGGTGACCCAAATAGAAGAAGTAATCTAGTAACTTCAACAACGCATCACAGATATGGAGCTTTGCACCGTGCTTGAGACACCCCAAGAGATAAGAGATCTAAGAGAAGCCACTGCTCGAAGAACAGTCGACCAATCAAAAAATTTGGCTTCAAAATGTAGGCAGCTAAGCACCAGAAGCACCCAGACCTATGAAACCCTCGCAGAGAATCCAGAATTGTAGACATTGGAGGCACATCTCCACGAAGAAAAGAAGCATGTAGACATGATACAAGCACAGTTGAAGTCCGTGACCCCAGTTGAAAGAATGAAGGGGTTCATAGACCAATGAAAAACCCAACAACAAGTACACACGCTGCAAAGTAATGTATTGTATGTCTCTCAACGACTACAACCACTCCAAGAGAAGGCATGCCAACAGTTCGCAGAACTTGAAATCTAGGGAGCTCAACTCGAACATGGTGTCATCACTGCAGAACAACGCCTGGAAGGACTTCTCAATGACATAGTACTCTAGGAATTTACTGAACAAGAGGTTGTCGCACTACAGCAGGTCGAAGCCGCTCAAGCCAAGCTCGAGGCGTTCGAAGCGGAATTGGTCAGACCTAAGTGACTCGAGATGAGTCACATGTGAGTGTTGTGGGCTTGTTGTTCCTTGACCAAGTTTTGAAGAGTACTTGGTCTTATTCGACCACTTTTGGGACTGTGACATCTTTCCAAGGAAGCAGCGCAACGTGAAGCAGAAAATAAGGAAGCAAGACCTATTTTGGGGTCCATTTTAGGTTTTTGGGTTGGTGTAATAGGAAAGGGATGTTGGCCCATGGGTTTACCCATGTTTAGGCCCATTTTCTAATCTATAAATAGGAAATATAGATAGTAAGATAGGGGAGATAGTAATGTAGTACATCTGTGTGATGTATGAATGAAAGCTTAGTGTTGGTAGTGGGATTTGTGTGATAGGATGTATCTTAAAGTGATCTGTACATGAGATCAGAGAGATAAGTGTAGGTTGTTATAGTCTAATGCTGAAGAGAAACGAACAAGGATCTAGCGAGTTGCGTAGATCTTCTGTCCTGTGCAAAGTAAGGGTCGTCAAAGCTTTGTGTTGTAACTACTTGACCAAGATAAGATAAAGAAGACTTTGTGGACATATCCCCAAGGTGGGGTTGAACCACGGTAACTGTGTGTATAGTGTTTTTTTCTTCGCTTTTATGTATGTATCTCTTTCTTAGCTATGTTCTTGATGTGGTTAAGTAGATCTAGTCATTCTCTGTGCTGTTGATGAATTAATGAACATTAGATCTGATATATGAGATGCTTAGTGCTTGATATGTTGAATCTAACCTATATTGTTGTGAATAAGTACTGAATCATTCTTAGTATAAGTATTCACTGCGATTCTCTATGACTTCTGCGAAGTATATTAATGAATGTATGCTAAGGAATAACTGATGCTAAGTGCACTATAAGAAATATAATCACAGATCTGTGTCCCAGCAAAGGTTGCATATACCTGAGTCTTGCAACCACCCCTGCCTCTACTGTTGTGGGGTATTCTACCCTACGGACTAATAAGCTAGGGCTCTAAACTTATACGCTGAAAATGACCCTTAAGACTTAACTTTTGACCTTCTACCCGAATCTGAAACCCCTTTCTTCACATGCATACAAGAGAAGAATAAACCAACCTTTTTTCGGACGGCTGAAGTAGATCCTCCGTTGAGTTTCTTGTCCTTTTGTTGTTGCTGCTCCTTCCACAAAGCTTCCTGCAATCCAACAATACTATGCATGCATGCTACTGATCTATTATAGGGTTAGAGATAAAAACATAAATCAAATATCATAGATGAGACTCATGTATGCGGGACGGGAAAAGTATCTTT
>ML778792.1:1356621-1371697 GCA_009831015.1 Picea engelmannii
TTAGTCGAACTCTCGGCCATGCATGGCGGAGAGTTTCAGTTAACTGACAAAAAGCCCCGAGTCTCGGCGGAAACTTCCCTGATTTTTTGCATTGTTAGGTACTCGCGGGCTGTTTTGAGCTAGCCCGCGGATACCTGCGTGCAATAAGAGGACAGAAAGCGGTTGCCCGCGCCCAGTGAGAAGTTAGGGCGCGGGTTGTTTGTTTTAAGTGGTTTTTTGAGGAAATACTCAGCATGGCTTTGGCTAGGAAGAGGCATGAGTTGGCCTGATGCYAGGTAAACCTGTATGGTGCATTTTAGGGTTATAACATCTACCTCGAGTGAGACTTCATCTGCTTCATGGGTGTTTCTAAAAGGGCCAGTATTTATGGCTTTGTTGGTGCGCTCTTGAGCGTTGAACCCTAGGTCTTCCCTTGTGCCAACAATTACTTTTTATCCCTTTTCCCTTTTTCCCAAGTCAACTTCAAAATATAACATTGATTTAGCTAACCTTTCCCCATGATGTATGAGACTATCGTCTAGTGGGGATGTCTAGACCACTGAGTCTTCCTGGACCTCTTCATCAAGAGGTGGGGGACATTACACAAGGGCTCCCATACCCCCATCATATAAAACACTTGATCAACTGTTGAGACTTTGTCTTGAGAAGGAAAACATAATTTTAAAGGATCCTTCTTAGGAGAAATTGATCATTGAGGATACGATACCACATAATTCACCCATGGCGGGGAAGACTCTACTCGAAAACTGAGAATGCACAAAGGGTAAACCTAAGGTAAATATGAAACAATATGGTGATTATCAAATGAAAGTTTATCAATAGTGACAATGTTTATGTTATGAGGGAAATTCATCACATGAAATAACATAGACACCACAACATTCATTTCATACACATAATCTACCCCGAGAAGCAAATTAAAGTCTAAAGGGCCTAGAACCACTAACAGATCAACTAGGAAGGTCTTCCCACCTAATGTGATAGGAAATTGAAGAAGAAATCCCAGACATCCGTTAGGTGTTTTTTCGAAATCTAACAACTCACTCATAGCTGACACAAGATTAAGAGAACCCAAATCTTGCCAAGTCGAGGATGATAAAATGCTTACAGAGGATCCTTCATCTACAGTAGTTCAGGGAATGCTTAATTTATTAATTCCAACCATTATCTAGAAGGGTCTAGAAGAAGGAAGGAGAGGCTCTACAAGATCATTCCAATCAAAGGAAACCATCCCGGGACTTGGAGGGGGCGCACTCAAAGAGAGTGGAATTCCTCCTTGTTTAGAAGGTATTGAACTGGAAATGCTAAGAACATGGTGAAAAGACACATCACTCCCTGAAATGAGAGTGGAATCAACCGAATATTGCATCGGCGAGACCACTACCTTAGACTTGTCACTCTCCTAGAGAAGATTGGGATTGGCCGAATATTTCATCGATGTGATCACTTCCTCAAATAGTGGTTGAATAGGATGTGAGAAAACATGGTAAATAGAGGTATCACCCCCCGAAACAAGAGTGGTGTCGGTCGAATATTGCATCGGCTTGATAGCTTTGTCAACCAAATATTTTTTAGATATTTTGGAAACCGATGATGACTCAGAACTAGATGGGTTTTCAGACAAGGACCACACTTATTGTGCCATGGAAATAGCAGGGCACAAATGAGTAAGGTGATATCCTTCGCAAATCTTACAAGATAAATTGGGATTACGTCATATACATATAGGATTATCAATAGTATCAGTGGCCCCAAAATGACTTTTTGTGGCCAAGGATATGCTCCCAACATGACTTGCAGAGGATATTAGCTAATATCCAACATGACTTGCATAGGTTGGTGATGTTTGTCCAATATGAATAGTAGTGGCTAGACTCGGTCCCCCCGCATGACTTGCAACAACTGGTTTCTTCTCTTTAACATGAATCGCAGAGGTTGTTGAAAAAAATCCAACATGACTAGCATAGGTCGATGACTTAATGCTAGTATGACTCGTAGTCACTAGAATTTTGTTTCCAGCATGACTAGTAGAGATTATTCTCTTGCCCTCAGCATGACTTGTAGAGGCTAGTGACAGGTCTCCAACATGAATAGTAGAGGTTGGTGACTTATTTTTCTTACTCTTACTCTTTATATTCCTTTTAGAATTTTGTTTAATAGTAGAAATAATTTCATCAGAACAGAGAGGAGGAGGAGAAGTCAAGTTTTCATATGAATAAGGTAAAGGATCAAAATCCATATGATGCCCCTAACATCAGGTGCTTATATGAGAAGCATCAAGATAATTTGGTACCTTTGGAGTGATACACAACCAAACCGATAGTCCTACATTCAACCCAAGAATTTTCAAAGTGGTCGTCAAGGGAACACCAATGTTTCCAAGGGAAGGGAAAGCAAAAGAATCCCCTTGGGAAGGGGTCCCTTGGTTGGTATCCTCAAGAAATTTGTCCATATAATTATTATGCATATGTTTTTCCCTTGTGGGATTTTTCATGTCTATAAAAGGCTCGTGTACTGACTCTAGCGAACAAGTGGTATAAAACCCATGCCTTCTAGGAGGTGGCTCAACACTTTCAAGAGAAAGGCCAAGGGTCCTTCTCGACTAGTGGAGCGGTTGGTCAACCACACTGAATCAATGATCCAAAAGTGGTGGCACTAAAAACGTCTAAGGACAACTACAAAAATCAACACTCCAATCAAAATCCCTAAGAAAAACATCAAAAGAAAACAACTTTTCCAAATATTCAGCTCAAGTAGATGAGGTCCTGAGTCCAAAGCAATGAAAAAGTGGAAAGAGACCTTCCGGACGAATGAACAGGTTGATTAAGTCTCGTGGACCAATGAACAAAGGAGTGATAAGAAGTTATCTCGACCTCCACTAACCATATGTATCCATTTCAAGTACCCACACTTCACGGGACACCCTCCAACAGTACTGAAAAGTTTGATATGAAATATTCCCTAGGTACAATGGAAATCCCCCGTAGTCACCTTCGAGATCCCTAGGAAAAGGCACTAAGGTCACAAACTTGTAGTCAACATATGAGGGGTACAGTTGAAATTCAGGATTGAATGTATGGGTAGGGTAAACAATCCCAAATATCTTCCATAGGACTATCTACAAAAGGGACACTATCACTTTAGAAAATATCAAACTAGGTATGAAGCTCCAGAGGACTGATGCCAAGAGGGCCAGTATCACTTCAGGAAAACTTCAACTAGGTTTAAAATTTGTAGAGGACTGATGCCAAATGATCCAATGTCACTTCAGGAAAACCCCCAATATATGATCGATTTTGGAGGGACAATCTCCTCGGCTCTCCTTCACGCAACCTCGTGTTCAAATCCTGTGTTAGAGGAGGATCTTAACTATACTTATATGATAGTTTTATTTTATACTCTCCCTATCTCATGATACTATGTTCTTTTTATGGCCTTGTAGAGTTATATCTCCAATCCTAATCCAAGGCCCTAACCCTAAACTTGTTTGTGAACCCTAGAAAAAAATTCAAGTACATTTTAAGTTTAGTGTTCATTTTAGTGGTTGTTTTTACTCAAGGGGTGTGGAGGTGAAACTAATGTTGTTTGAGATTCTTACAAAAATGAAACTTATAATAACACTGGAAAAGAAAACTTTACACTAATTCTTCAAATGAAAAATAGTTTCACAAAGAAAATGCATGAACAATCCTTCAAACCTTAAAACACATTTTTTTCTTTTCTACTGAAAAATTTAAAAGAGGCAAACAAAAGGATTTTCTTTCTTACTTTTCTTTTGAAATTCTTTGCAGATGAGAAGAAAACAAAAACCTATGCTAATATCTTTTTATTTTTCAAATAACAATGCAAATAAGGCAAAGAAGGAAAGAGATCTAACTACCAGAAAACTAGAGTTTTTTATTTTCTTTTCTATCAAAGAAAAAATAACAAAAGATGCTAGAAGAAAATGAAAAATACACGATTCATGGAAAAAAATAACAAATTATTTTCAGAAGAAATTGTAGAATGAAAATAATTTTACTTAAAAAAGACAGATAAAAATAAGCCAAGAATGTTGGGAAACCAAGAGTAAGGTCGTTTTCGTTTTCTGTATGATAAACTTTCATATTTCAACAGAGAAAAGCCAGAAAGGGAATCAGGTCAACCCATGTAACTAACCAAACCAAGCACTAAACCCAGAAATAAAAAGAGATTTTTTTTTAAAACTCCACTTTAACACAGGTCTGTGATTGTGTGTAGTGAAACTCACAAATATCTGCATGTTGTAGAAGATAAACTTGCGGACGTACGCAAGTTGTAGAACAACAACATGTGTATGGCTAGGGAAACTCAGAAAAATAAAAGGCCACTCCAAGAGAGATGGCTTCAGGACTTGAAAACAATTCTCGAGAGACTAAAAACTCTGTAAAAAACTCAGAAAATACATAAACACAAAAAGGTAAGAAACAAACAAGGGACCCTAAAAAAACTGACCAAAATTGGGAGAATCCCCAGTGTTGTCTCCAATTCTGTTGAGGGGATATTCCCCTATGATTTTGGGTCGAAATATCAGTAGATCGAGACTGTATGGAGAAGATAGAAATCTTTCGTCCAAGACAAGCACACAAAACTGAAATAATAACTACTTTACAAGGATAAGTTATGGAAGGAAGAGGGATAAATAATGCACCTTAAGTCTCTCGTTTGATGTCTACCCCACTCCTTTCTCTCGACAAGCTACAGATCCTTTGTTGGAAACAACCTAGAAAATAGACACAATACAAGAGATGCTACGAAGGTAGTTACATGATCAAAGAGTCTACATGTCATATATCATACTCAAAATAAAATTAATAAGAAAATACATACAATGAATAGATGATAGGAGGGAAACAAACTCTTCTATTAACACCAAATCAGAAAGGCAAGTTACAACCTTGTCTCTCCTTTGGAACCTCCTTGAAGCCAATTGTTTGGGTTCCTCCAAGAATCCCTCAAGTATCAACTTAGCTACTATACTCTTCTATATATGTCCCAAATAGGGATAATGGTACACCCTATATCCATATAGATAGGAAAGAGGTGTTGGAAAAGGAGTTTCCAGATAAAAAGGAGTGTTGTTCAGAGGATTATAGGAAATGGAGGCTTGCTAGATACTCACAGCATAACCTTACACCAAGGGACTTCACCTCTTCTTATCTATAAATGATTCTTTCATATCTTCCTCAATAGGTTCGGGGAGTTGGAATCCATTGTGTATGAGAATGTGAACGTTGGGGAACGATCCCAACCGAAAAACCCGCCTGAAAACACAAAATTATTTTATTTTTTATGATTTTTGAGGTCATCCACGGGTTGCAAGTTGGAGAGTCATGGATTTCCATGCGTTGCACTAAGGAAACCCATGGATATGCCCATAACGCATGTTTTTAAAATTCTTTTGGATAAGAAACTTGGGAAAAATTCTAGCAATATTTGGGAAAGGGATAGGCCATGGCACAAATGCATCGATGTGGAACTTTGTACTATAACAACCTCATCAAATGTACTCATTATTATAGACATAGAATAAACACTTTAAAACAATTGATGTTTCATTACAAAATGTTCTTTGGAAGAATAACGAACTCCTACTTTGTAACAGAGTTACAGAATGGGGGAAGTGAACATGAACATGGACTATTTTTTATAGAAGATGATCCAATATATGGAAAGGATAGTAACTCAAAAATAAAGAATTTTTTGGACCAATACATTACCTGTGGCATAGATATATTGGATCCATAACTCACCAAATTGCATAGGCACTACCATACCAGAGGTTGTAAAAATGAAGAAACTTGCATTGCATATACAACTTCCTTGTGTCTCCAATGAAAATGACAAAAGTCATCGAACCAGTTAGTTTAGTGGACAACGTCTCATTGAGAAATCAAATTCCCTACTCAGATTTATAGAGAAATCATATTATGATGACTTAAAGACCTATGAAGACTTCTTGATGCAACTGAAGATAAAAAAAGATGAGTACATCTAAGTTATACAATCTACACTAAAGCAACCAACAGTCTTCCTTAAACGAAAACCATCACATATTTGGAACAATAGTTTTTCCAAGGACATGCCAAATATGTGAAATGTGAATATAGATTCACAGTGTGTGTTCAATACATATGATTCAACATTGTATTGTAGCTCGTACATGACCAAAGTTGACAAATATATGACAAGTTATTTTAGGAGAATACGCAAAGAACATGAAATTTTTTGAATTGATGATATGCAAATGATAGATACACTTGGGAATACACTCCTTAATATTCAACAAATGTCTACATAACAAGAAGTCCATATTGCACTTTCCCTTCCATTGACTTGCATCTCAAGGGATTGTATCTTCATAAACACATCTCCACCCGATCAACACACATTCATGCTTAAGCCACCATTCCTACTAAAACAAGAACCGGATAATTAAGAGGATGTGATGTGCCACTCTATCATTGATTTCTACAATAAGCGTCCACCTTCTATTAAGCATATCTTCCTTTCATAAATTGTACCAAATTATAAGAAAAATGGTACTCACATATCAAAAAGATAAAAAAACAAATGTAATATGGTTTGTCAAATACAACAAATATATTGATTATGAAAAATTTTGTTGAGAGAATCTTTTGCTATATGTTCCATTTGAACAAAGTGAAGACACATTAAATCATAACTTCTCTACATGGAAATTTTCATATACTTTCTATTAGAGTACAATATATACCAGTTAGGATAAATTTACATACAACATCAACCCAACATGGAGAAATTTAGAAACTTCACTTGAGAAACTAGACAATCTTGTGAGCATTGATGATACAACCACTAGACTACAAAAAAATAGATCTCATTGTGAAGCCTATGACTTGCAAGATGATATACCATGTCCTCAACAACATAATATGGGAAAAATAATCAATCTCGAGTTTCAAGTCACAAACCAACTATTCTTCCTCGAAAATGGAGAATATTACAAGATTAGAAGGTTGCTAAATAGAGAACAACAAGAAATTGTGAAGGATATTGCATTGAAGAAACATAATTACATGCACACACTTGTGCACTTGTTCCTTATAAGGGTGGTAGGAGTGGGAAATAAATTTACAACAAAATCATTATGCCAAATTCTTATACGATTCTATGATGCATCTAGTACAAGTGACCCTTTGAAGCCAAAAGGAATGATTCTTGCATATACATGTAAAGTTGCAGGTCGGACAACAATCCACTCTGCATTTCTAATGCGTTTAGAAATGCATAGTATAGAACTAGGTGCATTCAAGAAGGTTTGGAAAAAAAATCTCGGCCTTCCCTAGGTTTTCTAGACCCTAAAGGCACTTGAAGTTATCAATAATCAGATTGGGGTTTTCTCAAGATCAGAACCTAATTATGAGTGAAATAAAGATAGGATATGGGATTGGGTGAAAGTATAGGTTGACCTAATGTATGGTATAGTGATTAATGTGGATTTGGTATTCAACAAGAAAATTTGGCACCAAAAAATTGATTATTGGTGATTTCACTTTCATTGTTTTTCCTATCACAAGGTGGGTCACATGCAGTCTCAGTGTAATAGGGAGTATCCTTTCTTTGGTATGTTGTTGAGGAAGTGGGTCCAAAAATCAAAGTGTTTGGGAGTATGAGAGTCAATTTTTAGAATCCAAGGAGGTCATAATGGAATCAGTGTAGTATTCGAAGGTTGGAGAGTTAGACCATTCAAAGGAAATCCAGGATTGGCTCACTGAATCACTTATTAATCCATCTGAGTTCCCTATCATTTATTTTACTTATTTAGTTGGTGAGGTTTCCTCCTCTCCTTTTACCCTAACCCCTATCTCCCCCTATCCCTCTTCACCAATCCATGTCTATGGTTTTTTCAAGGTTCCCTCCGATATTCCTATCACTGTTGTGAGCCTAGTTGATAGGTATACATCCATCAAATAAGGAGAAATATTTTTGGCATATTTGACATCCCCTCTTGCTGAGGTGGTAGAATATCCCCCTCTCCTTATTAAGTAATATGATTTGAGGCCTCATCCTAGAGGAAACGAAGGCTCCTCATCAATTGGGGGTTTAGCTCTCGACCCTCTACAACCAAACCTAGTAGGGAGGAAGTTGCACCTCCTTAAATAAAAACAACAAGATGTTATGGATATTTGTAAAGGAAAAGAAGCAATAATTTTTGGGGCCCCTAGAGTATTGAAATCCATCAGGAACCCTTTTTCATGATAATCATTTCATTTAATGCATGAGTGGTAGGGGGTTCCCATAAAATGATAGCCCTCAAAAGGCTTATTTTGTGCCACAAGCTTGACGTTTTTTTAATTCAAGAAACCATGTGTGAAGGTTCAAAATATAGAACGATATTGGATCCTTGGATTAAAGGTTGGTATTTATGTGCAATTGATGCTTTGTGTTAGTTTGGGGGATTAATAATGGGATAGATTCTGGCTTACAAAGAATCATCCTCCTCGTCATTTCTCTCTTCCATTGCAGTTAAACTGGAGGTCAAGGATTCTAGTCTAATCTTTAATGTGGTGAATGTATATGTCCCGTATTCTGACAAAATCCCATTTTGGGAAAATTTGGATAATTCAAGCATTTTTAGCGATCCAAATATGGTTCCAAGAAGAAATATGAATTTCACTACCTCTCTAAGAGAAGCATGGGGAGCCTATCCACCCATGAAAAAATCAACATGGAGGTTATTTTTTGTATTTCCTTGAGAAGTTTCACTTAGTTGATGTTGAGCCTATCAAATTGGTTTCGACCTAGGGGAATTTCCATTCTAATGAGGAATAAATTTCCAAAAGACTAGATAGGTCCTTGGTTTTTGATAAGTTGATGAGTGGTCATTTTATTTGGAGGTCGTGGTTTTATGAAGGTGGTATGTTGATCACAAACCTATTCTCCTATATATTTACTTTGGGGGGACACATCATCAATGCGCTTAAATTCAACCCCATATGGTTGGAGGAGGAATAGTATCATGCTTTGGTTGTTGGGAATTGTGTACACTTGTCTTCGTCTGCATGCTCCTCATATATGTATCAATTCATGCAAAAATTGTCCTGGATCAAACGTGTTACCAAGCATTGGCTCAAGTCATATTTAGAGAGATCCCTACAAAATATAAACGAGGCTGAAAAAACCATTTCTAGGATCTACAATTTAATGGACAAGGGATCTCCTTTTTAATTTCAAATTCAATAGCTTAGGGATTCTGAAGCTATCCAACACGAGAGTTTGGATAAGGAAGAACAAACACGGAGAATGAAGAGTAGGTCACTATGTCTTATGGAAGAAGATAACAATTCTAAATTATTTCCTCACTATGATAGCTTCTATAAAAATATTAACACAATATGGTAGATCCAAACAACATATGTCTCCACAGTAAGTTCTTTTAAGAAGAAGGTAGAGGAGGGTGCTCATTTTTTTCACTCTATGTTTCAGGAGCCTAGAGGATATCCCATCCAAGAAATTTTCCAAGTCGTTTCCAAATTTCCTCATGTGTTACTAGAAGAAATTAATTGTTCCCTATGTGAGGAAGCTTCATAATTGAAGGAGAAGGTGGCCCTTTTCTCTATACATAAATGGAAGAGCCCGAGCCCTGATGACCTCGCTGTAGAATTATATGTGGGGTTTTACGATTTAATTAAATTTGACCCGATAAAGTTGGTCAAGGAATCATGAGTATCAGGTAAAATGATGGTAACCTTTAACTCCATGTTCATAACCTTGATACCCAAAAATCAATGTGGAGAAAATTTTGGAGACTATCAGCCTATCTCGTATTGCAATGTAATCTACAAGATAACTATGAAAGTGATAGTCAGATCTTTAAATATTTTTATTAGTGATATTATATCAAAAGAGTAAAATGTTTTCTTCAGCATAGGAAAATACATGATGTAGTGGAATTTTCCCAAGAATCCATTCATTTGATTACGAAATCAAAACAAAAAGTGTATATCCTTAAGTTTAACGTGTCTAAGGATTACGACTACGTAAACTATAATTTTCTTTAGTTAGTTCTTCTCTAGATGGGGATGGCCCTATCAATGGTTAATTGGATAGTGGGATACATTCAATCTATTTATTTCATAGTTATTATCAATTATGAGCCCCCCTCAAGGTTCTTCAAGGTGATGCGAGGGCTGAGACAAGCTTATATGTTATCTCCTTTTCTATTTCTAATTATTGTTGAATCCCTCAACAAACTTGTGATGGAGGATAGAAGGGAGGGGGTGATTTGAGGCTCGAGACAAGGTTTTCCATTATAAACTTTTTCATTTCTCATTTTTTTTTAAGCCCTCAACAAACTTGTGATGGAGTCTAGGAGGGAGGGGGTGATTTGAGACCTAAAAAATTCTTCCCAAGAAACCATATCCCACCTCCTCTTTGTTGACAATATTCTCTATTTTTTTGGAGGAACAAAAAAGAGATATCTTAGTGATAAAAGGAGTCCTTGAACTCTATTGCAAAGCCACCATAATGGTTGTGAATCAACATAAATCTTGACTCTATGATATCTCAATTCCAGATAGTGCATTAAAGGTAATCACTAATATCCTTCCCTATAAGCTAAAGGAATTGGAGAATGGTTTTAAAGATTTTGGGTTTCATTCGAAATTTGGCAACTACAAGTTTGTTGACTTATTATGGCTGGTGAAAAGGGTTGAGTAGCATGTTTCATCTTGGTTCAATCAAATGATATCAAGAGGTGGTAGGCTAGTGTCATTAAAATCAATAGTCAAAAGTATTCATGTATATTTGACGTCAATTGTTGCAGTCCCAAAAGAAATTCTCACAGAGATAAAAAAAGTTAGTTTTCAATTTTTGTGGTCTGGTTTGCAACACTGTAGGGTTATTTCATTGGTCAAGTGGAATAAGGTGTCACTCCCTAATGATTTTAGAGGTTGGGGTATGAAAAATGTATATAATTTCTCCAAGGCACTCATGGCTAGAAGCTTATGGAGGCTCTCTATTAGCAATTCTATGTGGAGAAGAGTACTCAAATATAAGTATTTCAAAGGCCTCTCTATGGAGGATTGGTATAGAATTCCTATAAAATACTCCAAGGGATATATTGTTTGGAAGGAATTGGTTTTGGCCTTCCCACTGGTAGGGCATTGGACTATTTAACAAATAGGTGATGGAAAAGTAGTTCAGATTGGAGAAGACCCATGGTTGGAGGACGATAATGACTATCAATTGTCATATCCTCTTATTTAGGCCCTCCATTTGGTGAACATTTTCTCCTTAGCAGGAGATCGTGCTCAGGTGCCATGAGTAAGTTGAAGGGTGGGTTAGAGGTCTACGCTTTCTTTGGGATTGGTTGATGAAGAGGTAGTTGAATGGGATCACTTCTTTAATATTTTTGTTTCTAATTACATTAGTCTATAGGATGGGGAGTCGAACAAGATATGTTGGTCCAATAATCCTAAAAGTAGTGAATTCATCACTAAATTGGGTTATAAAGCATGGATGGAAATGCAACTCCTGATGGTGAATAAGTGGTGGTGGGATCCTCTATGGAAATTCCATCTTCCATTAATGAATAGGATTACAATTTGGTTGGCCTTGAATCATAAAATTTTAACCTGGGAAGTGTGTTACAAAATAGGATGGGTGGGACCACATTGATCTGTGTTATGTAAAAATCACAAGCAAACCTCTTCTCATATATTTATTGATTGTTTTGATGCAGCTCAAGCAGTAGGGATCATTATAAATGATCTCATGTCATCGTCCCTATGGATCAAAACCTGTTTATAAGAGTGTTTGAAGGATTCATTTTTAGATAATCTGGTTAAACGTTTTGAATTAGTAATGCCCATTTTTTTGGTCAATAGAATTTGGTGGGCTCAAAACTAAAATATTTTCAAGAACAAGTGTTGATGAAGGTTGGTTGTCATTGATGTCAAACCTTGAAGAAAGACCCGTAGAACAAAGGTTTGGGTAATGAACACAATATTGTTTGATGTAAATATGACTCATTATTTTTTTTTCATTGTTTATAAGAATTAAATATGGATGAACTCCAAAGTGGTCCCCTTATGGTGAAAGCCCTCGCGGGAAGATGCTTTGTGGAGTAAGAGAACCCATGATTAATTGTGGAATAATGAGATGAAAGAAAGTGAATTTGCCAGGGAAAATATCCTAGATGGATAGTTCTTTTCATGTCATTTCTGGTGGTATGTGGAACGTCACATAATTCCTCACGATTATAGAGTTATGGCCATGAGAAGTTGGAGACCCCAGGTTTGAGTAATGGACCCAAGTTTGTTTGATGGGTAATGGTATGATTTATGATATGTTTTCAAATAATACTATTCTATATGGATAGTACATGTCATTCCATTTCTGGTGGTATGTAGAACGTCACATAAATCCTCACGGTTTGAGAGTTATGGCCTTACGAAGTTGGAGGACCCTCATATGTCATCTAGAAGCCCTAAAAGGTCAAAGTAATCAAAGTGGTTTAAGAGATTTTAAAAGGTAAATAATAAATTGAAGTGATAATTTTATTATAATTCAAAGTGAATACAAAATAAATTATTTCAATAAAAATTTAATGGAAAAATTAGAAGTGGACCCAACCCTAAAATAAGGAAAATGGGCCAAGTGACCTAGAAGATGTTTTTAAGGAAGCTACTTGGAGAGTATAAATAAGAGGCAAGGCTCTCTCATTTGAATCACACTTGAGCATATTGAATATATATATGTGTCTAAGGTAACCAAGGATATCTAAACCAGAATTCTGAGTGAAGGTGAAGAAAAGAAGGCTGAAATGCAAGGAAGGATAAATTCTTTTGATGGTGTTTTCTAAGGTATGTTATTTACAGGTCATCTCACCATTTTCTCTATAACTTTTCTTCTATAATGATTCAAACTGTGAAATTTATATGAAAGTGAAAAAACATATCCAATTATCTGTGGTACAAAATTCAGCTTGTGGGTAATTTTATTTTTGGAGTTATGCTCCGTGGAAAATAGGGTTTGTGGCCAGTCCTGAAACTAGTCAAAATCAGGTGTTTCGGGTAAAAATGTCATAACTTCTTCATAACATATAAAACTTCAGTGAGAATAAATGTGTTGGTTAGGGGACAGTCTATAGTATGTTTTTTAATAGTTTCAAATCAATTCATCAAACAGTTTGTGCGAGGCACGCTCTACAAGGTCTCTCTCTAGAATAACCCAGAATTCAGCAAGGTATGTCATTTTTACTAGAACTCCTTTTTTGAGAGGTTCCAAGTAGTGACACTTGGAGGAATTGCATAAAAAACACTGAAGAAAATTGTATATTAGTTTCATATCTTTATATATTACAGGTTCAAAGTTATGATTACTTCAAGTTAGGGTTGTTGACTAATCCAAAACTAGGCATGTGAGACTAAAGAAAAGTTTGATGAAAACGCTAGTATCTTGTTTTTAAAGTTAAGGAAGGTTTGCAGGAATGTGATAATATACACCAGGTCTATTATAGAGCTACAAATCATATTTGGATGATGAAATTGATGAGGTCTTTTGGTTTTGGTACATGTTGAGTACATGGTTGAGACAAGTAGTTGATGAGTTGGCGCACATACATGAGGTGTATATTTGATGATGTTGGTACATATTGATGAGTCATAGTTGATGAGTAGTTGACACATGATTGGAACATACTTGGTACATGTCTGGATGCACTTGTTTATGGTACAGTTCGATTACAGGTTGGTGCATGGTTGATGCACTTGTTTATGGTACATGTTGGTACATGGTTGATGCATTTGTTTATGGTACAGGTTGATGTCAGGTTGAGGTACAGGTTGATGCATGTTTTAGATTTATTGGTACAAGTTTACAGTGGTATATCTCATAGTGATAGTGTGACAGTGGTTCCATCATTCTACTTCTACTTCAGGGTGGTAGGATGGGGCAAGGGTAGGTGTTTGTAGCCACCTTTCGATTGTAGCCAGAGAACATTGGGGGTTGTAGCCTCCTTTTGGTTGTATCTGGAGAATCGGGGATTTGGAGCTTCCCTCAGGTTGTAGCCTAAGAAACTAGGGGGTTGGAGCCTCCTTCCAGTTGCAGCTGGAAAACAAAGGAAGTTGGTGCTTCCAATGAATGCAATTCTTCAAGACATATAAGAAAAAGCATTNTGTGGTTTTCTCCCGATTTGGGTTTCCACGTAAAACACTGGTGTACTGTGTATGTGTGTGATTGTTTATTTATTACTGCTCATTATTGGATAATAATTCTACATTGATATAACATTTGAAGAAAAATGATTATAATTACACTATTATTGATTCACCCCCCCTCTCAGTAATCCAACAATTGGTATCAGAGCAGGTTCCTTCAGAAATCAATTTAACCATTGAAAGGTAGATCATGGAGAGTACCAACTCGTATAAAAATGGAATACCATAGTTTGATGGACAGAAGTATGCTTTTTGGAGCATAAGGATGAAGACATATATACAGGAACAGGGATTTCAAGTTTGGAAATCAATTGTATATGGATACATAGCACCAGTAGTTCCACCAACAAATGACAAAGCAGCGAAACTCAGTGAGAATAATTCCAAATCCATAAATGCACTTTTGAATGGTCTCAATGATACGGTATTCACCAAAGTTGCACATTGTAAATCTGTTAAAGAGATTTGGGACAAGCTTCTAAATATTTATGAAGGAGATTCAAAATTCAAAGAAGCAAATCTTCAAACTTACAGAGGTCAGTTCAGACAACTAAAAATGAAGGAAGATGAATATATCACAACCTACTTCTTACGAATCGATGAAATAGTGAATGCAATCATAGGATTCGGAGGAGAAATCAAAGAATCTATAATTGTTCAAAAGGTACTAAGAGCTCTTCCTATGAAATTCAACACTAAGATATTAGCACTAGAAGAAATATTGGATCTAAAATCAATAAGCATGGACAAACTACATGGAATCTTCACAGCATATGAGATGAGAACTGAACAGGAAAATCCAGATGTAAAAGAAGAAGCCTTCAAAGCATCCAAAAGATCAAAGCAAAAGAAAA
>ML778793.1:0-48693 GCA_009831015.1 Picea engelmannii
CAAGGGATAGAATGAGGCATCCCAAAGACAAGTAGAAACCACAAGGTTCCAAAAGAAGACTATTCAGGTGCTCACACAATTGGTGGACCAACGAGGGAATACAAATTTTGCAAGTTAAGGAGGACCTAGTGGATCCCATTGGGGTGACAAGATACACACATAGATAAGCAATAACCATACCCTATCTCATAATGGGAGACTAAGGATTCCTAGACCCCTATTACCATAATTCTCGGCAATACAACCTACAAGAGAAGAGGAGCAGTCGAATTAGGAGCTTGATGTCTACTCCTAATACAAGGAGTATGAGATGTTAGATGAATATATCTAAGACAAATTTTCCTATACATACTTATACACCCTCAAGAAGAGGGAAACAAATAGGGAGTGGAACAGAGCAACCCAGGATCAACAATTTTTTTACTTCATGCATAAGGTGGGAGGGTTGACTACCCCATCTTTTGACGAATCTTCCAAGTGTACAACCAAAGCATGGATGAAGAAGTTGGACACTTACCTCCAACTTAACCCAATGACTAAGGAAGAAGCGATTAAGTATGCCACCCTTCACTTGGAAGGATAAGATCATGAGTGGTGGTATCATGGGATGGTGACATTGGGGCACACCAAAATCACTTCTTATGTAGACTTCACTCAAAGTTTGATGGATAGGTTTGACAAGGAACATGAGATACACTTCAGGAAGTTGGTAGAGTTGAGATAGACATGTACACCAGATTCATGCATCACATATTTCCAGAGGATGGTAGTCATGGTGACAGATATTTCTCAACAATGGTTGGTGATGCTATTCATGGAGGGTCTATTTGAGCCCATGAGAGGATGGGTGAAGGCATTTATACCAACCACACTCTAGGATGCCATCATGAAGACTTAGTATATGGTATACACAACACCCAAGAAGGCATGAGTGAAACCCTTTATCCCACATAAGGGTCAGGTGAAAAAGCCTCCCCAGAAGACATGGACAGGAAAAGAGAGGATGCATGAGGAGAATCAAAGAGAACTGAGCAGGAACAATATTTGTTATAGCTATAAAGAACCTTGGGATTCAGGCCACCGATGTATGATACAAGGTAAGTTTCATTATATTGAGGTAATGTTTGATGACGGAGATGATATTGAAGAGAAACCCCACCACATAAAGGATGATGGACAAAGCAGTGGCAAAACCACACCTTGATAATATAGAGTAGGTGCCATTGTAGGACAGGGTCAAGAAATTAACCATTTCTACACTTTCAAGAGTCCCTGGGTATTATACTTTAAGTATCAGGAGTCCCTAGGAGTTACCACTATGATCGATGGTGGGGCCACCCACATTTTCATCGACACAACACTCGTGGCTAGAAGACACATTCCCATAGAGTAATTTGAGGGATTCAATGTGGTTGTAGCATATGGGTACAAAATCACTTGTACTAAGAGGATTTGAGGGTTGGATGTGACTTTGGGAAACTACTTGTTGATTGATAACTTTTATGTAGTGGATTTAGTATATACCATTGTTGTATTGCGGGTATAGTGGTTATATTCCATTGGAGATTTAAAAATGAATTATCATATCATGAGGATGGATTTCATTGACAGAAGGGGAAACGAGTGATTCTGATAGGTATGTCATTAGGATCACCCAGGATCATTTCTAAAAAATGCATGGAGGACATATTTAGATATGGGGATGTGGCATGTGTAGCAGAATGTTTGATCACCACACAAAATTCATCCCATGATCGACAACGCTATCATGAGGACATACAAAAGTGGCTTGGGAAACAAGATAATGGTTTTGGGTTGCTACCAGTAGGGAGACCAATAGATAGAAGATTTGATCATGTCATAGAATTATAATATGGAGAAAAAATAGTGATCACAACACCATGCATGCATCCGAATAAGTTTAAGGATGAAATAGAGAAGGTCATACATGGGTTGCTCGAGATGGGACAAATAAAGCCTAGATCTAGTCCCCCCACCTCTTTAGTGGTACTAGTAAAGAAGAAGGATGGAAAAATGAGGATGTGCATCGACTATAGGGAAGTAAACAAGTGGAGCATCAATAATTAGTACCCAATACCCAGGATTGATGAGATGATAGATGAAATACATGTGGTTGTATACTTCTCGAAGATTGATCTTCTATTGGGGTACCATCAAATTAGAATTAGAGAGGAGGACATCCATAGGACAAAATTCATATGTCACTATGGACACTATGAGTTTCTAATCATTTCCTTTGGGTTGACTAATGCACCTACCACTTTTCAGTCATGTATGAACCATATCTTCAACAAGCAGTTGAGGAAGTTCTTGCTAGTTTTCTTTGAAAACCTACTGATCTATAATAGGACATGGGAGGAACATTTAGGGAATGTGGATGAGATTCTTAGCATTATGGAGGAGAAGTCACTATTTTCCAAGGAGTAAAAGTGTGAGTTTGAACTAACATAGATCCTCTATCTAGGACACATGATTGGCGTGGAGGGAGTAAAGGTGCATTAGGAGAATATCTAGATGATATTAGACTGGCCCACCCCTAGATCTATCATAGAGTTGTGAGGGTAATTTGGAATATGGAGCTATTACAGGCACTTTATTAAATGATTTTCACAATTAGTTTCACCATTGATAGACCTCACCAAGAAAGGGGATTTTTCGATGGTCATAAGATGCACAGGTATCATTCAAAAAAATGAAGAAGGTGATGAGAACCTTCCCAATATTATAACTCCCATATTTCACTCATCCTTTTGCCATGGAGTGTGGCACATCCGGTGAGGGCATAGGAGCGGTGTTGATGCAGAACCAACACCAGGTATATTTCAAGAGAAGAAAGCTAAGAGATCCAGAAAGCTAAGCTAAGAAAGGATATGTTGGCCATGATACATGCATTGACCAATTTTAGAATGTACCTTGTGGGAGGATTCTTTTTGGTTATGACTGACCAAAAAAACTTGAGATATTTGTTGGAGTAGTGAGACCTATATGAAAGGAAACATAAATGGGTGAGTAAGGTGCAGGTATATGATTTTGACATTGAATATGTAAAAGGAAAGAAGAAGATAGTTGTTGATTCCCTATCCAGGAGACCTACATCTTTCTCCATGACAAATATCTCAACGAACTAGAGGTCCATTCTGTTGGTGGATTACTTCAAGAACACATCGACCTGTGAACTGATGGAGGGTATTATTCAGAATGACAAATATAAAGTAGTGTATTTTTGGTTGTGGATCTTGATTATCTTCCTGATTTAGAGGTTTGTTTTAGCCATGCTTGGACCACATTGCCTAACGAGGGGGGTGTGGGGGGGATTTCCCCCTGTCAACTTTCACCAAGGGGGTCCACGTGGGGCAACGACAATTTTTGTAGCCCCCCCCTGCGGGCGATTCAGGGGAAATGCCCCCGAAGTGAAATATTGGGAAAAATTGCCTTGTAAAATATTGTAATTTTGTAGTCAATCTTGACCATTCATTATAAGGTCACAAATCTGACGTTAGAAGTTATTTTAGGGATTTTTTCCCTAGAAATCAACCCTCTTTTATGAGGGAATGATATTGTGGTTGTGTATGTGTGTGAATATTTTGTTCTGAGAAAGGATAATCTAAGAGAAAGAAGAGGAAGTTACAATAAGTGTGTTGTAGGTTGTATCCCTTCATTTTGCTAGATATTAAAAAGAAAGGACCTGTAAATTTCTCTAGTGGATGTAGCCCACACTGGGTGAAACACATATATCTCTGTCTCTATTGTATTGTGTATCTTCTATGTTTTATTTATGCATTTGTATTATTTTATTGTTGTGCGATCCTATTTTTCTAACAAATTGTATCAAAGAGAAAGGTAACTCATAGGAAAAGAAGGTTCCTGGTTTGAGTGGGAGAAATGGAAGAAGATGGAGAGTTTAGGGCCTAGAAATTTAATGGCCAAAACTACCAGTTATGGAAGATGTAGATGTAAGATTATTTATATCAAAAGGATCTATTCCTACCATTGGGTGGAATAGAAAAGAATTCGACGACCATGAAGGATGAAGAATGGGAGGTTCTTGATAGAAATACACTAGGAATGATAGGACTGAGCCTGGAAGCATCAATGGCTTTTAATATTTCAAAAGAAAATACAATGAAGGAGCTGATGGATGCATTGGATAAACTATATGAAAAACCCTCGAAATCCAACAAGGTATTTCTAATGAAGAGATTATTTAATATGAGTATGTCATAAGGTGGGTATGTTGCAGATCATTTAAATGAATTGAACATTGTTACTAATCAGCTAAGTTCTACAAAATTGGACTTTGATTATGAGGTTAGGGATCTTCTAATCCTGTGCTCATTTCCAAAAAGTTCGAATGGGTTGGTCATGGTTGTAAGTAACTTTTTCTCTGGTTCAAACACTCTAAAATTGGATGATGTTGTTGGTGTTATCATTAGCGAGGAAATGCAATGGAAAATCATAGGTGAGACATCAAGTAATGCGTTAAACATGGAGAACAAAAGAATGCAAAAGGATAGAGGAAAGGGCTTAGGGAACCTTGGGAATTCTAGAAAGGGAATATCCAAATCCACACTGGGAAATATAGAGTGTTGGAATTGTGGGAAGAAAGGACATATGAAGAAAGACTGTAGAGCTCCAAAGAAACAAAGAGATGGAAAACAAGAGAAAAATCAAGAAGCAAATGTAACAGGTGATGTATTACAAGATGTTTTGATTCTTTCTGTAGATAAAATTTCTGAGTATTGGGTAGTAGATTCAAGGGATTTATTTCATGCCACGCCCCATAGGAAACATTTTCTAGATTATGTTCAGGGTGATTTTGGATAGGTTCATTTGGGTGATGATGCACCATGCAAAATTGTTGGAATTGGTAAGGTACAAATAAAGATAAAGAATGGAAACCAATGGTTATTTAAAGATGTAATAAATGTACTAGATCTAAGGAAAAGTCTAATTTCAACAGGTCTGTTGGAAAGTGAAGGCTATATATCTATAGTTATAGATAAGGCGTGGAAGGTCACCAAAGGATCACTGGTAATAGAAAAAGGAGAGAAGGTAGGTACATTGTATTTATGTACCTGTAAAACGGATTCTTATATCTCTTTATCTTCTATAGGAGTGGATACAACACTGTGGAATCATAGGCTTGGAAACATGAGTGAGAAGGGGATGAAAATACTTCACAAAATATTTTTTTTTCCAGAGATTAACAAATTGATTTGGATTTCTATCAGCACTACATTTATGGAAAACAAAAGAGAGTCATATTTCTCAGAGTTGGAAAAGAAAACAAGAGTGAAAGGTTAGATCTTGTGCATACAAATGTATGGGGATCAACTCAGGTATCATCTCTTGGTGGCTCTCGTTATTATGTTACTTTTATTGATGATGCAACTAGAAAAACTTGGGTTTATTACATTCGACAAAAAAATGATGTTTTTGACACTTTTAAGAAATGGAAAGATTTGGTTGAGAATGAGACATGAAAAAGGTTGAAGTGGATCAGATCAGACAATGGAGGTGAATATTGCAGCAATTATGTTTCTTACCATGGGATTTGTAGAGAGAAAATAATTCCAAGAACACCACAAGAAAATGGTGTTCCTGAAAGGATGAATAGGACAATCATGGAGCATGAAAGGAGTATGAGATCGCATGCAGGGTTGCCCTTAGAGTTTTGGGAAGATGTTGTAACTATTGTTGTTTACTTAATAGACAAAGGACCTTCAAGATATTTGTATGGTGGAATTAAAAAGGAGGCATGGATAGGTAAAAAGGTAAACTGTTCATTTCTTAAGACATTCAGTTGTGAAGCATTTTTCCATATTGATAAAGAAAACATAAAAAATCTTGAAGAAAAATCCAAGAAATGTACCTTTATTGGATACAGTGTTAATTATTTTGGTCCTCACTTATGGGATTATGAAAATCACAAAATCATTAGGAGAAAAGATGTCATATTCAATGAGAAGGTCATGTACACATATCAGTTGCAGGGAAAGAAACATGAAAAATAAAAAACAAAATACACATTGCTTGATGAGATCGCTGAAAAAGAAATTCCAAAGGTACTAGAAAATCAAAATGTATGACAACATAAGCAATAGGTACCTCAAACTCCTGCAAGTATTGTTAGAATATATACCAGGTTAAGTAGACCCCATGAACGATACTCTCCATCATTGGATTATTTATTATTGATTGATTCTGGTGAACCATAAAGTTATGAAGAGGCAATGCACGTAGATACTAAAAAGAAGTGGTAGCAAGGAATGAAAGAGGAAATGTATTCCTTGGTAAATAAACATACTTGGGACTTGGTTCAGTTGCCTTCAGGAAAAAGAGCATTGCAGAATAAATGGGTTTACAAGTTGAAGGAAGAATATGGAGGAATAAAGAGGTACAAGGCTAGACTTGTTATAAAGGGGTTTGCACAAAAGAAAGGTATAGATTTTGATGAAATATTTTCTCCTATTGTTAATATAAATTCAATTAGGACTATTTTAAGTCTTGTGGCAGTAGAATATTTTCATCTTGTACAGTTAGATGTAAAAATAACTTTTCTCCATGGGGATTTGGAGGAAGAGATTTATATGCAGCAGCCACAAGGGTATGAGGTCAAAGGGAAGGAGAATTTGGTATGCAGATTGAAGAAGAGATTGTATGGCCTAAAGAAATCTCCAAGGCAATGGTAATTGAGGTTTGATAGGTTTATGACAAAAAATAGTTATAGTAGATGTCATTCTAATCATTGTGTTTATTTTAAAAGGCTAGAAAATGGAAGCTATATTATCTTGCTATTGTATGTAGATGACATGGTTGTTGCAAGGTCAAATATGAAAGATATAAATTTTCTCAAGAAGAAATTATCTAATTCATTTGTGATGAAGGATTTGGGTGATGCAAAAAAAATCCTTGGTATGAGAGTAACAAGAGATAGGAAAAATAAAAAATTGACATTGTCTTAGGGTGAGTACATAGAGAAGGTGTTGGACAAGTTTAGAATGCATAATGAAAAACCAAATAGTACATATTTGGCCAACCATTTAAAATTAACTAAGGAAATGTGTCCCAAGACACAGGAAAAGATATAATGCATGTCTAGGGTCCCTTATTCATCAACAATTGGCAGCTTGATGTATGTGATGGCTTGCACAAGACCATATATTGAGCACGGAGTGGGAGTTGTGAGCAGGTATATGAACAATCTAGGTAAAGAACATGGGGAGGAAGTAAAGTGGATTCTTAGGTATTTTAGAGGTACTTCTACTCATGCATTATGTTTTGGAGGTTCACGCATTGTTCTACAAGGATATGTTGATTGAAATATGAAAAGTGATAAAGATAGAAGGAGGAGCACCACAAGTTTTGTTTTTACTGTAGGTGGAACAACAGTAAGTGGGATTTGAAAACTACAAAAGGTTGTTTCACTTTCAACAACAAAATCAGAGTATGTTGTTGTTACAGAGGATAGTAAAAAAATGATTTGGTTACATATCTTTACTGAGGAATTGGGAAAGAAGCAGGAGAATAGCAGGTTGTACTGTGACAATGAGGGTGGCATTTATTTTGCAAATAACTTATCCTTCCATTCAAATAATAAGAATATACAACTCAAGTACTGTTTCATACGATTAGACTTAGAATATGGGCATTTGAGGTTGGAAAATATACATACTAGCCAGAATCCTGCAGACATGTTAACAAAGGGAGTAACCATGGAGAAACTAAGTTCCTTATCAATTTTATTTGGTCTTCAAGCATGAAGGAAAATATGATAAATTTTCTAGGTCGAAGGTGGAGTATAGTCCAACAAGTACAATAGCAGTGGAGCTGTTGTGATCAGTCTCCAAGTGGGAAATTGTTGGTTGTGGAGCCTGATTATCTTCCTGATTCATAGGTTTGTTTCAGCCATGATTGGACCCCATTCCCTAACGGGGGGTGTGGAGGGGATTCCCCCCCTACAACTGTTGCTAGGGGGTCTAGGGGGGGTGATGAAAATATTTCTAGCCCCCCCGACAGAGGATTCGGAGGTAGTGCCCCCGAAGTTAAATATTGGGAAAAATTGTCGTGTAAAATATTGTAATTTCATAGTCAATATGGACCATTTATTATAAGGTCACATATTTGACGATAGAATGTATTTTAGTGATTTTTTCCCTAGAAGGAAACCCTCTTTTATGAAGGAATTGTATTTTGATTGTGTATGTGTGTGAATATTGTATTCTGAGAGAGGATATTTTGAGAGAAAGAAGAGGAAGTTTCATTCTATGTGTTGTAGGTTATATCCCTTCATTTTGTTAGATAATAAAAAGGAAGGACCTGAAAATTTCTCTAGTGGACGTAGCCCACATTGGGTGAACCACATATATATGTGTCTTTATTGTATTGTGTATATTCTTTGCTCTATTTCCTCATCTATTTTATTTTATGTCTTCGCGATCATTTATTTCTAACATGGATGACATCATCTACTACAAAGACATGATATATCTTGTCCGTAATTCCATACTCAAGGCTAAGATTATGAGGGTAGCACATGATGCAACACAGCTAGGGAACCTGGGGTATCTAAATACCTACAAGTAGGTGAGAGAGATATTTTCATGGAAAGGAATCAAGGAATGTGTGCTTTGATATGTGAGAGAATGCATGAGTTGTCAATAGAACATGTCAGAGCTTACACATCCTACAAGAATGCTTCAGCCATTGTCGATTCTGGAGAAAATGTGGGATAGAATTTCCATGGATTTCATTACAGGGTTTTCGAAGGTGGATAGGATGATTGAATATGTACACTTATTTTCCATTCCTTCATAGTACAATGCATCTTAGGTAGAAGACACATTCTTCAAGGAGGTGTTTAGATTACATGGTCTTTCGAGGAACATAGTTAGTGACCGGGATAACAAGATTGTCAACACATTTTGGACGGAAATATTCAGGTTATATGAGACATAGTTGACACCTATTATGAGATATAAACCCAAAATAGATGGGTAGACTGAGATAGTAAAAAGGTGGATTGAGGGGTATCTGAGGAACTCTGTGTCAGGGAAGCAAAGGGTATGGATAAAGTGGTTTCATATTATGTATCATTTCTACAACACCACTCATCACATGTCCATTAGGATGATCCCATTCAAGGCATTGTATGGCTACAAATCCCCATCATTTATGAACCTGGGGTTTGCGGAGAGTAGATATAACAAGGCCAAATATTGGTTCCAAGAAATCCAAGACATATTGAGAGTATTGAAGAAGAATTTGCATGTTTCTCAAAATTAGAACAAGGTGTATGAATATAGACGCATGGTAGAACACAACTTTGAGGTTGGGGGCCTAGTCTTTCTCAGGTTGCATCCTTACATATAGTCGTCATTGAAGAAGAGTGGTACAAAGAAGTTGAAGCCTCATTTTTATGGACCATATCGGGTGATCAAGAGAGATGCAGAGGTAGCATACGATTTGGAGCTACTAGAGGATAAAAGGATCCACATCACCTTCCATGTATCCTCCCTCAAGAAGGAAGTGGGACAACAGGTCACCACTTCGGCATATATTCCCTCATTAGATGAGGAATGATAGTTGGTTCTTGCTCCTGAGAGGATTTTGGATGTAAGGGAGAAGAGGTTCAAAATTAGATTCATTAGAGAGTACTTGGTCATATGGAGAGGATTTCCCATAGAAGATGCCACTTGGGAAGGAGAACATAGTTTATACCACCCTGATTTTAAATTGCTTCAGCACAAGGAATCTAGGGAACAAAAGACTATAATGTCCCCTTCCAATTCATAATAACGGAGGATGAATTAGTATCCTATATGACTCCCATAGGATATAGTCAACAAGGAAAATGAGACCCAGAGAGGTTTATTTGGTGTCACTAGGTCAAAAGGATGACAAATCCTAAAGTGACATTAGATAAAAATAAACAATTTTGTTGAAATGAAAATTGGAAGGAAAAATAAAGTGAGGGTTTGATTTGGTCAAAGAGGGGAAAGATCTAGAAGGCCCAGACTAAGGATAAATTGAGGGGTATCCCTTCACTTTGGTATTAGGATATGATATATTGTTGATGTGCTCTTTGAGCTAGAGTTTTCATTAGGGTTTGGAAAAACCCTTCCATTTCAGTTTAGTTTTGATGGTGTAATATCCACCCTAGCTAGAGAAGGTGAAGGATCCATCCAGAATGTTCACTTGAGTCCATTGTGGTGTTTTACTTCATCTTGGAGGGAGATTTGGAGGTATTTCAACTTGTATAAGGAATTCTTGGAGTTTTATGGAGGAATTCTATCACATAATTTGTAGGTTCCAAGAGGGTTTAGAGGAAACTGTGATCAGGTTCACCCCCGTGGGTTGAGAATAGGGTGTCCCATGAGGCCCCTCTTATTGTTCATATTCATCACATGAAGCCTCGCTTGCTTCTCAATCTCATCTAGTGAGTATATTTTCAATTTGAAATCGCAGAGTTGTTCATTTATGATGGTCGGAATGTTGTAGTGGGAATTCTAGGATCATATCAACACCACAATAGTAAGCGTTAGACAATTCAAACAAGGAAGTTCATCGATTGAGAAGATGTTGGTATCATTATAAGGTTAATTGTCTTGTTCTTTGTTAGTAGATATTGTAGTTTCCTCATACCAAGTAGTTCGTGTTTATTAGGGTTTTCAACTATTGTTATGGCCAATAAATATTTTGTATTGTTATTTCCATACCATAATAAGACGTTATGGTTATCTTCTATATTCTATGTGTAATGGGTGCAAGAAGTATGTTTGTCAATATTCATATCTTGGTAACATGTGCAAACTGTTTGAAAGACATTTCCAACATCCTTAATGCAAAGTGTTTGATAAAATCACACAAAGAAAAAAAATACTTTGGACAACGAACATATTTTTTCTATCTATCCTAGTTGGGAACAAATTACATACGTTGATATTTTGTTTTAGAGTTTTAATTTTATTTTTTATTTTGTTGATATTTAAATTTGTCAAAGATAACTTATAAATGTTATTTTGTTTCCCATCTCTAGAAATGAATAATAATACTCAATGAACGAAACCTTAAGATTCCTCAAGCACAAAGAAGAATATGATCACCTTTGGAGATGAATTGGAAGTGGTGATGGTTTCAATGTTAAGTGAATACATCCATTTGTCATTTTTACTATATGGATATTGTACTTTGGTCGAGATTTTCCATTAGGTACTTGGGCATGATGTCACATTTTGTAATGAATGTGCATTTTGGCCACTTTGGAATATATGCATACTTTGGAGATGTTTTGGAATGAAGTATTGATGGTTCATTTTCTTGGTGTTGTGCCACAACAAGTCCCCCTTTTATTTAGTTCTTTTATGATCCAAAATCAATGGGGCCCCATCTATCCTACATATGGATTCTTAACCTACTTGTAATCCTACCATGCCTAGCATTCTCTAACATGTCCAAATAGAAGTGTGAGAAGTTGGGAAACACTAATCCTTGAGGAACCCTTTGTGGAATATACACCATTTAATACAGTATTGATATCCCTACCCTCATTCAGCAAAGACACCTTTGAGAGACCTTATATTATAACCTTGTCTATGATTGAATGATGTTTTGGTACTCCAACAATATCTTCATCAACTTCTAGATCCTCCACTAGATATATGAGGCTAACAAGGTGGCATTGTTGTTCCCATCTAGAAAATACATATAAAAACAAACATGAATATAAATTAAGTGGAAAATTTTAATTAAATTTTCAGTCACTTACCAGGGAAATGGTCATACCTGTCATGAAGAACCAAACATACCTATATGTATCTTGGCCTTAGAGTGTAGTTCTTTCTTTATCCTTGATATGGAGAGAATCCCACAACAAAAAATTTGGGGACGACTCTCCACGCAACCTTAGACCAGGCTACCCAAGGGTAGCAAGGTCACCCATAAGCCCCCAATCTACTACTCATACAACATGTTGATGCCTTCCTCCCTCTCTTGACCAACCAAAGAGATATTCCCCTTTCCTCATTCCTTCCCTCTTGATATAGAGTGCATCTCGTAAAGAACCCAATCCCTAGGGTTTGTTATTTTATTTTTATTATGTTTTAAGGGTTTCTTAATTGAACATAATTACTTATTTAACAATTCTCTTTAATTATTGATATGGCCATAATAATTATTTATTGTGACCCCCTTTAAGTATAATTATTTTATACTTATTTATTAATATTTATTCCAATAAGTAATTATTATAACCATTTTAAAGAGAATTATTATATTCCTATTATTATTATTATTATTATTATTATTTATATTTAATAATAATCTTGTGGGGAATGACATACACCACTCCTTTAAGGAACTTTGTCTTGAAGTTAGCTTGATTATGTTTCTTATAGGTTTTTAATTAACTCACCATCCTCCAAAACACCATCTGTTAACTTGTGTACTTTCCACAACACCCTCTGCTAGACTATTATATAGCCATCCAAGTGACTTTAATAGGCATCGAAATTCCACATCACAACATCAAGGAAGTGTGAGTACTCTCTAGCCATCCTTCTTGACTTTTAAAACTAGGCTTAAATCCTACCAGTCTATCTAGAGCCCCCAAGGCTCAATACCTCATCTACCTAAGAATGCATCTGGATCAGTACTCATATACACTATACATCTCAAAAGGATGTACTAAACTCCCTCCACAACAACCAAGTACATCCCCAAGAATCTAAGTCCAATGTCACAACACCACCTATGAGTAATGCTCCAACCACTCTTCGGGAATTAGGTATCATAATTACAATACAAGGAATAACAATTATTGGCATAAGTAGTATATTGAGTTGTCCCCAACCCATAATATGTTACTTGTAATATTCTCCTTCATGGTTATGGGCTCCCACGAGATCATCAAATAAACTGTCCCTCGTTGCCCACAATCATAGTCTTCTCCACCCACTGGAGGATAACCTGACAATCACCACCCCCCAACATGCAATCAATGCATTAGTCATACTATCAACATATCAAGGAATAATCCACATGCTAACTCTCGCATGTCATAGTGAGAATATCATTGTCATCACCATGAGAATACAATAAACATATCATCATAAAAACTACATGTAAGTACCAAATGCCATCACATCATGACATCATAAATATCTTATTATAAAATAATTGCGTACAATTACATCATGTCATTACATCAGGACACAACCTCAATGCTTCTTGTCAAATATAATGAATAAAACCACATGTTATCCTAACATCATATCATGTCAACACAGACATCTCCCTTTCAACACAATTTAATGGAATCATATAACACCATAGGTTCTTAAGATAACCTAACATCATGAACATAATAACCATCTCAACACCTATCACATGTAGAGAAATAATAACATCATGAGTGTTCTTATCATGATTCATCAATGAATTGTTAGCATACATAATATCATGAAAAGATAATCATCTCTACTCATTTTAATGCAGATAAAATATCCAAAGTTATCATACATAATATCATGAATCATAATCATCTCAAATTAGTGCAGATAAAATGTCCAATTTACTAACCCATATAGTGAATACTAACTTCTATCTACAAATTCATCATTAAACATTCATATAGCATACGGATCTACTTAGTTAAGTTTTTGAGTCCAAGCTAAATCAATAAGAACTAACTCAATAAGGATTATTAGTATTGTGAGTGCCATGTGATTATCGATACCAATTGTTCATAGATTATCAATTCCTCTTCTTCCAACAATAAGGTTGACAATTGACGAGATATGTACAGTCACCTTATTAATGTTCTAAAGTTTTTCATATATTTTCTTGTTGACTTTCACATAAATCCCCATCATCTAAAGCCACAATCTCCTCTAGTCCTTGGCATACAATATTCTTACTCTTTGAGTTAGATGTTTTCACAATGATCTATAATATATCAACATATTACACCATCTATTTTCCTTGTATTTGAAGGTCCATAACTCAATGTACTCGACAACAATTTTTCATCAATAATGCATGTCCCTTAATCATTACTAATGTTTCTTCCATTAAGATCCTTATGGAAATTGTGTCTTCAATATTAAATAATGGAATAACATATTAAAAATCTTAAATACCTTACACGGTAATATTATCTCCCTCTTTAAGAGGCTACGTCCTCGGAGCAATGTTGACCAAATATTATTTTGAAATGTCGGAATGGTTTCCTTTCCATTCACATATCGTTATTTCTAAGGTTCTATTTCATTAATTATTTCTTCTCATGGATGCATATGGTTCCAAGATCTTTTTCATCAAAGGAATTTATATACATGGGAGCCCTATGTACATGACCTTAGGGAGCACCCTTGTTTAATCGACTGATTAAGAATGCATCCCTAGGATATCATTCCAATTAAGACTCTTCTATGGTTTTCTCTCATTTCGATTTCCATGTAAAATTATGGTGTACTATGTATCTTTGTATAATATGATGCATTATTTATGGTTATATGTTTATGATATGAAATCATAAGTGAATTGAATCATTTATAAATTCATGGTGTGATTGAAATTGGTAAAAAAAGATCAGTACTCATTCACGCCCCCCCTGCCTCTCAATATTGATGAATATTCCAACAATTGGTATTAGAGAAGGTCCTTCAAGATCAGTCTAACCACCAGAAGGTAGATAATGGATTACATCGATAATGGAACTACAATATTCATGAAGTGCACATATAATGGAACACCAATGTTTAACGGTCAGAAATATGAGGTATGGAAAACAAGAATGAATTTTTTTTTACATGTATAGAGGTATGATGTTTGACACTCAGTCATTACATGATAGACCGCTTCAAAGAAACTGAAGAGTACAATGAATAAGGAATTAAAAACAAACAAAAAAATAGAAATGGATTACATTTGGGAAGGAATATCTGATATGGTAAAAGACAAAGTAGGAAAATTTTCATTAGCCAAAGAACTTTGAGATAAGGTACATAATCTATATTTTAAGGAATCTCTTCTTATCACAAATCCAGAGCATGCTAATTAGAATAATAAGATGTTGATGTTAAACGAGAAGAAATATTCTCATCATGTGATACATATTAAGAAGAAGAAGATTGTGAAGTATGTGTAGTGGATCTTTAGGCTGAAATAATTAGTGTTTTAAGTGAGATAAATAGAGAAAGAAGGGAAAATAATCCCCTTAAGGAAGAATTGATCAAGATAAAGGGAGGTTCTAGAGAATTCAAGAAGGTTATCATAAATATAAAATATCAATTGGATGAAGTCAAAGTCATTGAAGAAACTCTCAAGGATCAGTTCAAAGAGAAATAGTTTCTGGAATATGAAATAATATCACACAGAAATGAAGCAGAGAAGAGAAGAAATTATGAAAAGTCACCTTAAGGAAAGATATGAGGACTTAAACAATATTGAAGGAGAATTTAGCCAACAAGAAATAATACTTGAGTAATAAATCATATACTTAAAGACCTATCTTGAAGAAGAAAAGAGAACATAAGATCCAAATGATGAATAAAGAAGAAGATTGTGGGAAGCTTGAAGAATAAGTCATCACATTAAGATTTAATGTTTTCAATATCACCAAGAACATTGAAGAGAGATAAATCTCCACACCACCAGTAAATAAAGTTGAAGAGAAATGTTACAGGTTACTAGAAAGGAATAATTAAGAGAAGGCTAAGAGTTATGCAGAAATCATCAAAGGCCATATCAAGAAGGAAGAATCCAATCCCTTATAGGATAATACTGAAGAAGAAGATTACAAAATAGATGGATTTCCAATAATACCTTATACCTTGAGGCATCAAAGAGACTTCAACCATTGTGAAGGAAACAACAGAAGAGAAGATCATGATCAACTAAACCATTAATTCAGAAGGACTACATCACAAAGAAGATCATTCACTCCCAAGTATCAAAGTTTCTTTTATGGTTATTGTTTTACTTGTAATAAATTTGGACATAAATTCGTAGATTGTTGAGCTTATGGAACAAATGGTTAAACAAGAAATGTTTATGTCGCTCCATACAATATTGAATGTTACAAATGCCACAACTATGGACACATAGCTCATGATTGTACAAGCATGATGGATACTTCCATGAAATAAAACACTAATATCAGATATAATAAGGTTTGGAAAATAAAGCAATACGGTTGAATGAAGAACATGTGAATGAGGAATAGGTGAATGAAAAACTCCCATAAATCATACTCTTAGGATTTGTAGTAGTGTGATATAATGAAAAATATATAGGCAAAGAGGAATTTATAGAGATTCAAAATGATCCTGCTGCAAAGATTCTTGAAGTATTCTTCTAAACCATTTGGCTTGGAGACTCCTAGCAATGTGAATATTGAAAAGGAGAAGTCCAAGCAACAACGATTATTATAGAATAGAGAATTATCTTCCGAGCAGTTTGAAGTGTTTTCATATTTTTGGGAAGGAATATTATGAATGGTTTGATGGTAGAAGTACATAATGTCTTGTGACAAAGTGGTTGATTAATAAGTAGTATTTTCAGGAACACATATCCACAGGGGTATGAAGAAGTCAACTGGTAGTTACAAAAAATATAATTAACACAAATTTGCAGATATTCATGATTGTATAGAGGTTTCCAAGAATGTATTTAGGAAAGGAAATATTCTTGTAGACATGTATATCCTAATTTGAAGATTGAGTAGACAAATTGAGAAGAAAGAATATGCAGTGATCAATTGTAGCAGATTCGAATAAGTATTCACAATAGTAAAGTGGGATATGGGTCACCATCATAGCAGATTCAGGGACAGTTCTATGATGTATGGACAAAGATGCATTCACGAGATATTTTTGGGGTCTAGACAATACTTGACATGACCAAAGAAGATACATGGAAGTGGATGAAATCATATTGACAGGTTGAACCATCTAGTCACACTAAGGAAATCAATACAACAAGACAATGAGAAACCATCAATAAGAGTCATACTATCAAAATAACATTGTTGTATGATTATGTCATTGATGTCAGTTCATTGAAGATGAAAATCCATGAAGACCTTCAGTAAAGTAATGAAGGAATCGTAACATGAATACTTTTCATATACATCACTAGATTACAGTAATAGGAAGCACCAATAGACAAAAAGTACCGAAAGAGAAGAAATAAAGAATATGCAGGAAGTCCGACATTGATCTACATGAAATATTGTAGAAGAAGATAGGGGGAGAGAAATCATCAAAGGAATTTATCCTTAATGTCAAATGGGAAGAGAAAGAACAAAATAAAAAGAGAAAGAAGGAAAGCATGAAAATAGGGGGACCACGTGAAGATAGAGAAATATTGTTCAGAGAAGGTATACTGTGAGGTGGGGTCACTCTTTTCTATTGATATAAAAAAGAAAGATAAATATCAAGAGAGAAAGATCAGAAGCATGAAGATAGAGGAAGAAACCCCAAAGAGATTCACCCTTTTCCATTGATTTCAAATGGGGAGAGAAACATGAGGATAGAAAGATTGGGATTATTGGTCATAGGTGGAGTATAAGTGTTTCCATCAATGCCAAAGGAGGATATTGTTGGATAGTTGGTTGTCATTGATGTCAAGCCTATTTCACCCTATAATAAGAATTGAGAAGTGATGGGTGTATTTGGATAAGTCTCCAAAGTGGTCCCCTTATGGCATAGATTTAAGCATGTCCTTCACATGAATATGATTTGAATAAGTATACAAGAATCCCTTGAAATATGGCTAAGTGGTTAAGTGGTTGAGAAGCCCCAGAGGTGTGATCATGAAGCCAGAAGTTGTTGGAGGAAAATGAGTATGAAGGAAATGGAGCATGCATGCAAAACCCTCATGTATGTATATTCCTTGTCATGGCTTTTCCAATGGTAGGTGGTACGCCATGTGGTTCCTCACGCTTGAGAAGTTATTCCCTCTTAAAAATGAAGCCCCGAAATAAAATGAAGAAGCCCTGGATCTAAGGAAAAAAAGTTACAAGTCAGCCCCTAAAAAGTGTTTCAAACACGAATCTACAAGTCGGCCCAATTTCAATGAAATATTAAAATAAATATTAGGTATATTTTTGGTAAATTCTACACAAATGGAATAATCATTAAAAAATAAATTGATTTTATTTGGGTCAATTCGACCCTAAAAAGAGGGTGCCATATCTAGTATAAATAAGGCACCTATGAGTTCATTTGTCACATCAACTCAAATTATTTTTATATGATTTAACCAAGTATATCTAAGGATAATTTCAAAGGGAAGATGAAGTGAAGAAGGGAAGAATTCCAAGGGAAGATAAATTCTTGTGATGATGTGTTCGAAGGTATGTTAATTAAAGGTCATCTTACCATTTTCACTATAACACTTTTTATAGAATTATTTAGATAGTGAAACTTGGAGGTTGTTGACAATACATATAAAGGTAGTTGTGGTAAACATTTCAGCTTCTAGTTCATTGTAATTTTGGAGATACATTTTATGGAAGATAGGGTTTTCGACTAGTCCTAAAACCAGTCTCAAACAAGTGTTCCAGGTAAAAAAGTCATAAATTCTTGATAGAGAATTCAAATTCTATGAGACCAATTGAATTGGAAATAGTACAATATGTAGTATGTTGTGTGCATGTTTTATAATTATATATCAAATATTGAGTGTGTGGCATGATGCACATTTTTCTCTCTCCAATATAGGCCAAAATTCAGGAAGGTTTGTCATTATCACTATAACTTCTATTCTAGGAAGTTTCAGACCTTAAATTTTTTAGGATATGGAACAAAGATCTCTAAGTATCAATGGTCAAAATTTCATACATTGGCACACAAAAATTTTGGAGATATGCTCTGTGGAATTCAGAGTTCATGAATGGTCCTAAAATATGTTTCAAACAAGTCAGCTTGGCATTTTTGCTATAACTTATTTTTTGGGACTTTGCAGACTGTGAAATTTTCAGAGGTATGACAATTCATACAGAAGTACCCCAGATAGAAATTTCAGAATTTATAAATGGAAAATTGAGCTCGTGGTGAATCTTACAAGTTTGCATATTTGAGGTATGTTTTGGCACATGGTTTATCTTGGATATTTGGCACATGGATTGAGGTGTATTTGGTATATGGTTGAGGAACATATTTGATACATTGTTAGAGACATATATTTTTTTATGTTGGAACATGATTGAGGCACATCTTAGTGATGTTATGGAACATGTTTTAGGTATATACATTGTTTTTTTTGGTATATTATTGAGGGATTTCTTAGAGGACCTTTTGGCACATGGATGCATATGTTTGGGGTACATGTCTTGGTGATACATGTTGAGTCATGTCTTGGTGATGTATTGGAACACATATTTGGTACATGGTTTGAGGAATATATTTGTCATATGTATGAGGCATATCATTGGATTCACATATTGATTTTGGCACATGCTTGAGGCATATCTTTAGTACATGGTTTATGCATGGTATGACTCATATATCTTGGCACATGATTTGATGCATATCTTGGTGATGTTGGGCATATGTTTTAAGAGATGTTCTTGGTGATATTGATATATGATTTTTATTATTGGATATGGTTTTGGTGATGATGATGCTTTAGTATCAGTGAAAGTGACAGTGATAGTGACAGTGACAGTGAAAGTGATAGTGAGAGTGGAAGTGACAAGATGTTGAGTCTACAATTATATTTTAGGGAGGAAGGAAGGGGTAAGGAAAGGGGGTTGTATCCTCCTTCTGGTTGGAGATGAAGAATACAAGGATTTGGACCTTCCTCCAGATTTGATCTTGTAAATCAGGGGGTTGGAGCCTCCTTCTAGTTGGAGCTATAGAATATAGGGAGTTGGAGATTCCTTCAGGTTGGAGCATGTAAATCAGGGGGTTGGAGACTCCTTCCAGTTGGAGCTAGAGAATACAGGGAGTTGTAGATTCCTTCAGGTTGAAGCCAATAAATATGGTGTTGGAGCCTCCTTATAGTTGGTGCTAGAGAATTTGGAAGTTGGTTCTTCTATTTAATGTAATCTTTTGATATATAAGACAACATTCCATGGTTTTCTTCCATTTTGGTTTCCACATAAAATTTTCATGTACTGAGTATCTATGTATGATGTTATGCATTGTTTATGGTTATATGTTTAATATTGAAATCATAAGTGACTAGAATCATTGATAAATTAATGTTATGATTGAAATTGGTAAAAAGTACTCAATACTGATTCACCACTCCCCCCTCTGTATTGGTGAATATTCCAACACTGAGCATGTTCCTTGATTTTTCCATCAACATCTTGTTCATTCTTTATACAACCTCATTATTTTGAAGTGTGTATGGGGTAGTATTCTTTCTTGATATACCACTCTTCTTAAAGAACTCTTTGAATTTGTTCAAGATGAATTCTCAACCATTATCTATCCTCAACACCTTTATGTTTTTTTCTATTTGATTTTCTACCAAATCCCTAAAGTATTTAAATTTATCAAATACCTCATATTTATTTCTAAGAAAATAAATCCATGTGTTCCTTGAGAAATCATCTATGAATGAAACATAACACACATATTTACCTAGTGATGGAACATACATAAGTATGAAAACATCACTATGTATCAAATCCAAGATCCCCTTTTCTCTTGTAGCACTAGATGGGAATCTTAATCTATTTTGTTTTCAATATATGTGATGTTCACAAAAATAAAAATCCAGGGTGCAAATAGACATACCTTCAACCATACCATTACCGTAATAGTGTTCAAAGGCCCTTTTCTCCAACATGTCCCAGCATTTGATGCCATAACATGGTCTTATTTCCAGGGATACCCTGGATCCTATATGTTTTATTTCTCTCCCCATGGACAAAGAATTGTTACACCCATCAACATAATTGCTTCCCAATAAATTGTACAAAGTTCCACACTGAACTCCCCTCATCAACACAATTTCTCCTCATGCCATCTTGCAAGTGCCCTTTCCCAATAAAGTATCCAACCCACATCATCCAAATTACTTACATATATTAGAATTCTAGATAGATATGGAATTTGTAGAACTATAGAGAGATTTATAATCCTTCCATATTTTATCAAAAACTTAACCCTTCCATGTCCCATGATTTTGGTTTTCGATTCATCTCCTAGAAAGACATCACCACCATCGTACTTTTCATATTCACTAAACCACTCCATGTGATGAGTCATATGAAATGTTGCACCTAATTCGATCAAACATACATCATGATATCAATGTGTACCTTTAAATGTCAGGTAACCATAACCTCCTTCTTTTTTGGAGGTTTTATCCTCCGTGGAAGAGGAATCATCATATCCCTTTGCTTTATCAACATTCTTAGACCTGTAATCTTTCTTATAATGCCCAACTTTACCACATTTCCATCATTTTGACAAAGATTTTTTTGGATATGTATATCTACCTTTAGAATTAGATATCCCCCCTGGAGACTTATTTTTATTCATGTCTTGGGGATGACCTCTTATAGATAAAGCATCTGTGTTATGACTATCCATGATTTTCTACCTCATCTCTTCCAATCAAAAGGATAAAACTACATCCTCATACTTCAATGCAGATTGAGTGGTACTACGATTTTCTACAACCCAATTATCCCAAGATTCTAGAAAAGAACATAAAAAATTAATACACTTATATTCTTATGAAATATTAATATTAACAGAGAAAATTTGACTTAACAAAGTATTGAAGGAATTTAGATGCTCTATCACTGAATCTCCATCTTCCATCCTAAGATGATACAACTATTTTGAGGAAACAAATTGTTTACCAGGGACTTTGAATAATACAAATTCCCCAAGTTTTCCCATAGTTCCTTAGCTGTAGATTCTCCTGACACATTCAATAACATCGAATATTATAGGAAGAGTCGAACTCTACTCCTTTCTCTTCTATCCATCTTCTCCCACTCTTCTTTCGACATACCAGCAGATTGAGTACTAGTAGTTTTTGTACCAGCAAATTGTGTACCAGTAGGTTGTGTACCAATTGGTTGTGTACTAAGACCCACATAGATCATTGTTCTTTCTCTACAAGAAGGTCCTCCATCTTGAGCTTCCATAGCTCAAATTTTTTACCATTGAAATTATCTATCTCGATTAAATAACTACTCACCATTATATTTCAACACACAAATCACCACTGCAAAGCTCCCAATGAACCCAAGTTTATCATAGACCCGGGATAATATTGAACTATCAAGATCAATCCAAACCCTCAATAACAAAGGCGTCCCTCAGAATCTAGAAACATGCTCTGGTACAACATCTAATTTTTAAACCTATGAAGCAAAGAAATGCAAACATATTCTTAAACTAAATAGAAATTATGCAATGGCTCATACACATAGTACACAGTGATTTGTATTGGAAACCCTTAACTAAGAGAAAACCAACCTTCCTTGATGTTTCACCTCTCAACTCTTTATTGTATTAATTTCACCATTCAAAATATAATATGTACACTATTTTATATGTTTCGTAGCTACTAAAACCCTAATCCCTTAATCCAAGATTAATTTAGAAAACCATTAAAAATAGTGAAAAAAAACTAAAATAGAAAAAAAACTATCCAAAAAACAATTTGGGGCACTGCCCCAAACCCTGTCGGCTCCGACCTAATGCTTGAAGTACAAAATTCACCTAAGGTCAAGGGGGAAATCATACTCCCCTTGAGACCCCCCCATCCCCCCCTAATCTGTTCCCGACATAGGTGATGGGATCGTCTAATGCACCCCGACACACACATGGAGAGAATATAACTGCTTTTGGGGAAAATATCGTATAGTTGTTGGATAACTGCAACAAATCAAAACCATAAAAGATGTAAAATTACCAAAGATAACATACAAAAAATATTTGATACCTAATTCAATTGAAATAAATAAATATAGTGAGGAGAAGAAAAATAAACTCACCAACTGTCCTACATTCGATGTCATTCCCAAATTTCAGAGTCTTCTCACTCTTTCCGATAGCTTCCTCTGCAACCTGCAAAAAATTCAAGAATACAAGTCTATGAGGGGAGGTAGTTATACTAATAATCACTCATTAGTTCAATTAAATACAAAAGGAAATCATTCCATACATGAAATAACTATGAATTAAACATTATGAACACAAAATTTTGAAGGAATGATCTTCTTATAAATATTCAAAAAGTTTGAAACTAAACAATTACCTATACCAAAGTGATGCTTATTTGTGGATGGGACACAGGGTCCCTCCACCCAAGATGATGCTATAAAGAGGCCTCAACCTTTGGTTTACCAACAAACTCAAGGAGGATACAAGGAAATCCCTAGTTATATAAAAGGTGTTCAAAACTAGAAACAAGGGTTTCTAGGTCAAGAAACAACATAGAATAGAAGGTTTATGGGCTTGTAGACATGGAAGGGATATACAATATATTTTTTACTTTTGGCATGCAATAAATCATTACCTTTATCCTTGGACCAAATTCTTTATTTAAACCATCTCCAGTTGGTTAGATATAGTTGAGTATGGATAAACAGAGTTAGATAACTAACCAAACCTGTAACTCGACTTTTATTAGGAAAACAAAATTGAGCATTTATTAACATGTACGAGACTTTCCTTTGGGAAACATGTGTATAGGTGTGTTGCATAACTGTCACGGCATGTACAAGTTCCAAAAAAGGTATTTTTTAGAATATCTCAATTAGGTATGGGGAATAGGTGAGTGCAAGTAGGATAGGGACTAGGAAAATAAGATCATCAATGATTCAATAGTGGTAATTGATGCTATAATATATTCCCCCTAATTTGTTAGTTCAAAAGACAAACATATGGCCAAAATATATTATAAGTGTTCAAAGAGAAATAAGTCATGGTGAAGCTCACCATAATCCAATCTAAGAACAACAACCAACCATAGAAACAAGTTATAATAATCAATTCTTGAGGCAGGCATACCCATGCCTGGGTGTGATTACAGGCATGGCCTCTAATAAAGTACATTGTGGATCCATGAATAATGTATATATAGAAATAAGTTATCATGTCCGCGAAAGAGATACAGAGTGGATCCATGTCAAACATATATCATAGCCACAAAAGAAATACACATTGGATCTATGTCTTTGAATCAGTGAGGGATATCTAGAGGTAAGAGAGGGATAACTAGTCATTCACAAGTACCAATGTAAGGAGTGGTACTATCCAATCGCAACCTGGGAAGAAACATAAAAGAATTGATGCTACTACATTCCTTAGGTCTTCAAATCAACCATCGTGGTACAAGTCTACACTATGTGAATAGATGTATTGAAGTTGGACACAGTGAGACATCATTTGATTATTGGTCATTGATGTATATTGTTAACAAATGTGAGACAACCCACTAATAATTGTAATGGTAATCAAGGTACTTAGTACAATCTAACAAGTATGAATATAGGTTTTTATGTCAAACACCTGATAGAATCTAGCAATCAAAGTACATTGATGTATTCCCATTGTCAATAGTGAGGGAGCCTACCACATATGAATGAAAGACCCAAAGTACTAATAATAACTCTAGATCCCCGTTCTAGAGAAAGATGTGCCAAATTCAGTAGGAAGAGATCCATTGGAAAGAGGGCATTAAGGAATCCCCCATCAACTGACATGAGGAGTATCAAAAGGCCAAATATTTGGAACGAATCTGATGACATATTGAAAGGAACACCACAAAGTACATCCCTCATGTGCGCCATATGTAAACAACGGATGAAGGAGACCCTATAAATATAATCCAATAATGATGATTGCCGACAAAGGAAAGTAAACCACCAATGGGGACAAATGGAATCCAAGGTACTACACAAATCCCAATGTGTGAATAATTTTCTTTCCTTCAAACACAAGGTAAACTACTTGATCAGGGACCAATGATGAAATCTCATTCATTGAGCATAAGGTCACCTATCAATGATGTAAATAGGACCATTGTGCAACTCTAAGTCAAACTTTTAGAGCTATGTGCCATATTCGATAACATCTTAAACCACCAGAAGGAAGTAAATGGGGACCCTCCATACCAACACGAGTGTTGGACAGGAAGTTCTGGGATATAGTTTTTGTAAAAATCCTAAGTATAGAAGAAGTGCATAAAAGAGGTGTGCAAAAGTAGAAGGAATATTCGAGAGTGAATAGTTGAGATGCATCCAAATGTACATTGCACAGAGAGAGAAGAATAAAGTAGGAGATGAAAGCAGATGAAAATTAAGGATGTGCAAAAGAAATCAGAATAGTAGTCAGAGTGAAAAAGCAACATGCAGACAAAAAAGCAGGTGAAAATAACTTGAACAACCAGTTAACTGGAGTATTAATGCATTGTAATAGGGTTTTGGTATGAAAAAAGTAGGTTTTTAAGCCCTAGAATGTATGTATAAATATGTAATGGGTTGGGAGAATAGGATTTCTTTGGTTGTTTTTCATGTTCATGGTATGGTTGGGTTCCTTGTATTGGATTCTCTACTTTATACTATTATTCTATAAAAGAGAGGAAACCATGTCTAGATTATAAGGAGAGTATGCAGAGAGAGAGGCTTTCATTGTAGAGTGGATAGACTAGGAGGAAGGAAAGATAATCATGATGCATATTTGTAAATATTGTGTGCAAGATTGAATAAATTACCAAATGCATAATGAAGAAGCCAGTCATTGTGGACGTAGCCTAGAGTTGGTTGAACCATGTTGAATCTTTTGTCGTATGTATTTTATGTTTAATGTCTTAGATTTGTCTTATGTTTAATCATTTCACATAAATCACGACTGTTACAGTAATGGGTTATGTTGTAATCTAGAATATAATGATAGTATGACAAGTAATAACTAAGTAGCTAATAAAGAATAGAGACATAACAATGTGCACATAACCAATAAGAAAGAATGAACAAATTGGTCACTTCCCATTCCCTCACTATTGTAGAAAACTGGTTCTTACAATCCTAATATATACCTCGGGTGAGACTTCATATGTGCATGCAAGTGATGCCAAAAGGGTTGGTTTCTAGTGAGTTTTTATTTTCATAGATAACTCAAACCTAGTGTCTTATAACCGTGCATAGTTCCAACAAATGGTTCCATTTTCATAGATAATATGCAGATGGATTCTATTATTTCAAGACTATGATTTTGAGGTTGTAGTGAAACCAGGGAAGTTGAATGCAGGACCATATCATCTATCATGCATACTATCACATGAAGATGCAGGAAGTTTATATATCAACTTCCCATATGCACACCTATTTGCAGTTAAAATGGTGGATGATTACTTCTGAGACATCGTGCAGTTTCTAAGTACAAGTATGCCTCCATCAGACATTATGGTTGCATGGAAAAAACAATTGGTAGTGAAAGATGCATATTATCAGTTGATTGCAGGAAATTTATACAAGATGGGTGTAGATGGAATATTGAGACAATGTGTGTTGGAACATGAAAGGCCGATGATACTTGAAGAAGCGCATGATGGATTTGTAGGAGGACATTATGCAAGGAGAGAAACTGCATAAAATATTTTGTGTGCATGGATTTGGTGGCTGACACTCCACAAATGTGTTAAGGAATATTGTTAGTCGTGCGATGTATGTCAAAGAGTGGGAAAGGCATCCAGGACAGATGAAATTCCTTTAAATCCATAATTTACCTTGCAAGCATTTGAGAAATTGACCATAGACTTTGTAGGGCCAATCAACCCACAAGAAAGAAGATCAGGGGAAAGGTGCATATTCATTGTGACAAAGTATTTGACAAGATGGGCAGAATCATCCTTGTTATAATGTGCACCACAAAGACTACTGAGCTAATTTTGTTTGAGAATGTCGCCACACGATTTGGATGTCCATGCATATTACTCAATGGTCAAAGAACACACTTTATGAATAAAACAATTGCAACATTGACTGAGTAGTTCAAAATTCATCATCAAAAGAGTACCTCCTATCATCCTTAGGCTAATGAAACAGTGGAATCTTTCAATAAAATCCTAGAAAATTCTTTGACAAAGATTTGCAACATAGGGAGAGACGAATGGGACTTAAAATTTCATGCATTGTTATGGGCTTACAGGACTGCCAATAAAAAGTTAACAGGAAAGACACCTTTTAGGTTATTCTATGGGAAATAAGTAGTGATGTCAATGGATTTTATTCTACCTAGCCTATGCATTGCAACAATCATTGATCTATCAGACATTGGCACAATAGAGGAGTGATTCTCACAATTATTACAACTTGAGAAGATTGGTTTGTCACATGTTTCCATTAGCAAGTTTAGAAGGAAAGGAAAAAGGAATGGCATGATCGACACATCAAACAAAAAAAAATTCAAGTGGGATATTTGGTATTACTCTATGACAACAAGTTCATGCAACATCTAGGAAATTTCATAATGCACAAGTTAGGACCCAATGCGATTCAACATGTAACAAAGACAAGTGTTGCATAGTTCGAAACCCCAAATGGAGAATTTTTTGGAGGAATGGTGAATGGAAGTCAAATGAAACTCTATTGAGATGGATGATAGTCTATGCATTAATCTGGGTTGTGCCATAACCCATGTATCATAGTCGTTGTACTATAGTAGGAATATAAAACATCAAGAACATACAAAAAATAGAAAAAGGAAGAAAAAAAAAAGTAGATATAGAAAAAGAAACAAAGTATAGAGTGCTAAGTCATAAGAACTTGCGCAAAAGGCATGACTATCATGCATTAGGATGGAACTGTGCCAATTCAAAAAATAATACATAGAAGAAAAATATTGCGAAGAAAACATATGCAAAAGAAAGAACAATTGCACAATTTGGAACTGACAAGACCGTTGGAAGCATTAAAGAAAAAAAAGACTGCGATAATATCATAATGGTAGTTCATAAAGATGTCGTATAATTTTAAATGGTAAAAGCCACCAAAAATCACGACAAATTGGCACTACGAGGGAAAAATCATATGACAAATTTGGTAATAAAGCTACATTTATTTAACCACTCATCAACCTTGTTAGCAGATTAAACAAGTTATTTAAGGCATGAAGAGACATGCGCAGTTGGAAAGAAGGATAAAAAGAAAGAGAAGGTTGTTACGTGTAAATAATTGTGACTAGGAGTTGCATGCAAGAGAGAGTGAACCAAGGAAAACCTAAGTAACTCATAGCCAATATACAACTACAAAAAAACAACTAGAGAACCAGGAAATGAACTTGTCACACATAAAACAGTGGCCCCACCAAAATTTGGAGCGACATCAACAATGACACAAAGGAAATCAAAGCGAGTAGTAGATGTACCATAGGTTGAGGAAGTCCATGGAGATTTGGCTTCGGCTTCAGATGAAAACTTCCACAGGGATTGTATCCCACCAAGGAAAGATGATGTTCTCTACATAATAGTACCAAGAGATGGGAAATACCCACTAGTGACATCACCAATACCACCTCGTGTTAGTATTGAAGGAGATATGCTCGACAACGTTTTTGGTATCAATTTCATGGATCATGATATCACCGACGAGTGAAAATTCCCAGAGTTGGCGAGGGAAAAATATTTTTTCACTAGGAGCGTACCAGGAATAGGAGAAATCTTGCTCAAGAAATAGGAGTGGGAGACAATATTGGAGAAGGTAGACATACTAAACCTCATGTAGATCCCACACTATGGACGCAGTATGGAAATTAATTCTTGTGTGAAGTTATTGTTCAACTACGTCCATGGGGGGACACTATGGATTGACCCACCGGTATCAATTGACATTGCACTAATTGCATGGATTATAGGACTCCCAAAGGTAGGTGAGGATCCATTCCTTTTGTTCAATAAGGTAGGTGAGAGATACATGTTAGAGGAAATGAAGGAAAAGTTCTATACTTTTAGGGGCGAAGGGGGTTGGATGTTAAAAAAATGATGATGACAATCTAAGGTTTGTAATTCAGGTGTTGCCCTGCAAGTTGTTGTGCAAATATTGGAAGGATGAAGTACCAACTACAATAATTGCAGCTTCAGAAAAATGCATCGAAGGGGTTCAAATGAAATGTGCCACCTTCTTGGTGAACCAATTTTTGCAAGATTGTATTGAGGCCTAGGAAAAGGGCACAAAATTTCACTATGGATGGCTATTGATTTTGATTGCATTGGTCATATGGTAAGAACCATGATACTATTAGCACATGGTCACATTTGGTCGAGGTGGTATGGTTGTGCGAGATGCCATATTATGGAATGTTCCCAACAAGAGAAGAAAACAAGACAATAATGTCATATTCTGTGTATACTTTGATACTATCAAGTGTATATTTGATCTTACAAAGCACATTTCAATTGAGATGGAGGAAACCTATAAGGAAATTGCATGCTTCATATCAGGCATGCACCACATGTATGTGCTTAAAAAGAAGGACCTGACACACCTGTGGTTGCCAACCAATTATCAGTTGACAACAGTGGATGTATACTTGATTTTAAATGATTAGGAATATGGATAGAAAATCCCAATAGAGAAAATGGGGCAAGTGGATGAGGAAGAAGAGTAGGATAAGAATTATGAATAACTAGATGATGCACAAGGGAATGATCAGAATAATGGTGTGGGGTCATTAGAAACAATGACATAGAAGACATTCCCCACGACCTGCATCAAAATAAAAGATAAGGGAAAAGAACCAATAGGAGGGGTGTGCAAGAAGGCTAAAGTGCATAAGGAACCCCCAGTTTATATTTTAACCAATGATGATATGGACAGGATCGACTACCAAGTACAGGATGTCGTGGTGGAAATCATGGAAGAAGCAACAAGAAAGAAAGAAGAGAATCAACAAAGGCTGCAATATCGGTTGGCCGAACTCCAATAAGTCTTAGCAGAAGTAATCCTAACAAAAGAGAGGACCGAGAGAGGAACTTCCATAATTATGGGTAAGGAATCAAATGTTGCACATCCATTCATAACCCATCTAACAACCAGGTATAGAACACTCCAAATTGATATGGACACACTTAAATTTCCAATCTCTAAATTACAAGAACATGTGAAAATGCTAGGACACCTAAACATAATGGTATTGAGGAGGCCAATACAAATATTAGAAGACTTGTAGAGAGGCTTATTACAAGATATTAATAACATAGAAGATGAAGCACATCAGGACCTAACAAAAATACTGGATGAGAGAGTTCACCTACAACAACAATATGACGTTGTGCTCGATCAAAAGAAGCAATTTGAAGGCCAATTTGAAGAGGTAATGAAAGAAAGAAACAAGACCAAGGAAAGGGTAAAGAAATCCCTCAAAGACAAAGACGAAGATGAAAGTATAGTGCAGAAAAATAAAGTGGTCCTCAAAACATTATACAAGGCCATTCTGGAATCCCTAATAATAGTAGAATCTACTGTGGAAGAACAAGTGTTGAAGATTGGTGAAGTCATCAAAGGCTTATGATCACAAATAGAGGACCTACAATTGAGGAGTTCACCAGGAATTCCACCAGTAGTTTGAGAAGGAAGGGAGAGAATGTCAATCAAAGAATTTGCCAACATTAAGAAGATAGAAGAAGAGTGTGCAAAACTCTATGAAGAGAGTGTGTATATCTGGAGAAACTTATAAGAAGATCCATAAATGAAGGCTGTGGAGGACAATTTAAGAGAACCATAGGAAAATGAACAACAGTCTTCCGAGAGGATCAATACACTTCCATCAGTGGAACATATGACAACAATTTTGGAACATAGGAAATCATATGTGGAAGTGGAGAAAATGAGGGATCAACAGAAGATCCTTCAACAATGTTTAGGACCATTGTAGGAAGAAGCATTGAGGGTGATCGGTGATTTGGAAAGTGCATAGGGAAAGGTGAAGAAATAAACTCATGAAATAGAAGAGAAACTTGTAGCCTTGACTATGCAAGGTGCCGAAGATATTGTAGAAATAGAAGTAGTGATGCTTAAGGAAGTGGAGGTAGCTAAGGAAACCTCCCAAAATTTTATTGCAGCATGGAGCAGGAAACAATCCTGAGTGTCTCGGGATGAGCCACAAGTGAGTTTTGGGGGCCTCTTGGATAGGCAGTTCTAGGATACATTTTTTGTAAAAATCCTAAGTATAGAAGAAGTGTCCAGAAGAGGTGCACAGCAGAAAAAGGAAGATTCAAGAGTGCACACTTGAGACGCATCCATAAGTACAGTGTGTAGAGAGTGAAGAACAAATAAGGAGAAGAAAGAGGATGAAAAGGAAGGATGTTATACCGATATGATAAAAATGGAAGGATGCACAAAAGTATGAAGAACAATAGTGAGAGTGCAAAAGCAACATGCAGACGGAAAAGCATGTGAAAGCAACCTGAATAGCCAGTTACATGGAGTATACATGCATTGTAATAGGGTTTTGGGATGAACAAAGTAGGGTTTTAAGACCTGGAATATATGTATAAATATGTAATGGGTTGGGATAATAGGGTTTCTCGGGTGGTTTTTCTTTTTCATGGTATGGTTGGGTTCCTCGTATTGAGTTCTCTACTTTATACTATTCTTCTATAAAATAAAGGAAGCCATGTCTGAATTCTAAGGAGAGGATGTAGAGAGAGAGTCTTGCATTGCAGAGTGGCTAGGCTAGGAGGAAGGAAATATAGTCATGATGTATCTTTGTAAACGCAGTTCGCAAGCCTGAAGACATTACCAAACACATAATAAAGAAGCCAATCGTTGTGGATGTATCCCGGAGTTGGGTGAACCACGTTAACTCTTCTATCAAATGTTTTTTATGTTATTTTTTATGGATTTTATCTAGATGCATATTAGATTAGATTTGTCTTATGTTTAATCATTTCACAATAAGAATGACTATTACAGTAATGGGTTATGTTTTAATGTAAAATATAATTATAGTATGATCTATAATAAGTAAGTAGATAATAAAGAACAAAGATATAAAAATGCACAAAGAACCTATTAGCACTATGTAAACTTCCTTCGATTGAGGAAATGAATGACAGAGGCAACCTACAAACCAAGTTTGAGGCTCGAAACTAGCCTTTTGGACCTCGAGAGGGCTCTCTCTAGAGACTTTGTCTCTGTACAAGATATGGCTTTAAGCTATCAGCTAGATTTAACACCTTTAAACAATATTTTTTGGTTCTATTGGTGAAAGGAAGAAAGAGCTTGGGTTATGGAGTCGATTTGAGAAAACGATGGAAACAAATGACTTAGTGTCTGAACTCAAGAGGATAAAGGCTAAGTGAGAAACAATCTTCAGTTAAAAATCATTGTGTTTGGTGAGATAAAAACACATGAAGAAACTCAAAGCACCGCTGGGGTTGAATTTAGAGCTCGCTTAGAAGAAACAAAGTTAATCTAAATAGCATGAATCTAGAGAAATGCGTGTGAATTCTAGATTCAAAATCACACTATGATTTAGACAGAAATTAAATATATGAATATAAAGAACACATGAAAGAACATAAATAAAGGGAGAATACAATACATGAAACTTTCACCGTTAGAATCTTTTCATCAAAGCTTCAGGACCTTTGCATTAAGTTTCAATAGGATCAAAAATACATTCAATACTCATTGTCTACACTGTTTGGCCAACCAACCCAACATACATTGAAAATATGGAATATATAAACAAGGGTGTACCACTCGGGATACCCTGCACTCTAACTACTATCCCTAAAAGTTAGGTTCTGACTACTCTCTATCAGATGACTCTTTGTATGGCCTTTTAATGAAAATAGAAAATGATTGTACTCGATCACATCATAGCCACTCATCTTTTCCACAATGGTTCATTCATAAACAATATATTGTCATTATAGGGTGATGTGTCGATGCTTTCCTTTGGCAGGGTATTTGGATGATCAAGTGCCCTATCATACTCCTGCCAACTATTGTAACGGCCTTGATTTCTATCGTGCGATCATTTGTTGGTGCATACATGTGGCGAGTGACTGTAGACCGTTGTAGGTGCCTCCAAAATGATGACCCCAACTAGAGAAAAATTCCTTTCTTCAAATTGTTGAATGTCTAACGTACACCTGTCCTCTGCCATGGATGATATTTCATCATTGTGCATCTTATGTTTTCCACGCTGGTATCTGTCATAGCCCCTTCCTCCCAGTAGGAAATAAGATGCAAGGAAATAAAATCCACGCCATGTCTGAGAAGACAAAAAATGGATTCGGTTAACATGCTTATGGTATTGTCTACAGTCTTTATATCCAAAGATTTCTCTTGAGAGACCAATTGTTCTTTTTCAGGTTCATCACTTGCCTTTGCAGAACTACATTCCCTTTCAACTTCTTCTGTGTGTTGGCCAAAACCGCGCAGAATTTCTCGATGGGCGATTTGAATTCCCTGAAGTGTTTTGCATTCCTTTCTTCTGACATCCTCCATGTTTCACGCAGTTGTATGATCATATCTTGTGCTTGCCTAAGTTGTCTCTTGATCCAAACCATGTTTCCATCACGACCTTGTCATGCTAATGATTCGAGAGTCTTCACTGCTAACTATTTTTGCTACTCTCTGTTTTCCTGGTATAGATCAACAATAGTGAGTTTCACTTGCTTTAGTTGCTACGATGACTCACAAACATCTATTCTTTTGGTGTTTGTCCTCCTCCTTCATCCCCAACTTTCTCAACTTGTACCTTCGACAGTTTCCAGCCAAATGGCCTGCATGAGTAACTCTTCGACGATTGAATTTGTGCGTAGATCACTCAAGACTCAGGTCTCCCTGAATTCCTTATTCTTCCTCGTCTTTCCCCTTCTCCGAGGTATCGGTTGTTGGGGGGACAGGGCTTCCCAAATCTTTCCTTCCTCCATAGCCCTTCCTGCTTCAACCTCTATGCGGTGTGAGTTTACCCTTCCCGAGAGTAGAGGGAAATATCCGTTTGGATCCTTGGGAATGCTCGTTGTAAGTAGAAATGAATCCCATTTGTTTCCCAATCACCTTAGATCCTCAACTAACAACAATTTAATCAGTGAGATATGAGATAGTTTCCTCTTCGACTGATCTGTTTCAACCCAGGCACTCTCTACCATTTATCAAAGGATTTGGTGTAAGAAGAATGGAATATTTAACAGTCTCCTTCTTGTGAAATGCATCAACAATCTAATTTGATGCGAATCTATTATGTAAAACCTTCCTTCACAGGTGAAATATTTCCTAATTACTCCTAGGAGTTTCCGAAAGGGCTCCTCTAAATATCTACTTGGAATGCCTGTTTCGACTCTCCCACCTACACAATATCGCTTGATAAAGTATTCGTAGTACCATGCATCCAACAACATGCCTTTAAACAAAATTTCACCATGCAGACAGATTTTTGTTGCCACCAACAAAGTTTCCTCTGTCACCTGGAAATAGACACCTATAATTACCACATGGGACCCGTCAAAACCGAGTGCGAACTATTCCGCTAGCTTTATGTTGAATCCTTGGATTTTTTTGCAAAAGGTCATGCATCTAACCTATTCAAAAGACACACTAACCTCTAGATATTCATTGACCAACACCAATCTTTGAGGCTTGACCCCAACATTCCTGCCACTTCGCACACCCTTCCTTATGTTTTGGGATGTCGTCATGGTGCAACGTGTATTTTTTCTGCACACGGTGGATTTGGAACGGGCCAAAGGCAGTAATATCAATTGATCTAGGCTTGCGAGAATAATTACAAGCAATGCATAAACTTGGTTGGTGAACAAAATACATGCAGAGCACACTGAATTTATAATTGGGTAGGCGAGAGATGGAAACGTGCCAGGAGAGACTAAATCCATGGTGACTAGAGGTTTCAAAGAAAGCTTCAATATTTTTGCAGTACATCTGCGCGATGGGTACACTTCGGAGTGTGTGAAGTACAACTGATAAGAGATGCAGAGCATATGTGATACGAGTGTCATGCTTTTTCATTCTTTCTAACTTCATAATGAGTTGATGATGGTCACTTCGTCTATTGACGTGACTTCCATTTAATAACTCGCCTCGACCTTCGACACATAAGACCTTCTCTTCTGATATGACCTGACTCTTTGGGAAAATACCTTTACCCTTTACACATGTTTTGGTTCTGACATCCCTTTTGGACTCCAAGGACCAATTGGCCACTTATTGGATTCAACCCATTTGTTGTTCGGTACATGACCTCACACACTTTGAGACATGGACTCTGACTCGACTAAGACCAACTCTAACTAAAAAAAAGATGGTGCTAGCAGAACCAATAAGAAAGAATGAACATATTGGTCACTTCCCATTCTGTCACTATTGTAGAGCCCTAGTTCTTGTAGTCTTAATAGATTCCTTGGGTGAGACTTCATTTGCACATGCAGGTGATGCCAAAAGGTTTGGTGTCTGATGGGTTCTTTTGTTCATAGGTAACTCAAACCTAGGGTATTATAACCATGTGTAGATCCCACAACACATATAGGACAAATATACTTTTTATTCTGAGAAGTACTTGACATACAGGAAGGTTGAATTGCAAATCTAAGAATTCTATGAAAGAAAATGACACAATGTGTGACTTAGGATGCATGAAATGAAAATTAACATTGACATAATCATGTTATGCAAGAGGAAATGACAAACACTCCATAGTGATTGGAAAAATAGCCAGCTGGAGGAGTAAAAACTTTGTATAATTGGTTCATTTTCCTAAAGTCATACTAACCCAAATTGTTGAGATCGGACTCAAAAAAAAATTCTTTGACTAGAGATAACTCGATTGCTACCATTAATGGTAAAGAAATCTCATTCCCACTCTCTTTTTTAATTATTTTATTTTTTGTTATTTTTCATATTATGAAAGCATTAAAAAGATTAAAAGAATGCTAAAATACATGAAGGAAACGAGTGTCACATCCAAGCAAACTAGTTCCAATCTCAAGGAACATACCTATGCTCAATGCAAGGAAGCACATGTAGGATATGGACACTCGAAGGAATGTTTCCTCCAAGGATACATGTGTTGAGTTGCAAATGAAATAAATTTAAGGGATAACAACTATGAGAATGCATAAGAAACATGCTATATAACAACAAGATAAAGTCAACATTAGGCTCAAAAGTGAAAGTAGTAGAATGTAATGAAGTATTACAACTCAAAAAATAAATGAGGAAGATCCATGGGGTATTAGCTAGAATAAGAATGAGAAAAACCTATTAGTATTCAGCACAAAGTCATGGAAGAACTAAAAAGGGCTCCTGAGCCTATGAAAGTACTTCAACATGGGTTCCAAACTGTGAACAAGGTTCTAACTAGGGAACCCATGAACAGTAGGCTCCACCACATGAATTACAACACTTCTAAAAAACAAAGGATATTATGTGTCACAACTCAATGGGTTTGATCCTAAGGCCAAATGAACAAAGAAACATATAATACAAAAATGCACAAAGGGTAAAATATAACTAAAATGTCATTTTTGAAATCATTACCTATCAGAAAATATCATCACAGAAAAAAGGAACCAAAGAAAAACATCTTCAAAGCCCTGTATATAATACCAAAAACACTCACCCAGAAGTTAATAAGTCCAATACAGAAACCTTTGATGATAACATGTTCTATGGAATGAAAACATTGAAAACAAGAAACCCTAAAAGTACAATATGTACAAAGCACCGCAAAACCTTGCATATTATGGATAATACTTCTCTAGGTAGATCCCATTGCTAGGATCAGGTTGAGGGTTTCATTGATAACCAACCTGTAAATATTCGAGTTCAGGAAGAGGTAAAAAATCCATCATTATAGCTTGAAGGATAACCTCATCCAAAGGAAATTCAATGTCCAAAAAACCATGTAAATTGGGACTTGAAGACCCACCAATACTAGAGCTTGAGGTCTCAAAAAAAGTAATATCAGACTCAAAAGGAAGCTCCAAATTACTTAGTAAAAAAGGGGAAATTAAAGGTCCATGTGATCCCATTGGATACAATGTTTGATCAATTGTTGATACCTTGTCTCAAGAAGGATAATATAATCGTAAAGGATCCTTCTCATAAGAAATTGAACATTGAGTATAAGACACCACAAAATTCACCTGTGGTGGGGAAGAGTCTACTCAAACACTAGGCACATACAAAGGGTAAACCCAAGCTAAAGTTGAACTAGGATGGTGATTATCAAATGAAATTTGGTCAATAGTGACAATGCTTCCATTGTGAGGGAAATGCATCACACAAAAGAGCATAGACAACACAACATTCATGGCATAAACATAATCATGCCAAAGAAGCATATTGAATTCTAAAGGGCCTAGCACCACTAATATATTGACTAGGATAGTATTCCCACCTAATTCTATAGGGAACTAAGGAAGAATCCCAAAATATTCACTAGGTATTTCGTCAAAATCCAACAAATCACTAGTAGATGACACAATCTTGGGAGAACTCGAAGTTTTCCAAGTCGAGGAGGATAAAATACTTGTAGAGGCTCCTTCATCTACAGTACCTTGGTAAATTCTCATTGAATTAACTTTAACCATTATTTGGAAAGGTGCAAAATAATCAGTGAAAGGCTCAAAAAGATCATTCCAATCAAGGGAAACCATCCTAAGACTTGGTGGGAGCATACTTGAAGAGAGTGGAATGCACCCTTGTTTAGAGGGTACTAAACTAGAAATGCTAAAGACATAGTCGAAAGACTCATCAGTCCCAAGAAGAAGACTGGTATCAGATAAATATTGCATCGGTGTGACCACTTTGGTAGACTTGTCACTCTCCAAGATAAGAGTGGGATAGGCCGTAGATTTCATCGGCATAACCACTTCCTCAACCACTCATTGAATAGGATACAAGACAACATGGTCAAGAGACACATCACCCTCCAAAAGAAGATCGGGATCAACCTAATATTGCATTGACACAACCACTTCATCAACTAATGATTAAATGGGTTACTAGCAAACCAAAGATGACTCAAAAATATAAGAGCCTTCAGACAAGGACCACAGTCTTTGTACCTTTGGAATACCAAGGCAACATATATGAGTAAGGTGATCTCCTTTTAAAATGTTACAAGTGAAATTGGGATTACATGTTATTCATCTAGGCTTCTCAATAGTATTGATTATGCCATTATGACTTATGGTGGTCGGTGGGTTTCTCCCAACATGACTTGTAGAGGTTGGTGACATGTTTCCAATATGACTAGTAGTGAATAGACTCTTTCCCCCAACATGACTTCCAACGGTTGGTTTCTTTTCTTCAACATGACTACTGAGGTTGGTTTCATTCTCCCAACATGACTTGTAGAGGATGGTAACTAGACGCTAGTATGAATTGCAGGGACTGGGATCTCCCCCCCAACACAACTCCAACATGAATCATAGAGGTTGGTGACATATCTCCAACATGAATAACAGAGTTTGGTGACTTCTTCTTCTTAATATTCCTATTCCTATTCCTTATATAAGTATGGTTATTATTAGACACCCTTTCATTAAAAGAGGGAGAAGGAGAAGGAGTAGAATTCGTTAACAAAAAAGGTGAAGAATCAAAATCAATTCGATTCCCATGACATAAGGTGCTTATCTAAGAAGAATCGAGAGAATTCGACACATTCATAGTGGTTCACAACCAAGCTAGTACTCCTACATTCAACACAAGAATCTTCAAATTGGCCAACAAGAGGGCACCAAAGTTTCCAAAGAAAGGAAAAATGAAATAATCCCCTTGGGTAGGGATCCCTTGGTTGGTATCCTCAAGAAATTTTTCCAGTAAATTCTTATGCACAGGTTTGTCCCTTGTGAGATTGTTCATGTCTAAAAAATTATCACGCGTCGACTTTTGAAAATCAGTGGTATAAAAACCCACGCCTTCTAGGATGTGGCTCCACACTTTCAAGATAAATACTAGGGGTCCTCCCCGAATAGAAGAGTGATTGGTCGACCACCTTGAATCAACTATCCAAAATAAATGATACAGACACAAGTTAATTCCAACTATACAAAGAAATACTCCACTAAAAATTCCTAAGAGAAACATAAAAAAAAAATAATTCATCCAAAAATTTAACCTAGGTGGATAAGGTATTGAGTCCAAAGAAATGAAAAAGTGGCAAGGGACCTTCCAAAAATTGGAATGGGTTAATCAAGTCATGAGATAGATGAAGGAAGGAGTGAGAAGCAATTACTCTAGCCTCCACTTGCCAGCGTTACCTGGTGCAAGTAACCCTTTCTTCATGGGGCACCCTCTATGGGTATTGATAACATGATACAATGTTTATTTTAGGTACCATGGGAAATCCCCCATAGTCACCTCTGAGATACCTAGGTAAAGAAACTAAGGATACCAACTTGCAGTCAACGTCCAGGGGGTACATTCGACAGTGAGGATCAAAAATATGTGTAGGATAAAAAATATCAAAGCCTCAAAATTTCTTCCTCTCAAGGAGGTATGAGCACTAGAAAAAAACCCAAAATACAATCTCTCTGCAATGTTCAGTCAAGCCCAGGATGGGTTATCTATTTGACTCTTCCTCACGTAACCTTGTGTTTAATTCTTGTGTTAGAGGAGGATCACGACTATAATTATATAAAATTTGGTTTTGATTCTCCCTATATTATACTCATATTTTTATTTACTGGACTTGTAGAGTTATCTCTTCAATCCCAATCAAAGGCCCTAACCCTAAACTTGTCAATGAACTCTAGAAACAAAGTCTAGTAAAATTTAAATTTAGCATTCATTTTAGCAGTTGTTCTTTACTAAAAGTGTAAGGGAGTGAAAATGATTATGTTCGAGACTCTTGTAAAAATGCAACTTATCATAACATTGGAAAATAAATATTTACACTAATTCTATAATGAAAAAGAGTTTCAAGAAATCAAAATGCATCAACAATATTTCAAACCTTGAAATGCAATGTTTTCTCTTTCTAATGAAAAATGCACAATGCAACATTTTGAGAAAAGAAAAAAAGGAAAAAAAAAGACGTTCTTTATTATTTTTACATTGAAATTATTTTCAAGATGAGAATAAAAAATATTCCTATGCTAATATATTTTTATTTTTCAAAAGTGAAGCAAAACAATGCAACATAAAGAAATAAACCTAACCAACAACAACATAAGTTTTTTTCATTTTCTTATTCTTTCTACTAAAGAAAAAACTAACAAAAAATGATAAAAGAAATAAATTTCATGTTTTGTGTTTGAAACATATAAGGAAACCACAAAATAAAATTCTCTAACTCAAATAAAAACTCAAGTTTCAAAGATGACCACAACAATGACTAGCAAACCAACACCCTGAGAGCAAGACTAGTATTATAATTATACAATCCAAGGGATAAAAGGGAGCCAAATAAGGATAAAAATTAATTTTTTACCTATAAATTTCAATTATTTAGAAATATCCTATAACCTACAAAAATTCTTGGGAACAAACTCCCCAAAAAATACCCCAAAGAAGCCAAAAACAAGGCTAAAAAAACATGAAAAACAAGCCAAAAAAATCACATTTTTGGAGGCATGCGCCTCTTTATCCACTAAATGTAGCATATATGAGATCTTGTACACCCATTTTCCTTCCATAGGGAGTGTATGTATGTGCCTTATCCTTCTATAGGGAACATATATTACCCAACACTTATGCAGTTGTACGTGCCTTTTCCTTCTATAAAGGTGCATATATACACACTTTACTCTTATATAAAAGGAGCATATGTGCACTTCTATTGTCAAAGGAAATAACTTGTATACTTGGGAAAAATTGGAAAAACTAGGACTAAGACCCGAAACACAAGATGCAGAATAGAGATTGGAAGAAAGCCAAAAAAATAATGCAAAACAAAGAGCAAATCCAATAATGACTCAAAATGATAAAAGCATCATATAGCCTTATTTTTCTTTATAAAAGGTCCAACTTAATTACTTATGAACTTATAAATGAACCCAAATAGAGTCTTAGAATCATATGAGGGACTCCAGACACCTATCCCAACACTCTATAAATAGAAAAATATTGAAAAAAAACTCTGCACATAGATGTACACGCCTGTGCCAAAGGCATCCCACATATGTATGTGACTTTATTAATTGGTGGGAGAATACGTTACTAATATAAGTGAATAAAGAAAGATGCATATAGTTAAAATTTACTAATATAAGTTCTATATAGTAGTCATAAGCAAAATAAAAAAAATCAAATCAAGCAAATGAAGAGAAAATGCCAAAAATAAGACCACTAGGGAGAAATCCCCAGTCTGGTCGCCAGTTCTACTTTCGAGTAAAATTCCCTACAGTTGTGGGCTCATTGCTGCAAATAGAAACTCTAAAATATATTAAATTCCCAAAGAGAACATACAACAAATATTTTATAATTAATTCAATTGAAATAACAAACTGTGATGAGGAGAACAAAAATAAACTCACCGACAGTCCTACATTCGATGTTGTTCCCAAATTCCAAAGTCTTCTCACTTTATAATAGGTTCCTCTGCATCGTGAAAAAACTTCAAGCATACAAGTCTACGAGGGGAGGTACTTATACTAATAAGAATTTGTTATTTCAATTAAATACCAAATCAATGCAACTAGTGTTATAAATAACATACATGAAATAACTCTGAATTAAATATTAGGAACACAACATTTCGAAGGAATGAGATTCTTATAAATATTCAACAATTTGGAAACTAAACAGTTACCTGTACTGAAGTGGTGTTGCTATGTTGACGAGATTCTGGGTACCTTCACCCAAGATTTTTCTATAAACATACCTTGACCCTTGGTTCACTTGTAAGACTAAAAGATGATACAAGGAAAATCATAGTCAGATAAAAGGGTGCTCAAAGAAAACTAGAAACAAGGGTTTCCAAGTCAAGAACCAACAAAGAATGGGAGTTTTATGGGCTTGCAAACTTGGTGGGGATAGCCAACCTATTGTTTTCTTTGGGCATGCATTGAATCATCACCTTTCTCCTTGGACCAAATTCTCTATTTAAGCCATCTATATTTGGTTAGATATGGTTGAGTACGGGTAAACGAAGTTAGTAAAATAACCAAACCCATAACTCAAATTTTAATTAGGAAAATATATTTTTTTGAGAATTTATTAACATGTACATCACGTTACTTTTGGAAACCTGCATATACGCATGTTTCATAACTTCCATGGTGCATAAAAGTTCCAAAAAAGTGTTTTTAGAAGATCTCAAGAAGGTATGGGGAAGAAGTGTCTGCATGTAGTATAGAGACTAGGAAAATAAGATCATCAATATTTCAATGTTGGTAATTTATGCTATAACATTAAAACATGCCCCACAAGTAAGAGGGTTTGAATGAAAGAACATGGAATGATATGAGTCAATTCCCTCTTGGTGTGAAGGTTGTTCATAGGAGAGAGGACCCTTGGATTGACATAACCATGTGGTTAGGCATTTGGTTTGAGAGGTCATCCAGTTTAGTGAGCCAGGGATTTATGGTAGTAATTTTGAAGTAGTTATTTTAACTATATTGTCGAGGTTGGTCATGGACTTTTCCAAGGTAGTGATGTATTTTTCAATTTCTTGGTTGTTGATGTTGGCCATCTAAGAGATAAGTGGGAAAGAATATGTTTGCTCGGTCTGTACAAAAGGGATTATGAGAGAGTGGTATCATTATGATCAACGTGAAAACAAGAATCTAGTTAGAGGGATCACAAATAAGGGTGTGATAGAAGGGTAGGTGGGTCTAGAAAGAAAAAGGCTTATGAGAGAGGGGTACCACTATGATCACTATACGGGTGCTGATGCGACCACTATTCTTTTTCTTTTCTTTTAATCCTACAAATTTATACTTCAATCTTATCAATACTACAATGACAAAATTCCCAAATTCTTAATAGTGAATATTGTGTAGAAAATTTTCATCCTCGATGTAGGAAGTGTTGGATTACTGAGAGGGGGGGTGAATCAGTAAAAGATAAATTTAATCCTTTTTAACCATATAATCGAAGTGTTATATCAATGAACCATTATCATCCAATAACTCAAGAGTAAATAAGCAATGAACAAATGAACCAACATACACATACACAGTGCACCAGTGTTTTACATGGAAACCCAAATCGGGAGAAAACCACAGAATGTTTTTTCTTATATGTCTTGAAGAATTACATTCATTGGGAGCACCAAATTCCTTTGTTTTCCAGCTGCAATTGGAAGGAGGCTCCAACCCCCTATTTTCTCAGGCTACAACTTGAGGGAAGCTTCAACTCCCCAATTCTCTGGCTACAACCAAAAGGAGGCTACAACCCCCTATGTCCTCTGGCTACAACCACCTGTCCTTGTCCCGTCCTGCCACCCTGAAGTATAAGTAGAATGATGGAACCACTGCCAACTTGTCACTGTGAGATATATCATTGTAAACCTGTACCAATAAATCTGAACCATGCATCAACCATGCATCAACCTGTACCTCAACCTGTAATCAACTTGTATGATAAACAAGTGCATCAACCATGCACCAACCTGTACCAAATAACCTGTAATCAGCCTGTACCATAAAAAAGTGCAACGAACCATGTACCAAGTATGTACCAATCATGTGTCAACTACTCATCAACTATGACTCATCAATATGTACCAACATCATCAACTATACACCTCATGTATGTGCCAACTCATTAACTACTTGTCTCAACCATGTACTCAACATGTACCTCAAACAAAAGCCCTCATCAATTTCATCATCCAAATATGATTTGTAGCTCTATAATACACCTGGTGTATATGATCACATTCCTGCAAACCTTCCTTAACTTCAACAATAAGACACTAGCATTTTCATCAAACTTTTCTTTAGTCTCACATGCCTAGTTTTGGATTAGTCAACAACCCTAACTTGAAGTAATAATAACTTTGTAACTATAATGTATAAATATATTAAACTGATACAAAATTTTATTCAATTTTTTTTATGCAATTACTCCAGTTATCACTACTTGGAACCTCTCAGAAAAGGCATTATAGAAAAAATGGCATACCTTGTTGAATTCTAGCTTATTCTAGAGAGCGACCTTATAGAGCATGCCCCGCACGGAATATTTGTTGAATTGATTTGAAAAATTTACAGAGAATACTAAAGACTGTACCATAACCAACAAATTTTGTTTCACTGAATTTGGATCTATTATGAAGAATTTATGACGTTTTTACCCGAAACACCTGTTTTTGACTAGTTTTAGGACTAGCCACAAACCCACAAGTTGAATTTTTTACCACAGATAATTGGATATGTTGTCTCAATGTCATATAAATGTCAGGGTATGAATCATTATATAAAAAAAATTATATATGAAATGGTGACATGACCTGTAAATAACATACCTTAGAAAGCACCATCAAAAGAATTTATCCTTCCTTGCATTTCGGCCTTCATTTCTTCGCCTTCCCTCAGAATTTTGGATTGTATATCATTGGTTACCTCAGACACCTATAGATATTCAATATGATCAAGTGTGATTAAAATGAGATCCTTGCCTCTTATTTATACTCTCCAGGTAGCTTCCTTAAAAACATCTTCTAGGTCACTTGGCCCCACTTTCCTTAATTTAGGGTTAACCCACTTCTAATTTATCCATTAAATTTATTATTGAAATAATTTATTTTGTATTCAATTTGAATTATAATACACTCATTACTTAACTTTATTATTTACCTTTTAAAATCTCTTAAACCACTTTGACTAGTTTGACCTTTTGGGGCTTCCAGATGACATACGAGGGTCCTCCAACTTTGTAACACCATAACTCTCAAACCGTGAGGAGTTATGTGACGTTCCACATACCAACAGAAATAAAATGACATGTACTATCCATTTAGAATAGTATTATCTGAAAATATATCACAACTCATACCTTTATCCATCAAACAAACTTGGGTCCATTACCCAAACCTGGGGTCTCCAACTTGTCATGGCCATAACTCTCTAACCGTGAGGAGTTATGTGACGTTCCACATACCACTGGAAATGGAATGACAAGAACTATCCATATAGGATGGTTTAAATTACAAATTCATTGTCCTTCATCTCATTATTCCACAATTAATCATGGATTCTCTTACTCTGCAAAGCATCTTCCCGTGAGGGCTTTCACCATAAGGGGACCACATTGGAGTTCATTATTATTTACTTCTTATCAACCATGACAAGACAATAATGAGTCATATTTACATCAAACAATATTGGAACCATTACCCAAACCTTTATTTTGTGGATCTTTCTTCAAGGGTTGACATCAATGACAACCAACCTTAATCAATAGGAAGCAGGGTTTTCAACACTAGTTATGCAAATTTCAACAACAACAATTAGATTTTTTTAGGGTTCCTAAGGACAAGGGATTTCCCTATGCTATAGCTCTCTTATATACTTGTGGGGTCCAATAGTAGTAATCATCACAATATCGCAAGGCTCTAACTAAGGAGGATTAACTGTAGCCTTATCCATACTACTTGATTACCTAGGAACGTGAAAGTAATCTTCTCGAGTGTTGTTCTCGGTGCCACTATAACAGTTAGATAGTCGAATGGAAAATATATCAATGGTTTCAGGATATCCAAAGGACTCCTGATATACCGATGTTAAGCCCTAGATAGTGTAACATTACCCCTTAATTGGGGAATATTACATTAGTATTGTTATTTTATTTATGTTGACTTGGGTCCATTATTTTTAATTGTACCTCCTAGTCTTCTATATATACCAAGGAGACCTTTTCATTTGGAATCATCTTGTATTTGTGAATTCATATGATGTATGATGAAGTTTCCCCCTAGAAGAGTTTTATTACCAAAACTTATCTCTTTTTCAAGGCATTGAGTACTTATTCTGAGGTTTTTATGCTATTTTGATATTTGGTTCCTAACATTTGGTATCAGAGCTCAAGGTCATGGGGTTCCATTGTTACATCTGAGAAACCTTGGAATTTGCGCTATAAATTTATCTTTGTGATGTTTTAGAAGGAACTAATTGGGCAATATTTAGTAGATGAATCAAAGTACTCGTGGTTAAAATATTGTCTTCTATGGATTTATACTTTCGGAAATATATCCTGTGGAAGATCAAGTTCTTGAATCATTTTGAATTCAATCATTGCATAATTTTCTGTATAATTTTTTTATGTGATGATTAAGACCGTGAAACTAGGAGGATATTCATAGGAATTATCAATGTGTCTGTAGTACAAATTTTATCTTATGATGTTGATTAATTGGGTTGGTTTTCATTGATGTCAACCCTTGAAGAAACTCTGGTAGTGAATTCCAGTAGCACAAAGGTTTGGGTAATGGACCTAAGTTTGGTTGATGGACAATGGTATGAGTTTTGATATATTTTAAGGTAAAACTATTCTATATGGATAGTACATGTAATTCCATTTCCGTTTCTATGTGGAATGTCACATAACTCCTCACAGTTAGAGAGTTATGGCTATGTAAAGTTGGAGAACCCTCATGAGTCATCTAGAAGCCCCAAAAGTGTACTATAAGTCAAAGTGGATACAAAAGAAATTATTTAAATAATAAATTTAATGGAGAAATGACTAAGTGGACAAGTGGTTAGAATTGGGTTACCCCTAAAATAAAGAAAGTCGGTTAAGATGGTTAGAAGGTAACCCCTTGAGGAAGCTACGTGAAAGTATAAATAAGAGGAAAGGGTATCTCATTTTTAATCACACTTGAGCATATTGAATGTCTAAAAGTGACTGAGGTAACCAAAGGATATCTAATCTGAATTTCAGAGGGAATTTGAAGTAAAGAAGACCGAAATTCAAGGGAGGATAAATTATTTCAATGATGCTTTCTAAGGTATGTTATTTACAGGTCATCTCATCATTTTCGCAATAACATATTTTCTAGAATGATTCAGACCATTAAATTGGGAGGTCATTGAGGAAACATATCCAAGTAGCTGTGATAAAAATTTAAACTTGTGGGTCATTGTATTTTTGGAGTTACACTCCATGGAAAATAGGGTTTGTGGCTAGTCCTGAAACTAGTCTAAAATGGGTGTTTCGAGTAAAAACGCCATAACTTCTTCATAACAAATAAAAATTCAGTAAGAAAAATTGTATTAGTTATATTATAGTATGTAGTGTTATTTATACCATTTTCATATGCATACAAAAAATATTCCATGTGGGGCACGCTCTACAAGTTCTCTCTCTAGAATAATCCATAATTCAACAAGGTATGGCATTTTTCCTATAACTCCTTTTATGAGAGGTTCCAAGTAGTGAAATCTAGAGGAATTGCAAAAAAGACACTGAAGAATATGGTGTACCATTTTTAGATCTTTATTCATTACAGGTACACATTTATTATTATTGCAAGTTAGGGTTGTTGACTAATCCAAAATTAGTCATGTGAGACTAAAGTAAAGTTTGATGAAAATGCTAGTCTCTTGTTGTTAAAGTTAAGGAAGGTTTGCAGGTATGTGATCATATACACTAGCTATGTTACAAAGTTACAAATCAGATTTGGATGATGAAATTGATGTGGGATTTTGGTTGAGGTATGTTATAGATAGAGGTTGTAAAACAGTGAGGTTGTGGCACATGGTTTGATGTAATGGTTTATGGTATTTGGTTATGGATAGTGTGATGTATTGCTAGAGAAATTTTGATGGTTATATTGGTATATGTATTTGGTATATGGTTGAGGTACATGTTGGGTACATGGTTGAGACAAGTAGTTGATGAGTTGGCACATACATGAGGTGTATAGTTGATGATGTTGGTACATCTTGATGAGTCATAGTTTATGTGCATTTGATTCATTATTGGTACATATTTGGTGCATGGTTGATGCACTGGTTGATGGTACTGGTTGAGGTACAGGTTTGTGCATGGTTAATTCACTTGTTTATGGTACAGGTTTAGGTACAGGTTGATGTATGTACATATTGGCACAAGTTATTGGTACACGTTGTTACAAGTTGTTGGTGCAGGTTGATTGGTACAGGTTTATAACAGTATATATCATAGTGATAGTGTGACAGTGGTTCCATCATTATACTTATATTCCATGGTGGTTGGATGGGGCAAGGACAAGTGGTTGTAGCCACCTTCTGGTTGTAGCTGGAGAACATAGGGGGTTGTAGCCTCCTTCTGGTTGTAGCCAGAGAATTGGGGAGTTGGATATTCCTTCATGTTTTATCCTAAGAAACTAAGGGGTTGGAGCCTCCTTCCAGTTGCAGCTAGAAAAAAAAAGGAAGTTGGTGCTTCCAATGAATGTAATTATTAAAAGACATATAAGAAAAAGTATTATGTGTTTTTCTGATGCTTTGAGTTTCCACGTAAAAAGACTGGTGTATTGCGTATGTGTATGATTGTTCATTTGTTCATTGTTTATTTACTCTGGAACTATTGGATGATAATGCTACAATGATATAATGTAACATCCCACTCTGTCGCACTGAGAACACTTATTATTTGAGGACACTTTCTCGCAAGTGATCTGGACCCTTTTTGATGTTAGGCCTTTTATATATGATTATAATGTGATTGACAGATGACATGATGTGTTATTATTTGATGTAGACAGGTGATATTGACTCAGTTTTATTGAGTGTGCAGGGTTTTTGACCTTGAGGATGCAGAGGCATCGGTAGAACCCCCTTGGACTC
>ML778793.1:78640-93919 GCA_009831015.1 Picea engelmannii
ATATATATATATATATATATATATATATATATATATATATATATATATATATATATATATATATAATATTAATATATTTATTTAAATATTATTTACATATAATTATATTAAAAATATTATTTAAATATAATTTAAATAGACAATAACTCCCCCCGAACACAACTCACAACTTTCATTGTACTGTGCTCTCCAAAGAGCAACTCTTCCAAAAAGGTGCTGAGTTGAAATCCCATTTCGGGGATTCTTGTAGTTATGGGCTATCCAGCAACAAGAGAACCAGGACAGGAACAGAGAGCTCTCCCCTTTTTTCGCTCGAATTTTTGGTCCTAAGAATGATTGCTCTTCTCTGACCCTTATTGTCCAACCAAAGCGGACAGCTAATGCGTTCCACTCCTCGAATCAAGGTGGGTATATGGTCGGTCTATGACCCCTGGATGCATACAAAGTTTTATTTTTTAAGAATAGAAATGTATCCTTATATTTATTATAAAATAAGTTTAAATATTTAATTTTTGGATTTTTGGATTTTTTAGATGATGATGATTAATGTCCACTAAGATTGAATTGGTCTATCAGATCTTAAGAGAATTTTTCCAAGATCACCATAGTTTTGTTGAGTTAAGAGGTTAGGATGGTTGGTAGTGTGACAAATATTTTGAAAATGAAATCTAATCTAAGAGAAAGTGATTTTCATGTTCAACCTTCTTAGTGTGATAAAGGTGACTTTCATACCATGGCATTTTAGGAATTGACCAACGCCCAATTTCACTATGGAGCTTGTGAGAATTTGTTCTTATCTTAGCAATGATTATTTTTTCCTTTACACTTGTCAAAACAGATAGATAATTTTGATCTTCTAGATTAGGGTTGATTACATCCTTATAATACCTTAATTTTATTTTTTCCTCTAACTCTTAATCACACCATATTTTCTCTTTAAAATTTGATTTGAAGATATTTTTAATAGTATCTTTATTCTGCAAAATGGTGTCTTCCATGATTCCCCAATAGTTTAGCCAACATTGGGCATCTTTATGCCATCCTCGCTTGAGTCGATGGTGGTTACGACTCGATTTTGAAGCAATTTTAGGAAGACTCTTGTCTTCCATGTTGTTTAACTTGTTCTTATACATTAGGTATCTAGTGATAGTCGTGCTCTCAATGGGAGAGAGGCTTGTTTCTAAGAGGAGGATGGGATAGGGTGTATTTCCTTTAATTTTGAGATTATAGGTTGTAAAATTCCTTTGTATCTTCTCTATCTTTCTCCAAGATTCACGAGAGATACTACATCCCGAGAGTTCACGTCCATAAAAGATAACATGTGTAACAAGAGTCTCAAAAATAGTTTATTCTTATCTCAACTCCAAAGATCAGTTGATTGACAATTGTTTTCAACGCCATAATAAGCTTTCCATACCTCAATAATCATTTTCTCAATGCTATAATTCCATTTGAACTTGTGGTGAATATCAATTCCAAGATATTTGTATGAAGACAATTCCTCCATATTATTGTTTTCATATACAAAGGTATAATAAGTGATCTTATTGAATTTAATAATCATGACCTTAGTCTTATCAGTACTAACAGTAATACCCATATTGGAGCAAAAATCCTTGAGAATTCTTAGTCGGTTTTCAAGATCATGGGGACTCATTGCCATAAGAACAATATCATTGACATAAAGAAGAAGATTGATGACTATATCAGTGATAGTAGGACCAACACAACCTACTTTTTCCAAGCAATCTTTTAACTTATCAATATATATATACCAAAAAGGGTAGAGGGCAAATTTTTATTACTCAAATTATATTTTTGAATGTTTGAATGTATAAATAGATCTAATATCCCCCCCAAAAAACTTAACCAATTCAGATTGAAAATAAAATATTGAAACTATAATCTTATCATACCTTCTTATTTCATGAAAAAATGAGATGTTTATAATAATAATAATAATAATCTATTTTTAAGGTCACAGCCAAAGACAACAAATTTGTGTATGAGACCTCCTCCGCTCACTGATTTTACTAATGAAGTCTAGCCAGACACCAAATTTGTGTATGAGACCTCCTCCGCTCACCGATTGTACTAATGAAGTCAACGGAAGTATACATATACTAATGGTTTATCATCACACCCACATTATTTATATTTATGTTCAAAGTGATCTTGATAACCCATAACGGTACTTAATAACACAAAACTTTAAAAGTCAGAGTCATTTATATAATGTTGTATTAAAATATTAAAGTATTAATTATCACAATATTATTATTATTTTAAAATTAAAGTACTAAATATATCAATGTATTAATTAATGAAATAAAAATATGTTTTTATAAATATAATGTATTAATTAATGAAATAAAATATGTTTTTATAAATATAATATTGATGATAATTTTTTATTATTTTAAAATTAAAATATTAAATATATCAATTAAATGTATTAATTAATGAAATAAAAAATGTTTTTATAAATATAATATTGATAATAATTTTTTATTATTTTAAAATTAAAATATTAAATATATTAGTTAATGAAATAAAATTATTTTTTTATAAATATAATAATGATGATAATTTATTTTATATATTGTAAAATTGTATTTATATATTATTAAATTTAAAATATATATTTTAAACATTAAAAATTATTTACATTATTATTTTAAAATTAAAATACTAAATATATTAATTAAATGTATTAATTAATGAAATAAAAATAATTTTTTTTATAAATATAATATTGATGATAATTGTTTATATAATGTGAAATTGTATTTATATATTGTTAAATTGTAAAATATATATTTTAAACATAAAAAATTATTTATATTTAAAAAAAATTAAAACTTTTTTTGAATTTTTTGATAGGTTATAAAAATAATACCACTTAAATTATGAATTGTTTGGGTTCTTTTCAAAATAAGGAAAAGGAAAAGTATTGATGATGATTGTATTTCTATATTGTGAAATTGTATTTATATATTGTTAAATTGTAATATATATATTTTAAACATTAAAAATTATTTATATTTAAAAGATTTAAAACTTATTTTATTTTTTTGAATAGGTTATAAAAACAATACCACTTAAATTATGAATTGCTTGGGCTCTTTTCAAAATAAGGAAAAGGGAAAGTGATATTGATGTTAACCATACAATTGCAATAAAATTATTGAAGTTTAACAAATTCTTCTTTACATAAAAACAATAATTCATCTATTTAAATTTACAATTTTAACAAATATTACTTAATCATGGTATATTAAAAAAATAAAAAACATAAAATATTTATCTTTTTCTAAAAAAATAAAATTATTCAAGTTGTATAAATTCTTCTTTACATAAAAACAATAATTCATTTATTTAAATTTACAATTTTAACAAATATTGATGATGATGATGTTGATTAACTAACGTACACTAAGATCTAATTGGTTTATTGGATCTTAAGAGGGTAAGTGATTACTTGTGATTCTTTTTCCAAGATCACCATACTTTTGTTGAGTTTAGAGGTTAGGAAGGTTGGTAGTGTGATCAATATTTTGAAAATGAGATCTAATACGGGTATAGGATGGACAATCTAAGATAAAGTGCTTTTCATATTCAACCTTCTAAGTGTCACAAAGTGACACACTCTTTCATCCCATGGCATTTTAGGAATTGACCAACGCCAAGTTTCACTATGGAGCTCGTGAGAATTTGTTCTTATCTTAGCAATGCTTATCTTTTTCTTTACACTTGGAAAAATAGATATATAATTTTGATCTTCTAGATTAGGGTTGATTACATCTTTATAATACCTTAATTTTCTTTTTTCCTCAAATTCTTTATCACACCACATTTTTTCCTTAAATTTTGATTTGACGTTTTTTTAATAGTATCTTTATTCTGCAAAATGGTTTCTTCCATGATTCCCCAATAGTTTAGCCAAGACAGGGCATCTTTATGCCATTCTCGCTTGAGTCGATGGTGGTTATGACTTGATTTTGAAGCAATTTTAGGTAGCCTCTTGTCTTCCATGTTGATTAACTTGTTCTTATACATTAGGTATCTAGTCATAGCCATGCTCTCAATCGGGGAGAGGCTTGTTTCTACGAGGAGGACGGGATAGGGTGCATTTCCTTTCATTTTGAGATTATAGGTTATAAAATTCTTTTGTATTTTCTCTATATTTCTCCAGGATTCATGAGAGATACTACAGCCCCGAAGTTCACATCCATAAAGAATAACATGTGTAACAAGAGTCTCAAAGAGGAGTTTCTTCTTATCCCAACTCCAAATATTTTACAATTGTTTTCAAGCCCATAATAAGCTTTCCATCCCCCAATAATAATCACTTAATCATGGTAAATTAAAAAAATAAAAAGACATAAAATATTTACCTTTTTTTTCTAAAAAAAATCCAAAACTTATAGTTCTATTATGCATATATAATTCATCAATAAATATTTAAAAAAAAACACATACATGTTATCACTACCAATAAATATATCTACATTAAAGTACATTCATGGATTAATATAATTGATAATTTAATATTTTTTTGAAACAATCAAATAATCACTAAATATTATTTTCATTCATCTAGATTATATTGAGATTGAAATGAAACAAACACGTGAATATAGAAAATAATATAGTAATAAAGTGAAACCCAACTAATATTAAAGTGAAACCCAATTTATATTAATGAATAAAATAGAAGAATATTGTAGAAAACAAGTTGGCTAAAATGGCAGTAGCTTAGCTCTAAGAAGAAAAGAGATATTGACTAGATTCATTGGCAAAAGGATAATATGATTGGTCACAATAATGTACTTTTAACATAAATCAAGAACCCTAAAGGTGCAAAACCCTAACTCTAGGAGGTGAAGCGTGAAAAGGTTTGTGAGGCCTGAGATGGTTACTTCATGCATAAACTTCCCAGGGGTGCAAATATTCCATATAATCTCTTTTTGGGGCGTTTAGTAGCTCGTTGGAAAGATCTAATAGAGAAGTAACATTATTGGTAGGTTTTGGGCTTTCCATGGCAATCCTAGGCCCTAGAATGACCAAAAAACATCATTTAGGGAAACAAAACAACCCTGGAAGTTTAGGACCCAAAAATCATAACAAAAACAGGCAAGATGAAGAACCATGATGAGTCACTAGAAGAGGTGGGTGGACACCAATATCCAATTGGATAAATCCTCCCCCCTCGGGAAGAAATGGCCCTCATTGCATCAAGTTCCCTCAGGATATGGGGAAAATTTCAATGAATCCTATGCTTGGTGAGCCACTTTCCTTGTTGAAGTAGTTGTTCTTCTTTAACAACCCGATAGAGTTGTATGTAATAACTGATAGAGTTTCTAGTTGTTTCCATTCATCCTGGAATCCATGATCTGATCCACTCAGGCTCATGTAATGTAGTGGGGATTGAGTTTTGTAGTGGCCAATTTCTCAAGCACCTCCTAGGTGTCCAACAAAGGTGTGAAATATGGTCGAAGAAGCTCCACATTAAATACTAGGTGTAATACAATGAAAGGAGGAATACTCAATTATAAAGCATTATCACACAACGCCTTTGTGATGGTGTAAGGAACATATCAGAGTGGTATGAGTTTCCTTTAGGGGCCTATGAATCGCTCTTTCTAAAAATGTAGCCACACCTTGTCACCAACCTGAAAATTCTGAGGATCCTACTACTGGTCATGTCATTACTTATACTTGTCATTGTCCTTGTACAAAATATAATGAACCTATTGTTGGGGGTATTATATTGTTCAAGAAATTTGGTTACTTTGTCTACCTTAGTCTCAGCATGGGAGAAATATCATAGGGAATATGGAACGAGTAGAGCTACATCAATGAGGGCCAATGGTTGGAACCCAAAGCACACCTAAAACAATAAGTGACCAATGGATTTATGGAGGGATATGTTATAGATATGTCAAACATACATAAGGATCTCATCTCATGTCATGGATTCTTAGATATGTACATGCACATGATATGAAAAATCATTGTTTTGACCACTTTCATTTTTCCATCTATTTGGAGATGAAAGGAGTTCGATTTGGTTAGCTTGGTGTCCATGAGAGACCATACATTGGATAAAAAATTACTGAGGAAGTCGTTATCCCTATCTGAAATAATGGTTCGCGGTAGCCCGAAATGAACCCAAACCTACTCAAATAAGATTCTAGTAGTGGTATCATAGGTGATACTCTTTTTACATGGTGTCAAAACGGTCATCTTAGAGAATTGATCGATAACCAAAAAAAAAAAATCATGACCATGTTTAGTGGAGGAGAAAACCTAAAATTTAATCCATGGAGATGGACTCCCAAGGATTGTCTGGGGAAAAAACATGAGTGTACAACCTATTTTTCTTGATGGATGACTTAGTGGTGGAATGAGCAGTGCACAACCTGATATACTAGTTGACTTCCTATCAAATCTTTAGCCAATAGATTATTCTGAAGTATTGCTACTATATTCTCCACAACTAAGTTCCCTTCCAATCGACTATAATGTGCCTCCCAAATCATATTTACAAGCTCACTTACAAGAAAACAATGATGGCCTAGATAGCACAAAAGCACATCCTAGAGGTGGAATTTTGGAACCTGTTTGTTGGCACTCGGTGTCTCAAAACTAGTAGCAAATTCAAAGTCACTATTTTATAATTGTGGCCACTTGTAGGTCTTGTTCCCATAGGATTTAAAAACTATGTTGATTTCCACAACCAAGGGTCAATGGAGGGAGTCTACAACACGGTTGGCACTACCCTTCTTGTACTTAATGTTCAAGTGGAATTGTTGCAGGTATCTGGAACATTTCTACTGGTGGTCATTTTGTAGCTTTCCTTGTGTCTCCATAAATTCCCAAGGCTTGTGATCAATGTGGATGATGTTTTCTATAACGACCCTGCTTAAATAGATATATATGATTATTAATTATAATTAAATTAATAATCTAACCGTCCTAAAAGATGAGCTAAACAAAAATTATTTCTTAAAATAACATTAACTAATTATTTATTAATAATTTGTTATTCATGATTGTCAATGATTAATTTAAGTATTAATTAACTCATTAATTAATAAGGTAAATAAATGAAAAGAGGATAATAAAGTATATTATTAAATTAAGTTACGTACCCAAAAATGGATGACATATTAACTACAAGGGATACAATGGGCGAGACTGGAGCTAGAGAGAGGTGAAATTTTGGGAGTGGGATTGTATCAGTGCATCAGGGTTGCTGGGGATTTTGGGCATGGGGTCCAAGATATCGGTTGATATCCTGGAGCTAGGGAGTTACCTAGTTGGCAGGGAGGAACTAGGTTTTGGGCAGTGTTTTGCAGAAGTGGCCAAGGAGGCAAGCGGCGGACAAACGGAGGTTAATAGCATCAGGTTCAGGTATTTATTTCAAATTATGCATTGTTTTAATCTCTTATAAAAATTTATTATAATTGATAAATTAGCAGGCGAAAGTGATAAATTATAGAAATTTCTTGACTTTTACTGTTATGTTGTAAATTAAATGGTTGTTTATTTAATTCGGCCTCTACATTTGGTATCAGAGCTCGATGTTTGAAATCTAGGCCTTAAGGGCCAAGTTCCCAGCTCCAAGCTCTAGCTCTAGTCTCGCCCAACCTGCGAACCAAACCAAACGCAGAAATTTTAAAACAATTATAAAAATAAATGCATTACAAATTTACCAAAGTAAAACAAGCTACTAGGGTTGTTACAGAAATATTTGGGTATCATAAAAAAATCTTTATGACATCTAAAATGAAGTAAAAAGTGCAGGAATTCCTTGTTGCTAAAAAGGAACAGAGTAGCAAAAAAAAAAAAAACCTTGCATGTAATTTGTTCATTTTGTCTACTTCAAACCCTAATTCGACCGTCATATCACGATTAGCATTTTAGAGAATCCTTCCATTAGCCCCAGTATAAAAACTCACTATCAGTCTCAACTAAAAGTCTGGGGAGAGTTATAGAAGGAAGTGTCAGCTTTGAATCAATAAATATCCCACTTCACTATATGAATTAACGCCACCTTATTATTGACTTGAATTATCGACTTCATGGCCTGTATAATTCGAGCTTTTTTCGTCCGAGGTTCGGATAGGATGGATCATTGGGAAGGTGGTGGATTTCGAATAAGCTAACGAACGTACCTGGCACAGTTCAAGAAATGACTGATTTCTCGTCGATTGGAACGGAGTAGCGCTTAAGAACTATAATGATCGATTTACGTTTCACACAGGACATGGATAGAAATGTTACTTCAAACCATAATTCGACCCTCGTAAAAAATTAGCATGTGAGATAACTTTATAAGCTGATTTAGCCATTTTTGCATGATATATGAAACCCTAATTCGCCTTGGTTTTCATAATTGGTAATTTACCTAAACCTACCAAGAAAATAAGGCCTTAAAACAAATTGCTTTAGCTAAATATTGTCAAACAGAAAAGTTATTTGACTACTTTTGTTCCAATTAGTAACTTGGTTATTCTAATCAATATTAAATCCTATGTCAGCAGCTTATACATGCATGAAAACTAATCTGGAACGACTTTTCTCAGCTAAATTTGGCATATCCTTAAAGGGGGAGTTCGCCGGAAAGCTTCTCTTTATGGGAATAGAAAGTCACATGTGTGGCTGCTATACTGGATATCTTATGCAGTTTGAATGAAGGAACAACAAGTACTGATGATGAGTTGGCTATTGGAGGTGAATAAAACAACTTCATGACACCTAATCAATGCAAGCCTGTAGGACGTCTTTATGCAGTGAGTTATCAAGAAGGAATGGGCAGTTTACTATGGTGGAATTTAATGAATACCAGCTACAACAAATAATATTTGGAGGTTCCTAAAACAAGAAAAAGTTACCAAAGCCATATGTTTAGCATCTCCACGCAGTCAAGGATAGCAAATAAGTGTTGTAGAGTAGATTTGGTAGAAATTTGAAATTATGCTAAGAGAAAATGGATGAGTAAATTAGCTAATAGCCAGTTCCATCATTCATTGGGTCATCTACACTTAGTGTTTATGCCAAATTCGCCAAACTAAGGAAACACTGTTGTGAAGTTTCATGTAAAATATGACAGGCAGAAAGCTGGTAACAAAGACTTTTTCCACCACCTGCAGCGCAGACTAGCTTGAGGGCGACGCTGTTGTCAACGCCTCCACTGACCAGCACTGCGAATCGAAGCACCATCTCAAAAATGAAGGTTCCTTATGCAGAGTCCCCCTCTCAGACATCGATATTTCTTCCTCGGGAGGCGTAATTTGAGCCCTCTCGTCTCCGATTGCTGCCATTATATACCAATAAAACAAAATGCCCATATTCCGCTGGACTTTCTCTGTACGGAAGAAGCTATATAAGTGGGAGATGGAAAGCGACTAGGGCAACCTCGAAAACATATGTTCCTTGTCTCTTCTTGTATTTTTTTTTTTAACGTTTGGGGTTAGTGTCTCATTTATTTATTCTTTGTGGCCCTACCTGCCACCAAAATGCTTAAGAACAGATTGCTTGAATACTCACAGGAGAACTCTCTGCCATTGCCTCTCTACCACACTGTAAATGACGACAAAGACCAAATATTGGGAGCAACTAAATCTGAAATTAACTATTGTAGTTCAGAAATCAAGCTTAGATTTGTAGGGTAACTACTGTTAAACATATATTGAAATTAACTGTAGAAATCAAGCTTAGTTCAGAAAGTAGTTAACTGTAGTTCAGAAATCAAGATCAGAAATTAACTAAATTAAATATGAAATTAACTACTGTAACATCTAATAATCAACTATTGGGAGCAACTAAATATGAAATTAGTTCAAAAAAGTTAACTGTTGAGAATGCACCTGTTGTTGAAAAACGTTCAGAAATTACAAATGTGGAAAACTTTGGTGCACTGCCAATGTCAATCCCATTCTCTTACCAGAAGCTCAACAACGTTGATGGTGGGCATTACCAACACCAATGCCAAGAGCAGAGAAAAGAGGCGAGAGGCGGAAGTGAGGCAGCGTTAGGATTAAGGAACAACCTAGGTGTTTGGTACTGAGAGCCGGAGGCCGGGCACATGGGCCTCATGCCAGAAGCCCGACCTTAAAGGCTGCCAGCGAATGCCAAGGGTTTTTCTTATATATATTAATGTTTAGTTTAATAGTATATTTAAAATATTAATATGCCCTTTTGAATAATTAAATTTTATTTGTTTATTTTGATTAAATTTTAGTTTTATAATTTAAATTTACACTAGCATATTTATTTAAAAAAATAAAAAAATAAATAATAAAGTATAATTGTGAAATTAATAAAGTTTAATTAATAAGTTTAAGTAAAGTTAATATAGTTTAACTTTATTTTAATTAAACTAATTAACTTTATTAATTTTATTAAAAGTTAATAAAATATTAGTTAAGTTTGAGTAATATAGGGATAAGTAAAATTTTATGGAGTCCGTGGGGATCGAACCCCGGACCTCCCCCAAGGACCAAGTGCTTTAACAAAGTCTGCCCTGCCAATGCACCACACTATGTGACTTGAAAAAAAAAAGTGTATGTGTGTTGATTAAGGTGCTTGAAGCTTAGGATTAAGTTAAGTCTAGATTATTAGTTTTTAATAAACTAAGAACAGCCGCAAAGTGGTTGGCGGCTGGTTAATGCCGAAAGGTACATAGCGCTGGTGAACACCGAAACGTGGCTGGCAGTTGTGGATAATTATTCATATGCCACGGTTTAATCCTATTAAATCATTAAACGTGGTAATTATATAACCTTACGGCATTTTTTTTTATGTGATTAGGTAAACGTTAAAAAAAAAGAAAAAAAAAGGTAAACATGTTAACAGATGCCTTGATAAATGCGAGAAAGTTATGAACAATAAATCAGACCCATTGATTTTGGAGGACAACTAAGAATATTCCAGCATCTTCAATGCATTGCCATCAGATAAGGGTTACGGTTAAATAAGATTTAAAAGATCATTAATTGTGCCCATTGTCAATAGGTGTACGCATATCAGCGTAAATTAATAAACATAAGGTCGGAAGTCACTTTAATCAAGTTGTAAGCAAAAATTTAAAAGGGCTTAGACTAGGACAAGCGGGAAGGAGGCGACATATGCACTAGGAGAGTAAGCTTAGGAAGTGGCGAGTGAGGCGCAAGGCTAACTTAGCTATAGGGAAAGGGAACCAATAGTCCTTTTCGTAGGGGCGAAGAAATCAAGCTTAGATGCTTAATCCTAACCCTAACCTAGTCAATCCCCTAATGGAGTAATGTTTGTTTACAGACAAGTAAAGAAAACTTACGCCTAACCCTATTTCTAGTTTGAGTAGCACGAATTTGAAACATCCTGGAACTCACCCTGACAACTTTGGTTGATGCAGGTCAAAGCATACAGGATGGTCAGGACTCAAGGGAATCGAGTTAGGGGAGTGTCGTCGCAAGCACCGCCAACACCACCAGCGCCACCAGCACCATCGCCCGAACTAGCCCTCATACTACGCTCGTTGGAAGCCATCAATGAGACTTTAAAGGGGCGACAACCGACAGGGAGTGAAGTGGAACGCCCACCGTCTAGAACAGGTAATCTAGAAGCGTCAAGGGATTCAGGGGGAGGACCTCCATCTGAATACATCACGTGAGAATTGCAGAAGATCAAACTTTCGTAGTTTGTCGGGGGTCACGCCAGTGAACGCGTGGAATCATGGTTGGAAGGAATGACAAGGTGTTTTTCCTTAAGGGACTATGTGTCCAATTCAAAGGCAAAGATCACCATTTTTTAGTTAAGAGACAACATTTTGAACTGGTGGGGCAACCTGGAAAGACAACTGCACCTTACCCCAGACACAGTATCTTGGGAACTTTTCGAGGAGAGGTTCGGGAGGAAATATATTCCGGCGTACTACGAGGAACAATAGGTAGGGGCATTTCATGCCTTAGTATAGGGAAACAGAACGGTAGAAGAATATGAGATCAGGTTTATGGAACTGGTCAAATATCTGTCGTATATGGATAATGACCAACGACAGGCAGAGTGCTTCGTCTATGGATTGAACCCTAGGATAATAGCTATGGTGTGGATGTGGAAACCGTCTTCAGTGGCGGAGGCGGTGGAAAATGTGCGTTACGTGGAAGAACACATGAACTTGACCGGGGGTACAAGACCAACATTTCTGCATCGCCCGGGGTTCGTAGGAAAGGCCCCGAGGACATTTCCTAAGGGAGGGGGCTCAAGGCCACTACCATATGGTAACAGAGTCGCGCCAAGGACAATAGCTATAGGGATTTCAATGGCAGCGAGTGCATCATCTCGTACATCGCCAACAACGCAGACAGGTCCACGACCATCTCAAGGAACAACGAGTAGGGGCAGGAGTTCCAGGGGAAGGAACTCATTTTAGAGACAGTCACATAACAGCACATAGGTTCAATCTCGTGTTACCTGTTGGCGGTGCGAAGGACCCCATTACCAGCGCGACTGCCCAGAGTTACAATTAGGGTTCGTACATAGAGAAGGAAAGGCACCGATGGGGAGAGCAAGTAGCAACCACCATATTTACGCAGCGGTTAATAATCGCCAGGCCGAACATCAATCCATGATGGTGGAGTCATCAGGTATTCTAAATCATATCAATGTTAAGATTTTGTTTGATTCCGGTGGGACAGATAGTTTCATTTCACCATCTGCATTAGAAAAGAGTGGGTTGGCAGCCTACGAGCAAGATGACTTTAAACAAGTCGAGATGGCTTCGGCGGAAAAACAAGCGGTAGGACCTAGTGTTGATAATTGTATAGTAGACCTGGGACTGCGTACTACCAGTTTGAAGGTGTACATCACTTCTCTTGGGACATATGACCTAATCATTGAAATGGATTGGTTAGCAGCTCATCGAGCTTTGGTAGATTGTTTCGCAAAGAGGGTGCTTTGTGTCGATGATGAAGGAAGACCAATAGAGATCCAGGGTGTACAGAGAAAAGTTTCATTACGCTTTATATCCACTATGAAGGTTAAGTGATGCTTGAGACAAGGGTGTCGAATTTATGTAGTGGAAGCAGTGAATGAAAGGAAGGGACCCTCATTGGATCAGTACCCGATATTGTCAGAATTTCAGGATGTTTTTCCGAATGAGTTACCAGGGTTACCTCCTGAGAGAGAGCTTGATTTTACCATTGAGCTAAAACCTGGTGCAGAACCAATCTCCAAGACTCTGTATCGGATGACAGCGCCGAAATTTTGCGAATTGCAAATGCAGTTGAAAGAGTTACTGGACTTAGGGCTAATAAGGCCATGTGTCTCACCTTGGGGGGCACCGGTAATTTTTGTAAAGAAGAAGCATGGATCCTTGCGATTATGTATAGACTATAGGGACTTGAACCCTGCTACAGTGAAGAATAGGTACCCGATGCCGCGAATAGATGACCTCTTCGATCAGATGAAAGGAACAACGATATTCTCAAAGATTGATTTGCGATCAGGGTATCATCAATTAAGGATTAAGGAAGGTGATATCCCAAAAACTGCCTTTCGAAATCGGTTTGGACATTACGAGTTCGTTGTAGTACCTTTCAGATTGACCAATGCACCAATAGTATTCATGAGCCCCATGAACTACGTATTCCAGAAGTACTTAGACTGTTTTGTACAAGTCTTTTTAGATGACATCCTCATCTATTCCAAAAATGAAAGAGAACACGAGGAACACTTGCGAACAGTGTTGTCCTGCCTTAGAGAGAACAAATTGTATGGGAAGTTGTCGAAGTGTTCCTTCTTCTAGAAAGAGATCCACTATTTAGGTCATATCCTTTCCGACGAAGGAATCTCTGTGGACCCAGAAAAGGTAAAGGCCATTATGGAATGGCCAGTGCCGAAAAATGCCCATGAGGTGAGAAGCTTCATGGGGCTAGCAGGGTATTACCGGAGATTTGTAGAAGGATTCTCAAAAATAGCGAAACCCATCACCACTTTGCAACGCAAGGGGCCCAGGTATGAATGGACAGAAGAATGTGATAGTGCATTCATTGAGCTTAAGAGGTTACTAACTAGTGCACCAATTTTACGAGTGACGGATATGGAAAAGGACTTCACGGTCTGCACGGATGCCTCGAAGCAAGGGTTGGGGGTTGTGCTAATGTAATATGGAGGAGTGATATCTTATGCATCAAGAAAGTTGAAGAAGCACGAAGAGTTATATGCGACTCATGATTTAGAGTTGGCAGCTGTAATGCTAGCTCTAAAACTTTGGAGGCAATATCTTGTTGGGCAAAACTTTGAGCTCAAAATGGACCATCAAAGTTTAAAACATCTCTTCACTCAAAGAGATCTGAATGCCAGGCAAAGGCGATGGAGTGAGTTTATGAGTGAGTATGATTTTGGTATTTCTTACATCAAGGGAAAGGAAAATGTGGTCGCAAATGCCTTGAGTAGGAGACCACGTATCTTCTCCTTGATAACCTTAAAGGCCAATCTGAGGGAACATGTGTTGACACAACTCCTAGGAGACAGTTGGTATTTAAAGGTTACTTCAAACCTCCAGAGCGAGAGGTAGTTAGACCCAAAGTATGAAGGATGTAATCTGGAAACAGACGGATTGTTAAGATATCAAGGAAGGATGTACATCCCTGAGAATGGAGACATTCGAAACATCATATTGAAGGAAGCCCATAGATTACTTTATTATGTGCATCCGGGAGTGAAGAAGATGTACACAGATATGAAGAAGCTCTTCTTTTAGGTATGCATGAAGCGCGATGTAGTCGATTTAGTTGCCAAATGCCTAGAGTGTCAACAGGTGAAAGCCGACCACCATCACCCGGCAGGCCTCCTACAACCACATGATGTCCCTATGTCCAAGTGGGAAGTCATCTCTATGGATTTTGTTGTGGGGTTGCCACTCACATCTCATAGACACAATGTCATTCTTTTGATAGTGGATAAGTTAACCAAGAGTGCTCATTTTATTTCGGTTAGAGACACTTACGATGTCACTAATGTGGCACGTGTGTTTGTAAGCGAGGTTATCCGTTTGCACGGGATACCTAAAAAGATCATTTCAGATAGGGACTCTAGATTCACTTCTAGGTTCTAGACAAGTTTACAATCAGCGTTGGGGACTCAATTGAACTTAAGCACAACTTATCATCCTGAAACAGATGGGCAGACTAAGAGATTAAATCAAGTCATGGAAGACATGCTTAGGATGTATGTAATGGATAATCAAACCCAGTGGGAGAAGTACCTACCTTTAGTAGAGTTTGCCTA
>ML778793.1:95661-110567 GCA_009831015.1 Picea engelmannii
TTTGAACCGGATAATTGTAATTTAAGAATTTCTCAAACAATTGATTGGTTGTTGTCTTTTATAAAAAGACTATTCTTGTTGACTGGATTGGATGTATACATAAATTACTAAAGGATGACAGTTTTGATTATTAGTACATGCACAAGATTTGCATGTACTAGATACACATGCATTTCTTGTACATATACACTAGTATGTATGAGTTTTCTTGACTTACTGACTAATAATGTCGGTTACTTGTTATGAATGTGTGAACCATGTTTCTTGTCCTTTGTACCATAAGATACCTTAACTTCGGGACGAAATTTCCTGAAGGGTGGGTGTATGTAAGGACCCTTCTTAAATAGATATATATGATTATTAATTATAATTAAATTAATAATCTAACCGTCCTAAAAGATGAGCTAAACAAAAATTATTTCTTAAAATAACATTAACTAATTATTTATTAGTAATTTGTTATTCATGATTGTCAATGATTTTTTTAATAATAAATTACTCATTAATTAATAAGGTAAATAAATGAAAAGAGGATAATAAAGTATATTATTAAATTAATTTACGTACCCGAAAATGGATGACATATTAACTACAAGGGATAAGATATTAAAGAAAGGGGATAAGGGGCATTAACGGGAAAGGATAAGAATGTAATAAATGAGTTAGGTAGGGAGTAAAGGAGGCGGGGGGGAGTCGGTGAAGGAGGGATAAGGAAGGGAAGGAGGTGGACGAGAGGTTATTCGACGAGAGGTTGGGGATGGATTTTGGGAGCTCGAGGATTTGCAGAGAGAGGTGAAATTTTGGGAGTGGGATTGTATCAGTGCACTGGGGTTGTTGGGGGTTTTGGGCACGGGGTCCAGGATATTCGTTGATATCCTGGAGCTAGGGAGTTACCTAGTTGGCAGGGAGGAACTAGGTTTTGGGTAGTGTTTTGCAGAAGCGGCCAAGGAGGAAAGCAGCGGACAAACAAAGGTTAATAGCATCAGGTTCATGTATTTATTTCAAATTATGCATTGTTTTAATCTCTTATAAAATTTTATTATAATTGATAAATTAGCAGGTAAATGTGCTAAATTATAGAAATTTCTTGACTTTTACTGTTATGTTGTAAATTAAATGGTTGTTTATTTAATTCGGCCCCTACATTTTCCTTTCCAATAATATAAAGCTTCCATTGTTGGCATGCGTGCACAATGGAGTACATCCCCTTGTCATAGGTGGAATATCCACAAACAACATTAGATATTATTTTACTATGGGAGGCTATCATATGTCTCTATCGATTGAGGATGGCATCGATAACATAGTCAGATGCATCTGTCTCATTTTCAAATGGTTGTTGCAGGCCTTGGAATGTGAGGACTGGTGTGAGACAAGAGTAGTTCTTTATATCCCGGATTGCTTTCTTCTACGATTCATAGTAGGAAAAATTAGCTTTAGCTCCCCCCTTGGTCATTTGACTTAAGGGCCAATCAACATGAGAGAACCCCAATACAAAATTGCTATATAAGTTGGTGAGACCCAAGAAGCTACAAAGCTCTGTCATATTCATCGAGGCTGGAAAATTGTGAATGAATTGGATCTTGGCTAGGTCCAAATGCACCCCATGTTCATCGACATTGTATCCTAAGTATTGGATTATGTGCATGTTGAATGATAAATTTTCCATATTTGTGTATAACTTGTGTCTCCACATGGTGCTCACGACCTGCTAAATGTGTTGCAAATTCTCTACCCAAGTGCAACTGAATATGAATATGTCATCCAAATATATGAACACTAAAGAGTTTGTGAATGTGTAATATCCCCAATAAATTATTTAGTATTTTAAATGATTTCCTTAAGTGGAAAATTCAAAATTGTAAGTAGTGGGAGAAAATTGACTATTATTAGTATTATTATTTTGCAAGATATTGACTAGCCAAATGTCCTTATTTGTTGGAAAGATGTAAGAGATAAGATTTTTATTTAATTAATAAAGGAGACGGAAGGAACAACCAAGTTAAAAATATATGGTCATGAATCAATGATTTGGGAACAAGTTGGAGCTAACCCTGTGCATGAAAGGACATGTGTCAGAAGTCAATTTTGGTGATTGGCACACCCTGAAAATCAGGGATTTCCAAATCTACGAATTTCCCAAGGAGGGAAAAGAGATTTAGGAAACTAAGGCCTAGGAAAAAAAGATAAATAAACATGTGTGGGAGGGAGGACATTGCTTAGCATGTGGGGAAAGAAAAGGAATTTACTGTGGAAAAGAATAAAAGTATTGTTGTTGAAATAACAACGAAAAACCAAAAAAGTTGTTGTGTGAGCACTGAGGTGTTAGGAAACAGTTGAAGACACAAAATTTGATGGAACACGAAGCTCATTATCCCTTATGGATTCATCACCAATATTGGGAGTGATTGTATCAAGTGATTTGGATGATCCATTCTACAGTTGGGTGGAACTTGGATGCTCCTTCAGTTTTCCAGGTTTTTCTTTAAATTATTTTTAAATTTAATTGTCAAACTTGATGTTATTGGTGATATTATATAGTATTATACAGTATTGAAAATAAATACATTACTATGGTGATTTCTTTAAAATAAATCTATATTGAAAGGTATTGATATTAATGATAATTACAATTAGTAAATGATTGCATAAAATGAAATTTTTGTGATGTTTAGTAGATAAAGAAATAGATTTGAATATTCTAAGATCATAAATTTCCAATAGTATACATAACACAAGAATGAATGTATAGAACTATACATATGTTGTTACATAATTATTTGATGTTGCTCTCTTCAAAGTTGGATACTTGAAATAGAATAGAAAACAATACATAAAGCAAGCTACAGATAAAATTATTAAATCTAAGAATCAGAAATTTTTCACATGCTTCTATAAAGAAGTGTAAAAAAAATATTTATATTTAATTTATATGTTTGAATTATAGCTAAATGATATATAATATTCCAGGAATTAAATACCATAAGATTGACTAATGTCAAAACAAAAAAAATGGAAAAGTGAATGGCTTCACTATTCTTTTCCAATTGTTAACTTAGGACAGGAACCCGAATACATTTCCTAGTCCTTCCATCTTTAGGTTCACATGTACGATAAAAGCACAATATGAGGAAATGGTTAAACAAAGAAATTAGCATTATATTCAACCAAGTTAAAGAAATTAAGAATAAAAATATTAAGATATGTAAATAATACCTAACCTGTGTGTATTCGCCAAATCAAAGTTGCAGACGAATATGTTACTCTGCATTAAGGATTGACACTTTTTGTAAGGTTGGAGGTGAACGAGTATAACTTGATGGGTTCCTTGCATAAAGAGGGAGACCCATCATCAGTTCAAAGTATCTATAAAGATAATCTTGATAAGATGAATCAAATACAAAAATATAAAGAATATTTCTAAATTCTTGCTGAAATAAAACCAAGTAAGTTACATATCACTAGGGATCACATATTTTTTTTAAGTATACACTTGATAACATGCATATCCTACGAATGGGTTTTATAATGAAAGGTGTAGTTTCGATATAAATTTATTAGGAGATATATATAAATCGTACAGGAAGTAAACATATGCTAAAAATAGTCAGAATATATTTATATTCCTATAAAATACAGGGTATTAATGAAGTTTTCAATGAGATTCCTATAGGAAAATGCATAGTCTATGACTCGGTAGATTACACCACAAACAAAACTATTGCGGAAGGCACTCCAAATATGAATGTGTTTAATTATATACTCTTGTGTGTACATACTCAAATCTTAAAGCCGAGATCGGCTTAAGTAATACGATTACAAATAATAAAATCGATGATCAACTATGAATTGTTGATGAACAAAACTTTGACTCAAACCATGTGTTTTATATTATCCAAAGAAAACATCTCGCATTACTCCAAAAATAAATAATTGTGAAATCAATTTAAAATCGATGGGTATTTGTCATAAATAAACTCTGATATAAATACATTTGAGTTTTTATAAACCAGTGATAATGGACATATATGGTTTTTTTAAATCATGGATTAACTACTAATACGGGTCTTTGTTCGGATATGAGTTTTAGAAAGAAAAAAAATATTATGTTCGGATAGGGGCTCATGAAACTCTGGACATTATCATGAAACTCTGGACATTAAATATTATGTTCGGATATGAGTTTTAGAAAAAACTAAGATTGATTAAGGATAGGGGCTTTGTAAAATCAACAAATATTACGGGAGTTAGTATTCGATTCATTTCTAGTAGATATAGTTACAAATTATGTACACTGGGAGTTAAAATGACAATAACGAATCAAGGGGTTATTACTCAATGAAAATATTGTGTTTGTGACGATATTTACGATATTGATGCACATAAATTTATTTATGCCTCTACTTCAAAGGGGTGTCTAGAAACAATATTAAAACTTGAAGGAAAACCCCTTTCTCTTACTCCAATCAACGAAGATAAGTTAGTTCTTACCTCTGTCGGAAACTTGGGAAGTTGTGTAAAATCCTTTGGATGGAGAAGAACCCTTTGTATGATGAAAAAAACCACCTATATTGTATTATAANAAGGAAAACCCCTTTCTCTTACTCCAATCAACGAAGATAAGTTAGTTCTTACCTCTGTCGGAAACTTGGGAAGTTGTGTAAAATCCTTTGGATGGAGAAGAACCCTTTGTATGATGAAAAAAACCACCTATATTGTATTATAAAAATCTATTTTATTCGTATATGAATAACCCATAAGCTTACAAAACAGAGAACATGATCTAGATTATTTTCGGCACGAAATGAGATCGGAGATATAATAAAAAAATGCACAGAGATATCACAGATATTCAATAATATAACATAAATGTATCAGAGATGCAACCATAAACACAGATATACAGTAATACATGATTTCTATTAATGAAAGAAATGTACAGAGACTGTAAAAATACACAGTGAAAGACTCGCTAGAATGGTGTCAGCTTATCTCTGAGAAGAGATGTGACGGCTACTCGCATTCGCAAGAAGATGATTACAATGAGGCTCCGAAGGACTTTTTACAATAAACAAGAATGCCAAAAAACCTAACCCTAGGAGATGAACCGCCAAAAATCATGTGGGCCCTGTTTGGGTAAGTTAGTACATCAACTTCCCGGGGTCGTAACTTTTGCATACGATCTTCATTTTAGGCGTATGATAGCTCGTTGGAAAGGTATCGTTGAGGAGATTCATTTTGGAGGATTAATCATGACTTTGGCTATCATTGAGAACCTCAATCTCGAAAAACCTTCATTTAGGCCCTCAAAATGGCCCCAGAAGTTAAAACTTGCTAAAAATAATAAATTGTCAAAATTGCCAGAAAATTGTTTTGAGCCAGTCGGAAAATGTGGGTGGCCACCGATATCCACCTAGATAAATCCTCCCTCCTTAGGAAGCAATGGTCTCCATTGCATTGAGTTCCCGGGGCAGAGAGAAAAGCGTTTGCTGCATCTGCATCTTGGTGAGTTGCTTGTATTGCTAGAGACATTGCACTGCTTAGATTGTGGAAGTCTGTCATGAACCTCTTGAAGTTGAAGTTGTTTAACAAGTAGAGCTACATGAGAGGAAGGTGTGGAAAAGGAATCTTTGCGCTTTACTGCAACCTTGTCGACCTGCTTCTGTTGGATAGAAGATGCAGGGGGTGAGGTTGTAGTGGTTGCAATGTCCTTCTGTTCCCCTTTTGAATAGATTGTGGAGAAACTGAATTTTGCAGTATGAGATACTACCTTGCGACACTTTTTAGGTGGAACCATAGTTGGAACTACCTCTGGTATTCTATAGAGATGACCCCCCAAAGTAACAATGACACTACAGGGTCAAGACTCATAAACAACATGGTGTCTCCACATATATGGTTGGCCCAAGAGAACATCACAGACATCCAGTGGTGCAACATCACATAATGCCTCATCCTTGAAGGGTTGGATGGCGTAAGACAATCGACATTGTTGGATGACAAGGAGATCCCTTCCTTGCCGAAGCCACCCGATGTTGTATGGATGCAGGTGTGGTGTTGTCGACAATCCCAAGTATTTGACGACCTCTGTCGAGATGAGGTTTTTCTGGCTTCCGCTATCAACAATAAAATGCAATGGGGTCCCCTTCACCCACAACTATGAATGAAAAAAACGCTCCCCCTCTTCAGGATCTGTTGGTTCTTCTGTCCTTTACCAGTATTTTCAGAATTAGATTCTGAATCAGGGTTTGGCTCCTTGTCTTTGATATCAGCCACCAATGACTTTTTTGAGCGATATTCATCAGTTTTGTGCCAGGGGATTTTGTGGAAATCACACCATTTTCTGGTGTCCTTCTTTGTCTTCCCGTGACCCTTCTTTTCCTGTGCCTTGGACTGGTTTTCAGGAGACTATTTGTTAGGGCCATCTTTGTCATACTTTGGTTGTTGCGGATTTGTAGACCCGAATTCCCATTTGTTCTGGTGCTTAAATTTCTGCTCAATTTTAACACCATGTTGATAAGCAGCACCGAGTGATGAGATGTCCAGAAAATCCATTTCAGTCTAGATGTATCTGTGTAGAGCCCCACAGTATTTCAGAACCAAATTTCGCTCGGAGTCTTTGATACCCAGCTTGGTGCGCAAGGTATGGAAGGTATTGGTGAACTCTGGAACTGATTGGCCCTTCTCTTGCCGCAGTGTGGTCCATCTCATGTACTGGTCCTCATAGTTGCCAACAGGGTAATACTATTCATTTACCACATCCACAACAAAATCTCAAGTGGGATCAACCCCATATATTCCAGACTCCTCTGTGGAACTTTGGTTCCAGTAAGTTTCCCACCAATGTTTGACATGAGGAAGAGATTTAAGGAGTGAAAAGGTGATCTTTTCTTTGTCGGAAAATTTGTGAACAGAGAAATAACCTTCTAGCAGAGTTAACCATTTTTCTAGGGCTTCCGCATCTATCTGTCCTTCAAATACAGAAATATCAAAATTAACTTGTACCTTGAAAGGCGAGGTGCCTCCAAAGTGGTCGCTTGATGAAGATGCGCCTGATTCTATCGGCAGACATTTAAGGATGTGGGAAAAATTCTCCATCATTTCGTCCCTCTGTCATGTGAGAGCTTGCTCAAGCAACAGATTGATAGGATCATCTACTCCGTCTTTTTTCTTTTCTTCTGCCATTGAGGTTTTTTTTGGTGTGCGAGAGCGATTGTCTTCAAGAGAGACAAGCTCGAGACCTAACTTGCTATACTCGGACCTCATCGGGGACATGCACTGAAAAAATGATCAAGAGCAGCCTGCTCTGATACCACTAATCCGAATTATTTTCGACATGAAATGAGATCGGAGATATAATAAATAAATGCATAGAGATATCATAGATATTCAATAATATAACATAAATGTATCAAAGATGCAACCATAAACACAGATATATAGTAATACATGATTTCTATTAATGAAAGAAATGTACAGAGACTGTAAAAATAGAGAGTGAAAGACTCGCTAGAATTGTGGTAGCTTATCTCTAAGAAGAGATGTGATGGCTACTCAAATTCACAAGAAGATGATTACAATGAGGCTTTAAAGGCTTTTTTACAATAAATAGGAATGCTAAAAACCTAACCCTAGGAGATGAAGCGCCAAAATTCATGTGGGCCCCGTTTGTGTAAGTTAGTACATCAACTTCCCAAGGTCGTAACTTTTGCATACGATCTCCATTTTAGGTGTATGATAGCTCGTTGAAAAGGTATCGTCGAGGAGATTCATTTTGAGGGCTCAATCATGGCTTCATCTATCATTGAAAACCTCAATATAGAAAATCCTTCATTTAGGCCCTCAAAATGGCCTCGAAAGTTAAAACCTGCTAAAAATAGTAAATTGTCAAAATTGTTAGAAAACTGTTTTGAGCTAGTCAGAAAAGGTGGGTGGCCACCGATATCCACCAAGATCAGAGCATGATTAAAATTGTTCACTCATCTTAATACTTGAAGGGAACGATTTATATAATAGGAAGAAGGAACGAAATATAGGTCTTGAAATAAGAACTCCTCTAAGAAGTAAAAGTATAGCATAGCACATTGTGACACCATAGTAAAGTGGAAACTAGTTTGAAGCCCACGAGTTTCACCAAACCCAATAGTACTATCACAGTAGTACAAAACTTAAGGATGAGTGTACCTTAGAATGTGATGGAGAACACATGGAAAATGCATATTGGGGGTAAGGACAAGTCCATAACATAAAGTATGTCAAGGAAATGACGTGTTGAAATTGAACTCATGAATAAAATCTTTTTGTAGTGCCATCTATTTAATGCGATAAGGCTATATGCTACGGTAGGTGAGTAAGTTTTGAATAATGGTCAGAGTAGGTGAACATGTAATGGTTCATCATCCAAGGTGAATGTCATCATATATATTTGTAGACTAATATTACCAGCGAAATACATTATAGACTCTAAACTATATACATAACGATTGGTCTAGACATAAGTTAATGCACATATACGTAAATGAAAGTTGAATTGGTGTAGGATATAAGAAACCAAGCAGATTACACAAGCAATGGGTAAGTAACTTGAACCTACAATGAATATACTAAGAATATACATATAACGATGTTATAGAGTTTAGAATTGGAGTTAAGGAAAATAATAAACTCTTTGAATCTAAAAGGGACAATAACAATAATTGTTCACGAACATAGAAACTCAAATGTAGACCAAGTGTTGGATAATCCTTCCTTCCTAGACAAATATTAAATCTTTATATTGTGAGTACTACAAAGTGTACAACTGTGAATTATGGGCATTCATAAAATCTAATGATGAAGTTGTTATTAGGATACTGGTCAATCTGTTTTTTGTCCTAAATTTCTGTAATAAATAACTTATAGTTGGTATTTTAAATATGGTATCAGAGAAAAGGTTAACAACACTAGACATTTATGGGTGTCATAAGAACTCTAAATAGAAAATTATATTTTTATTTCTACTCTACTTAAAAAAAACAACCACTTTTAATTGTTAAGTGGTAGGGTATTAGTCACTATATACAAACATGTCTACCCAGAATGGAGATGAAAATAATCATGAAGGAAATGACAACCAGCCAAATACTGAACAAAAAATTGAAAGTAGTTCAACCATGCAAGTTATAGAAACTATGAGAAATATCATTGTGGAACTCTGGAATTTTAAACTTGATAATAGAAAAATTAAGAGAATATAGGAAGAGCAACAAGAACCAAATGAAATATTGTTGTGAAGTATAGCTGAGAAGAGTAAATCGAAGAAAATAGATGTGAAAAAAGAGATCGGAAAACCATCATCTGAAAAATCAAGCATGAAATCTAAATTAAATAATATATCATCAATTAATACTCAACAGATTGTAGAAGAACAAACACATTCTGCTAAGAAAATTAAACAGTTAGACTATATAGAAGGTGAATTCAAGAAGAAAAAACCCTCAATTTTTGATGGGGAGTCAAAAACAGGTGAAGAAGCATAAGCTTGGCTACTAGATATTAAGAAATACTTTCAGATTTATAACTACTCTAGCAACATGAAGGTTATAATGGCCATCTATAATCTAAAAGGAAATGCTAGTATCTAGTGGAAATACTTGAAACTGGTCAAAGGATTGAAAGAGAAAAAAATGGAGTGGTCTTATTTCAAAAAGTATTTCAAGAAATAGTACCTGTCGGAAAGCTATTATGAGAGAAAGACTAAGGAATTCTATGAATTGTGACCATGAAAAATGTTTATGGAAGATCTAATCAATAAGTTTTTATATTTGTTGTGATTTGCACCTTATATTAAGGAAGATAAAGTAAAAATTCAAAGATTCTTAATTTGTCTACCATGGTCTTATAAGGACAGAATTGAATTTGAAAATCCGAAAACATTGAATGACGTATTTAGGAAAGCAAGAATGTTTTATGACCAGTATAAACAGAGATCTGAAACTCCTAAGGAATGGAAAGATAGGAAACAATAGAACTTCAATTCACAATATGCAAGAAGCTACAACAATTGGAGATATTATACACAAAAATAATGTTCCTTTAGAAGGGAGACAAGTTGATCATTAGTCTATAGTGGTGAAAATGGAAGGTAAGCTACAAGATAAAAAAATCCCCATACTAATAGATCGAGGGGAAAGTTTGAGCTACATAACTCCATCTTTAGTAGAGAATTGAAAGCTGGAAAAAGTGAAACACTCTAAGTCCGAGTTGGTACAGCCTAACCACTTGTACTAAAAGAAAAGTAACATAATATATTTCTAAGTGTACTATATGAATAAATTATCAAAGTACCTAGGTTAACTTAAATGTGTTACCCCTGGGATCATATGATATTCTTACTGGAATGGATTGGTTGGAATATCACAAGGTTCTACTAAACTGTTATGAGAATTCATTTGTGTACAAAGATGAAAATGGAATAAACTGAATAGTTCAAGGATTAAGAAAACGAGTATCAGTAAGAAAAATATATGATATGCAACTAAAAAAGTGTGTAAAAAAGGGATGTCAACTATATGCAATTTAGGTAATGAATGTACAAGATGATAACAACAAAGCAAAATTAGAATATTATACATTGTTTTACAAGAATCTAAATATGTTTTTACTGAGGAAATACCAAAATTACCTCCAATGAGAGTGTTATCACATAGAGTTCTCAAGGATAGCAGGTTGTCCAAGTTCGTGGCCTACATAAGAAGTGTCAAAGTGTAGTATTCAGAGCAGTCTTGGAAGGCCCGAAGTGGCCGATGTCCCGAAGTGCCCGAAGTCCCAAACGCCCAAAGTCCCGTAGTATGTCTCAGCCGTCCAATTTAGAGGGACACATGGCACCAGATATGAGAAGTCATAGTTTCACGAATCATAGGTTTTACAATGGAGAAGGATGTAAGTTTGCGAAGTGCGAAATCTTGAAGCACCCAGGAATTGGGCCCATGATCATAGCCCGTGACCATATGGAATGTGGGGCCATAAATAAGGGTAAGCACCTATTGAACGACTGAAAACTGGGGTTTTTGAGGAAGCAATCGTGGTTTTCAAATTCAAAGCAAGACCGACCATCAATCTGAATAAGGCAGCTTTGCAATTTTGGGCATAAAGATATTTGGAATCATGTGAAGTGGAGACTCCTGAAAGATGAAATCCCAAAGCGCCCTTGGATATGAGCCCCAGGTCATGGCCCAAGGTCGCATGCAGGACAAAGCGATGGAGAGGAGTTGTGCCAAAGGCCGAAAGCACCCATATTGGTCACAAAAGAATATTTGCATGGCCTTGAGGCATCGAGATTGAATTGAAGAAGTCATAGGCACCGCCTGAAACATTCATGGGTGTCAGGCCCCGTCTCGATCTCGATGAAGGTAGTTAATGGAAATGGGGGAGGTGGTTGAAACCTCGTCTCACCCCATAAATGGAGAGCAGGCTGAAGATGGTCGTGAGTGCATATTGACAATCTGAAGTTTCCTTCTGGATGAATGTTCCTGCAAAACACATAATTGAGGCAAGATCGTGTTTGACATGAGAAGGCCTGCTCAATCTGACAGAGCATGCACCAACTACAAACTTTAAATGAAGAGGTTCAATCACGCTCCCGGTGGTTGCATCATTTCTGAGTATAAATAAGTATTTTTGATATTTTGTTAAGGGGTCGAATGGTTGAGCTAGTGCTGAGCCCCAACAACTCCCCCTAAGTTTTTACAAAATTTAAAGGACCCTCATCAGAATCTTGATAATTATAATGAGCTACAAAATCAACATTTTCAAATAGTTCCATACCTTGGATTTCTTTGAGACAAACTTAAGACATTCACTAAAGTACGAGACATTCATTACAAGAGTATATGTCAAAATTTAGAAACGAGCATATAAATCTCAATTTAAACAAAAACGTTAATTTTTATCAACTGTTTACTTTCGTTTAAATTATGACTATGTGTCATTTCTTTTTCTCATTAGCAAGTTTGACTATTTTGAATAATGGGTTCAATACTTCATCAAATAATATCTTGGTTGGTTTCTCATCTTCATAAAATCATTTGGTGATATTAATTAATTATTTGTTTTTCATTTTGCATCTCATTTCAAAATAAAAATAATAATAATAAAAAGAATTATCTATTATTTGTTTGATTTTGTAAAAAACCAAAATTAATGTTTTTCTCTTCTACATTAACTTGAAGCTTCTAGAATTTTAAGATCATATTTGAAAGCAAATTATAAACAATATTTGTTTAGAACTTATAGTTAGTTTAAATTTATTTTTTATTTTATTGTTCTAGATTTTGTTTTATTCACAATTTTTAGGTTATTAATTTAGGTTTCTTTTTGTTTCACAGGTTTCTATTATCAGTTATTTGGTATGGATATGATCATGGCTTGATTTTATTATCTAAATACGTTCAAGATGATTGATCCAAAAATAATATTGGATTGTTGCAAATAAATTTATGAGCAACAATAGATAAAATTTGGAAATGCGTCAAGAACAGAGACATGATTTTTTGGGACTGAGTGCAGCCAAACCATGAGGAATTTGAAGAAACGGTTGAAAAATCATCTCCCAAATGGACCCATTTAGATTCTGCATAGACATTTTCCCAAAAAAATGCATGATTTGAGAGATATTTGTGTCTCTTTACGAGACAAATTTCAGGTGGAGGAAATTATTAGTGACGCCCATACTGTTCATTCATTGTATAAATATATGAGAAAGTTCAGAGCCAGAGAGATCCAAGAAATTAAGAGGAGTATTTTTATCTTTTCTTCTTTGTATATTATATCTTTTGTAAACATTTTTATTTTCAAATGGAGTAACGGATGGTTGGAATCTTTGGGAGAATGGACAAGTATTTTCAAAGAAGAATATGGATTTCCAGGTTACTTAATGATTTTTGTCCTATGAGTAAAATGGTTTTTCTTTCATTATAATATCTTCATATTCTTTGAGTAATTGATTATGCATTGATTTAAATTAGCTTTAGTCTATTTTATCAATACATGGTTAACTGCTATCATTTATGTATTAATTTTTTCAATCTTTAAGAGTCTATTATCCCAAAAATTCCTTTCGGACCACAGTATGGACATGTGATTTTGGGAAATGATATGGGAAAACTATTCACCATTGGCTTTAGACCTGTGTGATGCGAATTCCATTATGTTCTTTTATTGGCTCAGTCTTATTAGATATTATTATGTTTGATGCAGCTTTAGCTTTGTCATCATATGGTGTTTCATATTGTTAAGTATTTAGATGTTGTTCATAATTTGTTATTCCATTATGTATGTGTGATAAATTTATCATTTGATTATTATTGAATTTATTCCTAATGTTAAATGATGGATAAAATCAATACTCAGAATTGATTTTTCTCTCATTCTTAGTTATTGATTATCATAAGATCACATGATTTTTAATTAGTCATCATTATGTTGTTATATTCTCACTCCAACACATCAAATACTTCTTTGAATTTATTATCGAAGTACTAGTATTGTTCTGTAACAGGTTTCCCTCACAAACAGGACAAGAAGGAGCTCAGACAACACAAAAATATAATACCAGTTTCGTTGATCAACTACGGGTTAGTCTGTGTGTTATTTAGTTAATTTATTTATTAATGGAATGATGATTGCATAAATTAGATTTGAAATTTTATGTATCATTATTTCAATTGTATTTTCTTAGTATTTATTAGTTTAAAATCTTTAAACATTCGAAAATAAAGAAAAAAGATTTATGTTCTTTATTTATCTTAGTTAGAATCAGTTTTACGAACATTCATTTCGCAAGATTTGAAGTAAACCTTGTAAATTGTATATATATTGTTTATAATCATTTGTATATTCACGTTTCTTTTTAATAAACATTAGTAAGTAATATATCATTTGTTAGAATCATAGATTTTAGATTAGTTTCATTTCTTTTATTATTTTTAAGAATTTAGTTGGCCAACAGAGCCATTAAACCCATCGGGTTATTTCATTCCAAACGACTTGGGTTATTTAGACAACCTCGGTCTGTATTTGACCTTCTAGTTGATGGTCTGTCACTTACACCCGTCAACAACTAGGCTCCCTGCTATTGTAATATTTTGAAGAAGAACATTGGTTCTCTGGTTATGTACTTGATTTGAGACTTCCTGATTAATCTAAGTCAGTTTTATTACCCCATCTTATTTGCCTCTATACTGAGAGAGTTCATGAATGATTGGTTCACATGAATTGTTGTAACTGTATTATGATGAATGTTTGATTATAGTGTTGTTATAATTTCTTTTAGTTTCTTTGAGATTTGAATTCAAGAGGATCTTGCATTCAATTTTTTCCTCCTTAGGCTGCTGGAAGACCTGATGTCCACGACAGACCTCTACACTCTCCTCACCAAATTCTTCCCTCTATTCACCCTTACTCCAACTCACTGATGGAAGTTGATTCTAGACCTCAATTACTTGTGCATGCTAGTCCAGATTTATGAGTTTGAATGTTATTATCATTGAGTCTTCTCCACTTGACCTCTTAAAACTCAATTACACTCATATAAACTGATGGGTACTGGGCTTACCTTCTATGCAATTTGAAGGCGACTTTTAGTGCTAACATTTATGGCGTCGTTGTCGGGGAACGAATTGAAGACTTTTCCCTGGGATAGAATGACAATGAGTTTATGTTTTCAGATTTCTGTGGTGAGTAGTTTCGAGATTAATTGCCGGATAAAAACCTAGTATTATTACTAAATCTAAATAAATAACCTAGTACTATTATTAATTCAATCTAATCACTATTATTACTAAATCTAAATCAAAAAACCTAGTACTATTAAAAATTAATCACTAAAATTAATTCTTAAACTAAATCAAACTAAACTTATAATCACT
>ML778793.1:110617-122884 GCA_009831015.1 Picea engelmannii
CAAGCTTTGTAACTGACGATTAGTCCTGATAATGAATCCCGACTCGGATTCGAAACGTCGATGACAAAAATGACACCAAATGAGTTTCTGATTCTGAAGGTGCATGAGACATCAGAACCAATGAATATTGCAACTTTCACCTGGTGACTGCACAATCAAAGACTCCACTAGGAAGGATCCTGTTGACAGAAAGATAACCATACCGAAGGGGAAGCACAGGTATCAGTTTATGATCTTTATTCATGAAATCATATTCTTGTTTATCAACTCATTTCTCTCTTTCCCTTCACATATAAAGATGATTATCCTCTGCTTTGTCTATTCAAATGATAATAGGCATTCATTTATTTATCCATCCTTGGAAGAAGAAAACATGCCCTCTTATTATGTTTTATATACCAATCTTGTGTCTTCACCTCTGCCTATTCATAAAAGTGAGATATGTATTGCATCTCCTATTGAAATTGATCACCCTTGTAGCCCTGAGGAGGTTGAAAATAATTCACAGTATTCTCAAATATCGTTACCCTCTGTTATTCATGCTGAGCCTTGCCATCAAATTGTTAATCCTCATGATCATCCCACTGCTTTTCAAATTAAAATAAAAAATAAGTTGTTTAAACCTTTAAGGATGCCTATTAAGGTCCTAACACACATAGGTAGATCAATGTATTCGGATGTAATAAAGGTCAATATTAATAAGTCCTTTCAATAAAATAGAATAAGGTGGATGTAAGAAGACCTAATAGAAGCTTTCACTTCTAGAAGGATCTTCCTCTAGATGCTTCTCTTAATAGACATATTTAGTATAAATAAGGGTCGAGGGTATGAAAACCCTACCTTGGAGAATTATTGTAACAGAGCGCTTCTCGATTGGAGGTTGCCCCCTCGAAGAGGCCTGTGAACATTGCTTTCTGAATCAAAGTGTTATTTCTATTGCTATTTTTATATCATTTCTGTGTATTGTGAAGATTATGCTGGATATTTTACTGTTATTCTGCCATTTCTAGCATTTTATTTATGTTCTGCATATTTTATATATCTGGTATCTTGCAAGTGGTATCAGAGCACTTTCCTTGGCAGAAATTGTGGGTATTTTTATTTTTCTTCAGGGTAGAGACGTATTCCGGTGTCTTTAAGCCACAGAGATCTGTCGTTACGTGCATAAACCCGCAGTTGAGGGATTCATACACGCAGGAAATACAAGTGGTTCTTAAGCGCACATATGTTGGCCACCCTTGTAACCCCTGTTGGTACCCCTTCGAGTGGTAGCGCATCAGACAACACCTGTGTATGTGTAATGATCCCAAGCCATTATGCAAGGATCATCACTGTTTTGGTGTCTTTTAAAAACTTTTTCCTGGTTGTGGTATTTCGTCAAACACTTTGTTGATCTACTTTTTAGATGTGTTTATATGTGTGTATGCAGAAATTAACAGAAAGAGACAACCATGGAACATACCTCAACCATATGCAATAAGATAGACAAGTCAAAACATCTCAATTCTTCTTTATTCATAAAATAGAGAAACCTACTACAATGAAGATGTCGATCTGGAATGCTCAATAGATGGCCAAGAAGATAGACAATAGATAAGAGCCGCTACAAAATTCTCCCGCTAATACAAAAGATGCCTCCAAAGGATGAATAAGAAATGAAGATCAATACAAGCAGATATGAATGCCAAACTCTCTAGCTGAAGAATGCCACGCTCCAATAGAAGGATGAAACCCTCAATAACTTGGCCCTGTTGCCAAAAGTGTCCAATCACCCTAAGAAATATGCCAACTAATAGATCGGGTGATGGTAAGAACAACTCAGGTGCCTGAATCTCGAAGATCCCTCTCAATCTCTGTAGATCTGAAATCCCCCACTGAATGGTGTGCCCCACTCGGTGACTGAAGCCCCAGATAATTCGTCCCTGCTGAAGGAGGCCTTCAAATGCTCTGAAACTCTCCAGAAATATAGATCGGGACACTGCAAGTCACTAGGTGAAGTCTCAGGGTCAGATCTGAAGTGTAACCCCTCCAAACGGACTAGATCTGGATCTCGAAAACACCCTCCTTCTCTTCAATTCACCCCACTGCTCAAGAAATAATTTGAGCCATAAAACTATCTCAGAAAGCACTAGATCTGATGTCCAAGGCTCTGTAATGAAAACCCAAGTGATAGAATCCTCAACGGCCCTGCCAATCTCCTACAACGAATCTCTCTCCAAAGATGGTGCACCCCCTTTGTTGGAAACCCACAATGGTGCACCCTCCTCCTCTTCCTATGCCTATGGTTGTGTAGAACCTCCTGGATCTGATGTAGATCTGACTAGAATGGTGTGGGAGAGTATTGCATCTCCGAGACCAAGCTTGGGACAAGCTAGGTGGAATCTTTCACCACCGAATCGTCCTCTAGGGTTTGTTAAGTCAAAACCCTCAAAACCCCCAATGTTGGGCTCACTAGCTAGAAGCCAGAAATCAAAATAAGATCATACATGAATGAATGAGAAGAGGCCCTTACCTTTCCTTTATACTTTTTGTATCACCTTGTCCCTCGAAAGTGACTTTCATTTTATTAATATTTAATTAATTAATTAACCTTTCTACCTTTGAAAAGCTCATTATCTCTCCTTGTGGCTTCCTTGGCCACTGAAAGTCACTTCTAGCCATCCCATCCTGTAGTGTTTCTCCTCCCGATTCCAATGAGCTATTACACTAAGAGGTTCCTCCAAGTAATGTGCCCAAAATGACATCTTCAGTGAATTCCATTAACTTATAGCTCAAAATAGTCAAAATCCTGGAAATCGTCAGAATGCAATGAAACCAAAGCCAACCTGTGCGGAATGGCTCATAATGATGGAATATGATCATCAATGCAAGATAGACCCCAAAATGCCTCTCAAATACCCCTGTAGTCGCTATAGCATCCATCTGGCTACTTTGGTCATCATAAATCTCTGCCCTGTGATGATGTCCCAAAGTGTGGACATTACAGTCCTCCCTGCTAGAAAATTGCTTGTCCTCAAGCAATAACCAAATCATCTCAAATAAAATACCAAGATCCCATGTCCACCTGTGGGGTACATAGACGAACCCATCCAAAGACGAACAATAGTACACTCCACCCCCTGGATCCCATATCAGGAAGTGAACTGTAATACTCTGCGAAGCATAGTCCTGAAAGATATCAACCCTGTGAACCTCCTGCACATGACACATTGACTCATCTCGGAATGAGTCAATCCTCCAAATCTCTACCAAGATCCACACGGCCTCCATCAACTGCACATGTTGATGCTTGACTGAGGTGATGCAAGACCTCCGTGAGGCACCCACAAGCGATGCGCTCCTCTCCACACTGAGGCTCAATGGAAAGCTAGAATGACTTTCCCCTGCAATGGTCCACTCTCCCCTGTCAGTCAATGAACTGCTCAATCCTACAATCCCCGGGTCCCATGCTAACCTCTGTCGAAGATCGTCATGCTGAAACTGTACTACTATGACCATGACTATCTGTCCCCTGCATACATACCGGATCCTCCTCGCCTGGATCCTCAAGCTGAAATACCTGTGACCACTAAACCTGCTACCCAGAAATTGTATCGGCATAGACACCAATGTAGAAGAAGTACCTGTCCAAACATCCCCATGCCCTATCATGATGATCACGAGGGAGGAAAGGACTCTCCCCATAGGACAAGTACCTATAGGATCCCTCCAAACCAACCTGAGGTGGAGTGTGTGGCTCTCTGGTGACACCTGAGCCATCAAGTAGTGAAACATCCTGCTAACCAAGTGTACTCCCAGATCCCATGGCAAACTTGGAAGTTTATCACTTCCAATCTCTGTTAGCTACTCCTATGCTAGTCTGATCACTCAGAATCCCACTGCGCTCATCTGTCATCACCAAGTCTATGATGCTCACCATCACACACCAAGTTTCAACTGTCTGTCTAACATGGTCCACCTCTGACTTGCTGTATGATGTAAAAGTACTCTTTTCATATAGTCTCGACCTACTCACTCTCCATGCTCCCAGCCATGGCCTATCCCTCCTCATGTTGTTGTCTATGATAAAAGTGTCAGGATAGGTTAATAGAAACATCTGCAGCTGACTGTAGGACTGGAAGGCATCATAGGCTTTGGTCAATCCCCAAGATTCGACCAGAAGCTCATCCATAGGTATCTATGAAAGATGCTCTCCTGTGGTCATCATAGATTCCCCACCATCTAGTGCAAACAGAAGTAACCCCTCTGACTACTGGTCAACCAACCTCCATCTCTCATCTACCATGAAACTGCTGACATGTTGAAGGTGATCTCCCACAATTATGTGCTTCTGCAGAGGAGTGATGTCTCCATACTCCCCTGAGTTTGTCTCCTCCCTGCAAGGCACTATACCCCTATGAATGCCACCATATATCTCGGCATCTCTCTGTGAGTTATCACTCATCACAGTATGCTTCGGCATACTCATGTCATCTCCCACAAACTCATGTTGCATCACAGATCCTGCGCGTACAGCTAGATCAATCTCTATATGGATATCAACCACTCCCAAGACACAAATGGAAGTATCCCCCATCGACTCGTGCTCCTCTGCTAGATCATCAACATCCTCTGTCAATGTGACTGACTGATACATCTGACTGTCCACTAAGATAAATGAAGTGGATCTCTGACGAATCTCCTCAAGAGATGCATCTGATATAGACTCTAATTCTTGAAGGGCAGTCTGTGTGCCTCTCAAGAATCCTCGAGTGCTCTCCAACTCCTGAGTGAGTCGATCCATATCCATCTCCTACTCCCTCAAGGCCTCATGATATGTATCACTAATCCTCAATAGGTAGTCCTGGCTAGTCAACAACTGCTGGTGATCGATCCTCATCACAGATACCCTCTCCCTGAGAGTATGAAAATCCTCCATGGAAATCTCCTCATATGAACTACCATGTGCCACTGATGCTCTCTAGCAGTAATCTGCCATTACTGCATGCATATCATCAGTACGTCTAGTGGTTTCCCTGATCATATCCTCACTAACTCTCAACTGTGCCACTGAGTGGTGTGACTCCTGATCATGGTCATACTGAGGTTCCACCTCAGACCCCTCACTGCTAGCATCGGTCCTGCTAGTACCAGCTCCAGAATCCCCCAAAACACCCTCTGCATAAGATGACGTGCTGAACTGTCCATTGTCTACTGTGTTGTTGGGTACTCCTGTATGCCATTGTATCCCATCACTAGATGCTAACTCTTTCTGAATCACATTGTATCCTATATGAATAATTGTATCCTCCTATGCACTCAACCTGCTACTATCATCTGCACCTGGATCCCATAGAGTTGTATCCAGACACGTGCTATGGTCATCCTGACTGCTAAAAACTGCATCCTTATCGATGCAGATCGATCCTAGAAGTAAGTGCTCCATCAACCTGTCATCCTCTGCAATCTGCTCAACTAATGGAGTCTCCAATAGTTGTGACTCTATCTCCTCTGACTGACCTGTATGTGTGGGATCAACTGCATGTACGTCCTGTACCTCCTCTTGGATCTGTGGGTCTACTTGTCCATGGTGTGCATCCCTCAAACTAGGATCATCCATCATACCTGATGTGGCACTAATCTCCTCATCTGACGTGGCTATCATGGGTGTCTGAACACGTGTCATATGTGTCACAGCCCCCATAGGAAGCTCATAATCTCTAGGTGCTAACACGTGTGACCTATCACTAGTGTCACCACTCTGCTGAGGCATAAGGTCATCAATGGTATGTGACATGTTTGCTGAGACACTAGTGCCATCGTCCTGTCCATCCAGCTGCCTATCCACTACACAAGGGTCATCATCCTCCTCAAGCATGCAAACATCACTAGTCTCTGTGCAAGAGTCATCATCACTATCTTTTGAGGTAGAGTCACTATCACTAGCCTCTATGCAAGAGTCACTGTCATCATCCGACTGCTCTAGATAAGCATCAATTGATCCATCCCCACATGCCTCATCCTCACTGTCATATTGCACCTCAATAATTTGCTTCTTACCCTTACCCCTACACCTATGATCAGGTGCCCAAGGCACCTTGCAACTGTAGCAACGTTGCGTGCCCCTAATGGGTGTGGGGTTTCTTCGTGCTTCCCTCCATCTAGTTGCTCGGGCTCTTCCTTCCTCTATTATGCCGGTCCAATATGTTACCTCGTCTTCGCTCCAACTGGGATTTTTCATGGATATAAACTTTTGGAGCGTTATTAGAGGCCCAAGTCTCTCACAAAGTGCATGATATTCTTTTTCACAGCTCAGAGCTATTCCACAAAAAACTGTAGACCCCATCTTCCCTTATGGAATATCCCTCAGGCTGGCAGAAGTCTAAGCTCTGATACCACTGGAATGATCCCAAGCCATTATGTAAGGATCATCACTGTTTTGGTGTCTTTTAAAAACTTTTTCCTGGTTGTGGTATTTCGTCAAACACTTTGTTGATGTACTTTTTAGATGTGTTTATATGTGTGTATGCAGCAATTAACAGAAAGAGATAACCATGGAACATACCTCAACCATATGCAATAAGATAGACAAGCCAAAACATCTCAATTCTTCTTTATTCATAAAATAGAGAAACCTACTACAATGAAGATGTCGATCTGGAATGCTCAACAAATGGCCAAGAAGATAGACAATAGATAAGATCTGCTACAAAATTCTCCTGCTAATACAAAAGATGTCTCCAAAGGCTGAATAAGAAATGAAGATCAATACAAGCAGATCTGAATGCCAAACTCTCCAGCTAAAGAATGCCACGCTCCAATAGAAGGATGAAACCCTCAATAACTTGGCCCTGCTGCCAAAAGTGTCCAATCACCCTAAGAAATATGCCAACTGATAGATTGGGTGATGGTAAGAACAACCCAGGTGCCCGAATCTCGAAGATCCCTCTCAATCTCTGTAGATCTGAAATCCCCCAATGAATGGTGTGCCCTACTCGGTGACTGAAGCCCTAGATAATTCGGCCCTGCTGAAGGTGGCCTCCAAATGCTTTGAAACTCTCCAGAAATATAGATCGGGACACTGCAAGTCACTAGGTGAAGTCTCAAGGTCATATCTGAAGTGTAACCCCTCCAAACGGACTAGATCTGGATTTCAAAAACACCCCCCTTCTCTTCAATTCGCCCCACTACTCAAGAAATAATCTAAGCCATAAAACTATCTTAGAAAGCACTAGATATGATGTCCAAGGCTCTGTAATGAAAACCCAAGTGATAGAATCCTCAACGGCCCTGCCAATCTCCTACAACGAATCTCTCTCCAAAGATGGTGCACCCTCCTTCTCTTCCTGTGCCTGTGGTTGTGTAGAACCTCCTGGATTTGATGTAGATCTGACTAGAATGGTGTGGGAGAGTATTGCATCTCTGAGACCAAGCTTGGGACAAGATAGGTGGAATCTTTCACCACCGAATCGTTCTCTAGGGTTTGTTAAGTCAAAACCCTCAAAACCCCCAATGTTGGGCTCACTAGCTAGAAGCCAAAAATCAAAATAAGATCATACATGAATGAATGAGAAGAGGACCTTGCCTTTCCTTTATACTTTTTGGCTCACCTTGTCCCTCCAAAGTGACTTTCATTTTATTAATATTTAATTAATTAATTAAATCATTTTAATTAATTAATTAACCTTTTTACCTTTGAAAAGATCATTATCTCTCCTTGTGGCTTCCATGGCCACTGAAAGTCACTTCTAGCCATCCCATCCTGTAGTGTTTCTCCTCCTGATTCCAATGAGCTACTACACTGAGAGGTTCCTCCAAGTAATGTGCCCAAAATGACCTCTTCAGTGAATTCCACTAACTTATAGCTCAAAATAGTCAAAATCCTGGAAATCGTCAGAATGCAATGAAACCAAAGCCAACCTGTGTGGAATGGCTCATAATGATGGAATATGATCATCAATGTAGGCTAGACCCAAAAATGTCTCTCAAATACCCATGTAGTCGCTATAGCATCCATCTGGCTACTCTGGTCATCATAAATATCTGCCCTGTGATGATGTCCCAAAGTGGGGACATTACAGTACGGATCGGCCTAGATTTCCTGAAGCCCTCTTTAGATAAACCTATCGGTCACCAGACTGCTATAGTGTCACCGAGAACAACACTCGGGAAGATACTCTCTAGTACCTGGGTAGTCGGGTAGTACGGATAAGGGTACGGTCTATCCTCCTTAGTTAGTGCCCTGAGATATTGGGCTGAGTACTACTATTGGACCCCGCACATATATCAGAGAGCTATAGCACAGGGTGAACCCTTTTCTGTAGAACCCTTGAATACCTAACCCTTGGGGAACATACACATAAACATAAACAAATTAAACCGGCGAGATCTATTGCCGCGCATCTGTGTTCGGGTTGCTAAGTAAATACACATTTCTCTCTGGTTCAGAATTTGGGGATTTCAGCACTGCTGCATTCTTCAGACCAATGTATAACCATTATTTGAGACCTATTCCATTAGATTCATCTCTTCTCCCTTATCACATTCATCCATATCATTTTTCTGCAAAAAATTTTTACCCCGCCTGCTCCCTTTTCAGTTCACCCATCCTCGTGGCCCATACCCGTAGCCAAGAACTAGAGTCTCACTTCAAAACCTTGCAATCTGGTTTCCTCGAGACCCAACAAGAAGTGCAACAACTCAGTGCTACTATTTCCTCCCGTGATGCATCCATAAATGCATCCGTAAATGTAGTCGTCCAGTCCACAATGGCGGAAGTCAAACACGAACTGACCACCCAACTTGAATCTGTCTTTGCATCACTCTGCACCAAACTCAAGATCCCTACCGATGACTCTTTTCCTGATGCACATAAAAAGACTGAAGGTGAAAATTCTTCCCATTCCTTTCAACCCCATCACTTTCAACGGGACATACGCCTTCCGCGGGTGGATGTAACCAAATTTGATGGCTCGGACCCCACTGGTTGGGTCACCCAAATGGAACATTATTTCTCTCTCTACAACATTACAGATGACTTGGCCAAACTCTGGTATGGTGTTCTCCATCTATATCAATAACTCTGGCAATGGTGGCAATGGAGAAAAACTTCCCGTCAAGGGTATATTGCTTGAACCCAATTTGTGACTGAGTTTCATGAACGCTTTGACACTGACACCAACCATTTGGGTCGTTTGACAAAATTGAAGTAATCAGGCACAGTAGAAGACTTCATAGCTGCATTTGAGCAACTGGATTTTCGAACATAGGGCATGACTGATGCTTTCTTTCGAGAGTGTTTTATCAGTGGCCTCAAGAAGGATATTCGGGCCCATGTCCTCATGGCTCGACCTACGACTTGGGTGGAGGCTACCCAAAAAGCTAAAGAAGCACAACAAATTGTTTCCTCTCAAAATTGTAAGCCTTCCTTTATCCCTCGCCCTAAACCAGTAAAGCCCACTACTCCCTCCACCCCATTAAAAATCCAAAAATTGACCAGGGCTGAAATGGTTGAACGCCAACTCAAAGGCCTCTGTTATAATTGTGATGACAAATATTTCCCAGGCCACAAATGTAAGGAACAAAATATTTTTATGGCCATCTCTGAGGATATTCCGGAAGATGATGTTGACACTCCCCTTGTGCCCGAGTCACCAGAAATCACTGACATAAACCCTCCCTCCGACCCTCTCGAAGTGGAACCGATCATTTCCCTCAATTCTCTCACCGGCTTCTCTACCCCCAAAACCCTCAAGTTAATCGGTTACATCAAGCACCGAAAGGTCATCATTCTGGTTGATAGTGGCAACACCCACAATTTTATTCATCGCCACATTGCCCAAGAAACCCATTGCTACATCCATGCTATCAACAATTTCCAAATCATGATTTCCAATGGTGGTTCTATAAAATGTGGCAGGCGCTATGAAAATGTGAGTCTCCAAATCGGTGACTACCACCTAAAATCCCAAATGTTTGCTATTGACATGGGCGGTTGCGACATTGTGTTGGGTGTAGACTGGATAAGGACTTTGGGTCCCATTCTCATGGATTTTCAAAACTTAACCATGCAATTCGACCAAGGAGGCCACCTGAGGTCATCAGTTCTCATCGCATGGAAAATCTGCTCAAAAAAGGTCATTCTAGTGTCATTGCCCAACTCCACGCCATACAAGCCACAAAGACCCCACCAGTGCCCCAAGACCTCCAAGCCCTCCTTTCTAAACATCAAAAGGTATTTTCCACTCCCCAAGGACTCCCTCCTTCCTGTGGTGTCCATGATCATTCCATTCCCCTTGTCCCAGGAAGCCTTCCCCCCAATATACGTCCATATCGCCACCCCTTCGCACAAAAAAATGAAATTGAAAAAATGGTCTAGGAACTCCTTATTGCCGGTGTCATCCGTCCTAGTACGAGCCCTTACTCCTCTCCGGTCGTCATGGTACTGAATAAATAAGGTTCTTGGAGAATGTGTCCTGACTTCCATGCTCTCAACAAACTAAGCATCAAAGACAAATTTTCCATTCCTGTCATTGATGACCTCCTGGATGAATTGAGTGGTGCCCAATTCTTTACCAAACTTGATCTTCGCTCGGGCTATCACCAAATACGTATGAAAGAGGCCAACATTCCCAAGACCACCTTTCACACTCATGAGGGCCACTATGAGTTTTTGGTCATGACCTTTGGTTTGTGTAACGCCCCCTCCACCTTCCACAGCCTCATGAACCATGTCTTCCGCCCTTTTCTCCGTCATTTTGTCTTACTTTTCTTTGATGATATCCTCGTCTATAGAAAAACCTGGACAGACCATCTTACTCATGTGGATCAAGTTCTCTGCCTACTCTCTCAGCACAAACTTTTCCTGAAACAGTCCAAATGTGCTTTTGGTGCCTCAGAAGTAGAATACTTGGGTCATCTGGTGGGAAAGGATGGCGTCAAGGTGGACCCGAAAAAGATTGAAGCTATGCAAGATTGGTCACACCCAAAGACTCTCAAAATCTTGCGTGGATTTTTGGGCCTCATAGGGTATTATTGCAAGTTCGTTAAGAACTACGGAAAGATTGCAGCACCTCTCATGGCTCTCCTCAAAAAGAACATTTTCACTTGGACTCCAGCAGCTGCTCAAGCTTTTCAAACCTTGAAGACCGCCATGTGCACCACTCCGGTTCTGGCCCTTCCTGACTTCACAAAGACCTTTGTGTTGGAATGTGACGCCTCAGGGAAAGGAATCGGCGTTGTCCTTATGCAAGAGGGTCAACCTTTGGCCTTCACTAGCAAGCAACTGTCTGAAAAGAATCTGGGTAAACCCATTTATGAAAAAGAAATGTTGGTGATTCAGCATGCCGTTGAGTTGTGGCGTCCGTATCTCTTGGGGAAATGCTTCCAAATTAAGACAGACCATCAAAGCCTCAAGTACTTTCTGGAACAATGCATTTCCTCCCAGGAACAACAAAAATGGGTGACTAAGCTCTTTGGATATGATTATGAGATCATTTACAAGAAGGGAAAGACAATGTCGTGGCGGATGCACTATCCCAGAAATATGAAGATGAAGGATCCCTTTTTTCTCTTTCCTTCATTGTACCCAATTGGCTCCAAGCTGTACGCTAAGAATGGCTTCAAGATCCCAAAAGTTCGCATCTGATCCAGCAACTGCAGAACAAGGATTTGTCTCCCCTAGGGTACTCCTGGCTCCAAGATGAGCTTCGATACAAAGGTCGCTTGTATTTAATTAAACAATCCAAGCTCAAATCCATGGTGCTTTCTGAGCTTCATGCTACACCCACAGCGGGGCACTCAGGGTTCACTAAAACATATGACTGAGTCAAACATTCTTTTTTCTGGGATGGTCTGAAATAGGACATACATAAGTTTGTCACTGAATGTGAGGTGTGTCAATGCAACAAGGGAGAAATAGTCAAATCTCCAGGCACCCTCCAACTGCTTCCGATTCCCCCTGCTATTTGGAAGTATATCTCTATGGACTTTATTACAGGCTTACCCAAATCGGGGAATAAATCAATCATAATGGTGGTGGTGGATTGCCTTTCCAAGTATGCTCATTTTTGCGCTCTTCCCCACCCATTTACTACATCCACGATGGCTCAAATTTTCATGGACTAGGTCTTCAAGCTTCATGGCCTGCCGCACTCTATTGTTTCCGATCGAGACCCAACTTTCACAAGCAATTTTTGGCAAGAGTTGTTTAAGCTACAAGGCACACAATTGCATCTCAGCTCAGCTTATCATCCCCAGACGGATGGTCAAACGGAAGTTGTCAACAAG
>ML778793.1:138731-194531 GCA_009831015.1 Picea engelmannii
ATATCATACACAACCTTACTACAAGAAAAACAATAGCTCAAAATTCTTCAATCAACATTAATATACTAGCATATTGTCTAACCATTTGTAACGAAGTTTAAACCTATTTTGAAACTGCCATACCATTTAAAGAATATTGTGTTAGCATATTCCATGATTTTTCTTTTTTCTTCAATAATTCCATTGAAATTTCACTTGCTTCATAGTCCATGATTTCTGAAAATAAAAATAAAAAACTATTACCACAACTTCAAATTATTGAAGACAACAAAAATTTATAAATATTATCATTTTTTGCGACATTGTTCGTGTAACAAAATGAACAAGAATCATGGCAATCATTTGAACAAAGATATTTCTAGAACATAAATTGTATCATTTTGATTGTTCATTGAGGAAAACTAGCACCCAACAACTTTCCTTCTAGCAGAAGTGCATTGCCAACAACAACATTATATAGTGAAAGAAAACTAACTACTGCTCAATTTCCATCTAAGAAAGGAACAAGTGTAAATCTTATGACAATGTCATATTTAAATACAATTATTCTTTCATAGTCATAGATCTTCTTCTCTCTCTCTAGAGCTGATAAAAAGACGTCTCAAACAACACCATTCCATGGTGGTGAAAAGGTTGCACGTGCTAACTTTCACTTTTGCACAAGCACAAGCACATTTCGAACAACATCATTCCACTGGTGGAAAGCTAGCACGTACTAGCTTTCCCTTCTGCACAAGCACAAGTGCATATCAAAAAATATCATTCCATCGGGGAAGAAAGCTAGCGCATGCTAGATTTCCCTCTTGCACAAGAAAAAGTGCATCTCAAACAACATCATTCCACCATGGGGGAAAGTGCATATGTAGGGGAAGGCTATCACGTGCTATATTTTACTCTTGCACAAGCACAAACGCATCTCAAACATCATTCTAGCCTAGGGTAAAGTTAACACGTGCTAACTTTCCCTCTCACACAAGTACAAACACATCTCAAACAACATGATTCCACTCTAAGGAAAAGCTAGTGTATACTAACTTTCCCTCTTGGACAAGCATAGATGCATCTCGAACATCATTTCACCATGGGGTTTCGAAAGCTAGCACGTGCTAGTTTTCCCTTGTGCACAACCATAAGAGCATATAAAAAAACATCATTCCACCATGGAAGAACAAGAACAAGTGCTAGCTTTCCCTCTTGCACAAGAACAAGTGCATATCAAACAATATCATTCCACCTTGGAGTAAAGCTAGTGCATGCTAGTTTTCCCTCTAGCACAATCACATATCAAAGAACATCATTCCACCTTCAGGGAAAGCTAGTGTGTGCTAGTTTCCCTATTACATAAGCACAAGTTCATCTCGAATAACATCATTCCACCGTATGTAAAAACTAGCATGTGTTAACTTTCCCTCATGGACAAACACAAACACATCTTGAACATCTTTCCATCGGGGGGGAAAGCTAGCACGTGCTAAAATTTTGTTTTTCACAACCACAAGCGTATCTAAAACAAAATTATTTCAATGTGGGGGAAAGCTAACGCATGCTATCTTTTTCATCTTGCACAAGAACATCTCGGACAACATCATTCCATCGTGGGGGAAAAATAGCACGTAATAGCTTTCCCTTCTACACAAGAACAAGTGCATGTCAAACAATATCATTCCACCGGGGTGGAAAGCTAGCACATGCTAGCTTTCCCTCTTGCACAAGCATAAGTGCATCTCAAACAACATCATTCCAGCATGGGGGAAAGCTAGCGTGTAGGGGAAATCTAACACATGCTATATTTACCTCTTGCACAAGAAAAATTTCATCTCAAACATCATTCTAGCATAGGGGAAAGTTAACGCGTGCTAACTTTCCCTCTCGCACAAGTACAAACACATCTCAAACAACATAATTCCACTGTAAAAAAAATCTAGTGTGTGCTAACTTTCCCTCTTGGACAAGTACATATGCATTTCAAACATCATTTCACCATGGGGGAAAGCTAGCACGTGTTAGTTTTCCCTTGTGCACAACTAGAAGAGCATCTAGAACAACATCATTCCACAATGGAAGAAATCTAATGCGTGCTAGCTTTCTGTCTTGCACAAGCACATCTCGGACAACATCATTCTACTGTGGTGGAAATCTAGCGCGTGCTAGCTTTCCCTCTTGCACAAGAACAAGTGTATATCAAACAACATCATTCCATCTTGGAGTAAATCTAGTGCATGCTAGTTTTCCCTCTGGCACAAGCGCATATCAAAGAACATCATTCCACCTTCGAGGAAAGCTAGTGTGTGCTAGCTTCCCTGTTACACAAGCACAAGTGCATCTCGAACAACATCATTCCATCATAAGTAAAAACTAGCATGTGCTAAATTTTCCTCATGAACAAGCACAAACACATCTCGAACATCATTCCATCACGGGGGAAATCTAGCACGTGCTAACTTTATGTTTTTCACAACCACTAGCACATCTAAAACAACGTTATTTCAACATGGGGGAAAGCTAACGTGTGCTAGCTTTCCATATTGCACAAACACATCTTGGACAACATCATTCCACCATGGGAAAAAACTAGCACATACTAGCTTTCCCTTTTGCACAAGCACAGGTTGATATCAAACAATATCATTCCACTGTGGGGGAAAGCTAGCACATGCTAGCATTCCCTCTTTCACAAGCACAAATGCATCTCAAACAATATCATTCCACCATGTGGGAAATCTACCTTGTAGGGGAAAGCTATCACATGCTATCTTTCCATATTGCACAAGCACAATTGCATCTCGAACATCATTCTAGCATAGGAAAATGTTAGCGTGTGCTAACTTTTCCTCTTGCACAAGCACAAACGCATCTCAAACAACATCATTCCATCATGGAGGAAAGTCCATGCATGTTAGCCTTCCCTCTTGCACAAGCATAAATGAATCTCAAACAACATCATTCAACCCTAAGGGAAAGCTAACGCGTGCTAGCTTTCCCTCTCGTAGAAGTACAAGTGCATCTTGAACAAAATCATTGTACCATAAATAAAATCTAGCGTGTGCTAACTTTTCATCTTGCACAAGCACAAAATCACTTCTAACATCATTTCACCGTGGTAGATGTGCTAGCTTTCCCTCTTGCACAACCACAAGTGCATTTAGAACAACCTCATTCCACTGAGGGGGAAAGCTAACACATGTTAACTTTTCATCTTACAGAAGTACAAACACATATCGAATAACATCATTCAACTGTAGGGGAAAGCTAGCTTTCCCTCTTGCACAAGTAATGGTGCATAGGTAGCGTGTGCTAGCTTTCCCTCTTACACAAGCACAGGTGCATCTCGAACAACATTATTCCACCATGAGGGATACCTAACATGTGTTAGCTTTCTCTCTAGCATAAGAACAAATGCATCTCCAACAATATCATTCCACCATAGAGTAAAGCTAGCATCATTCCACCATGGGGTGTAGCTATTGTTTGCTAGCTTTTCCTATTGCGCAATCACACATGCATCTCGAAAAACATCATTCTAGCATGGGGGAAAGCTAGCACGTTCTAGCTTTCCCTCTTGCACAAGCAAAAGCGCATCTCAAACAACATCATTTTAGCATGGAGGAAATCTTACACATGCTAGTCTTCCCTCTTGCACAAGCATAAGCTCATCTTGAACAACATCATTCCACTGTGAAGGAAATCTAGCGTGTGGTATCTTTCCCTCTTTGAACAAGCACAAGTGTATATTGAAACAACATCATTCCACCATGGGGGAAAGCTATATTATGTTGGATTTCCCTCTTGCAAAAGCACAAGCACATCTCGAACAACATCATTCCACCATGGGGGAAAGGTAGCACGTGCTAGCTTTCCCTCTTGCACAAGCACTAGCGCATCTCGAAAATCATCCCACCATGGGGGTAAGCTAGTGCGTGCTAATTTTCCCTCTTGCACAAGCACAAGCTCATCTTAAACATCATTCAATGTGGGGGAAAGCTAGATGTGCTAGCTTTCCCCCTAGCACAATCACATCTCGAATAACATCATTCCAACATGGGGGAAATCTAGTGTGTGCTAGCTTTCCATTGCACAGAAGCACAAGTGCATCTCGAATAACATCATTCCACCATGGAGGAAAGGTAGGATGTGCTATCTTTCCCTCTTGCACAAGCACAAGTGCATCTCGAAGAACATCATTTTAGCATGGAGGAAAGCTTGCACATGCTAGTCTTCCCTCTTGCACAAGCATAAGCTCATCTTGAACAACATCATTCCACCATCAAGGAAATCTAGTGTGTGCTAGCTTTCCCTCTTGAACAAGCACAAGTGCATCTTGAAACAAAATCATTCAACCGTGGGGGAAAGCTAGTTTATGTTGGATTTCCCTCTTTCAAAAGCACAAGAACATCTTGAACAACATAATTCCACCGTGGGGGAAGTCTATCACGTGCTAGCTTTCCCTCTTACAAAGGCACTAACACATCTCGAAAATCATCCCACCATGGTGGTAAGCTAACGCATGCCAGTCTTCCCAGTTGCACAAGCACAAGCTAATCTCAAACAACATCATTCAATGTGGGGGAAAGCTCACATGTGCTAGCTTTCCCCCTAGTGCAATCACATCTTGAATAACATAATTCCACCTTGGGGGAAAGCTAGCACATGTTATTTTTCCATATTGCGAAAGCACAAGCGCATCTCGAACAACACCATTCCACCATGGGGGATAGATAGCACGTGCTAGCTTTCCCTCTTGCAAAATCACAAGCACATCTCGAACAACATCATTTTAGCATGAAGGAAAGCTTGCACATGATAGTCTTCCCTCTTGCACAAGCATAAGCTCATCTTGAACAACATCATTCCACTGTCAAGGAAATCTAGCGTGTGTTAACTTTCCCACTTGAACAAGCACAAGTGCATCTTGACACAACATCATTCGACCATGGGGATAAGATAGTTAATGTTGGATTTCCCTCTTGCAAAATCTCAAGCACATCTCGAACAACATCATTCCACCATGGGGGAAACCTAGCACATGCTATCTTTTCCTCTTGCATAAGCACTAGCACATCTCGAAAGTCATCCCACAATGGGGGTAAGATAGCGCGTGCTAGTTTTCCCTCTTGCACAAGCACTAGCTCATATCAAACAACATCATTTAATGTGGGTGAAAGCTAGCATGTGCTAGCTTTCCCCCTAGCACAATCACATATCAAATAACATCATTCCAACATGCGGGAAAGCTAGCACGTGCTAGCTTTCCCCCACATAGAATGATGTTGTTTGAGATGAGCTAGTGCTTGTGCAAGAGGGAAAATTAGCACGCGCTATCTTACTGCCATGGTGGGATGATTTTCAAGATGCGCTAGTGCTTGTGCAAGAGGAAAAGTTAGCATGGGCTAGCTTTCCCCCATGGTGGAATGATGTTGTTCAAGATGTGCTTGAGCTTTTGCAAGAGGGAAATCCAACATAAACTAGCTTTCCCCCATGGTGGAATGATGTTGTGTCAAGATGCACTTGTGCTTGTTCATGCTAGCTTTCCATCTTGCAGAAGCACAAGTGCGTCTTGAACAACATCATACCAACGTGGGGGAAAGAAAGTGCATGCTATCTTTCCCTCTTGCACAAGCACAAGCGCATCTCGAACAACATCATTTTAGCATGGAGGAAAGCTTGCACATGCTAGTCTTCCCTCTTGCACAAGAATAACCTCATCTTGAACAACATCATTCCACTGTCAAGTAAATCTAGCGTGTGCTACCTTTCCCTCTTGAACAAGCACAAGTTCATCTTGAAACAACATCATTCCACCATGGGGGAAATCTAGTTTATGTTGGATTTCAGTCTTGGAATAGCACAAGCACATCTCGAATAACATCATTCCAACATGGGGGAAAGCTAGCACATACTAGCTTTCCATTTTGTAGAAGCACAAATGCATCTCGAACAATATCATTCCACCATGGGAGAAAGCTAGTTCATGCTAGCTTTCCCTCTTGCATAAGCACAAGCGCATCTTGAACAACATCATTTTAGTATGGAGGAAATGTTCCACATGCTAGTCTTCCCTCTTGCACAAGAATAACCTCATCTTGAACAACATCATTCCACCGTCAAGTAAATCTAGCCTATGCTACCTTTCCCTATTGAACAAGCACAAGTGCATCTTGAAATAACATCATTCCACCATGGGGGAAAGCTATTTTATGTTGGATTTCCCTCTTGGAAAAGCACAAGAACATCTCGAATAACATCATTCCAACATGGGGGAAAGCTAGCGCATGCTAGCTTTCCATTTTGCAGAAGCACAAGTGCATCTCGAACAACATCATTCCACCATGGGGGAAAGCTAGCGCATGCTAGCTTTCCCTCTTGCACAAGCACAAGCACATGTCGAACAATTATTTTAGCATGGAGGAAAGTTTGTGCATGCTAGTCTTCCCTCTTGCACAAGAATAACCTCATCTTGAACAACATCATTCCACCGTCAAGGAAATCTAGCATCTACTAGCTTTCCATCTAGAACAAGTACAAGTGCATCTTGAAAAAACATCATTCCACCGTGGGGGAAAGTTAGTTCATGCTGGATTTCCCTCTTGAAAAATCACATGCACATCTCGAACAACATCATTCTACCGTGGGGGAAAGCTAGCACATCTCGAAAATGCTAGCTTTTCCTCTTGCACAAGCACTAGCGCATCTCGAAAATTATCCCACCATGGGGGTAAGCTAGCGCATGCTAGTTTTCCCTTTTGCACAAGCACAAGCTCATCTCAAACAACATCCTTCAATGTGGGGGAAAGCTAGCATGTGCTAGATTTCCCCCTAGCGCAATCACATCTCGAATAACATCATTCCAACATGGGGGAAAGCTAGTGTGTGCTAGTTTTCCATCTTGCAGAAGCACAAGTGCATCTCGAACAACATCATTCCACCATGGGGGAAAGATAGCACATGCTATCTTTCCCTCTTGCACAAGCACAAACGCATCTCGAACAACATCAATTTAGCATGGAGGAAAGCTTGCACATGCTAGTATTGCCTCTTGCACAAGCATAAGCTCATCTTAAACAACATCATTCCATCGTCAAGGAAATCTAGCATGTGCTAGCTTTCCCTCTTCAACAAGCACAAGTGCATCTTGAAACAACATCATTCCATCATGGGGGAAAACTAGTTTATGTTGGATTTCCCTCTTGCAAAATCACAAGCACATCTCGAACAACATGATTCCACCATGGGGGAAAGGTAGCGCGTGCTAGCTTTCCCTCTTGCACAAGCACTAACACATCTTGAAAATCATCCCACCATGCGGGTAAGCTTGCACATGCTAGTTTTCCCTCTTGCACAAGAACAAGCTCATCGCAAACAACATCATTCAATGTGGGGGAAAGCTAGCACGTGCTAGCTTTCCCCCTAGCACAATCACATCTCGAATAACAGCATTCCACCATGGGGAAAGCTAGCACGTGCTACCTTTCCCTTTTGCACAAGAAGAAGGTCATCTCGATCAACATCATTCCACCATGGGGGAAAGCTAGTGTGTACTAGCTTTCCCTCTTGCACAAGCAAAAGCGCATATCGAACAACATCATTTTAGCATGGAGGAAATCTTTCACATGTTAGTCTTCCCTCTTGCACAAGCATAAGCTCATATTGAACAACATCATTCCACTGTCAAGGTAATCTACTGTGTGCTAGCTTTCCCTCTTGAATAAGCACAAGTGAATCTTGAAACAACATCATTCCACCATGGGGGAAATCTAGTTTATGTTGGATTTCCCTCTTGCAAAATCACAATCACATCCCGAACAACATGATTCCACCATGGGGGAAAGCTAGCACGTGCTAGCTTTCCCTCTTGCACAAGCACTAGTGCATCTCAAAAATCATCCCACCATGGGGGTAAGCTTGCCCGTGCTAGTTTTCCCTCTTGCACAAGAACAAGTTCATCTCAAACAACATCATTCAATGTGCTATCTTTCCCCCTAGCACAATTACATCTCGAATAACATCATTCCAACATGGGGGATAGCTAGGGCGTGCAAGCTTTCCATCTTGCAGAAGCACAAGTGCATCTCGAACAACATCAGTCCACCATGGGGGAAAGCTAGTGCGTGCTAGCTTTCCCTATTGCACAAAAAGAAGCGCATGTCGAACAATTATTTTAGCATGGAGGAAAGCTTGCACATGCTAGTCTTCCCTCTTTCACAAGCATAAGCTCATCTTGAACAACATCATTCCACCGTCAAGGAAAACTACCACGTGCTAGCTTTCCCTTTTCAACAAGCACAAGTGCATCCTGAAACGACATCATTCCACCATGGGGGAAGGCTAGTTTAGCCTTGGATTTACCTCCTGCAAAACCACAAGCACATCTCGAACAACAGCATTCCACCGTGGGGGAAAGCTAGCGCATGCTATCTTTCCCTCTTGCACAAGCACTAGTGTATCTCGAAAATCATCTGACCATGGGGGTAAGCTAGTGCATGCTAGATTTCACTCTTTCACAAGCACAAGATCATCTCAAACAACATCATTCAATGTGGGGGAAATCTAGCATGTGCTAGCTTTCCCCCTAGCACAATCACATCTTGAATAACATCATTCCAACATGGGGGAAAATTAGTGTGTGCTAGCCTTCAATCTTATAGAAACACAAGTGCATATCGAACAACATAATTCCACCATGGGGGAAAGCTAGCGCATGATAGCTTTCCCTCTTGCACAAGCGCAAGCACATCTCGAACAACATCATTTTATCATGGAGGAAAGCTTGCACATGCTAGTCTTCCCTCTTGCACAAGCATAAGATCATCTTGAACAACATCATTCCACCATCAAGGAAATCTAGTGTGTGCTAGCTTTCCCTCATGAACAAGCACAAGTGCATCTTGAAACAACATCATTCCACCATGGGAGAAAGCTAGTTTATTTTGGATTTCCCTCTTGTTGAAGCACAAGCATATCTCGAACAACATGATTCCACCATGGGGGAAAGCTAGCGCATGCTGGCTTTCCCTCTTTCACAAGCACTAGTGCATCTTGAAAATCATCCCACCATGGAGGTAAGCTAGCGAGTGCTAGTTTTCCCTCTTCAACAAGCACAAGCTCATCTCAAACAACATCATTCAATGTTGGTAAAGCTAGCATGTGCTATCTTTCCCCCAGCACAATCACATATCGAATAACATCATTCCAACATGGGGAAAGCTAACACGTGCTAGCTTTCCATCTTCCATAAGCACAAGTGCATCTCGAACAACATCATTCCACCATGGGGATAAGCTAGCGCGTTCTATATTTCCCTCTTGCACAAGAAAAAGTGCATCTCAAACAACATCATTTTATCATGGAGGAAAGCTTGCACATCCTAGTCTTTCCTCTTGCACAAGCATAAGCTCATCTTGAGGAACATCATTCCACCGTCAAGGAAATCTAGCGTGTGCTAGATTTCCCTCTTGAACAGGCACAAGTGCATATTGAAACAACATCATTCCACCATGGGCGAAAGCTAGTTTATGTTAGATTTCTCTCTTACAAAAGCACAAACACATCTCGGACAACATCATTCCACCGTGGGGGAAAGCTAGTGGATGTTATCTTTCCCTCTTGCACAAGCACTAGCGCATCTCGAAAATCATCTGACCATGTGGGTAAGCTAGCGCGTGCTAGTTTTCCCTCTTGCATAAGCATAAGCTCATCTCAAACAACATCATTTAATGTGCAGGAAAGATAGCATGTGTTAGCTTTCCCCCTAGCACAATCACATCTCGAATAACATCACTCCAACACGGGGGAAAGCTAGCGTGTGCTAGCTTTCAATCTTGCAGAAGCACAAGTGCATCTCAAAAATGCTAGCTTTTCCTCTTGCATAAACACTAGCGCATGTCGAAAATCATCCCACCATGGGGGTAAGCTACCGCGTGCTAGTTTTCCCTTTTGCACAAGCATAGGATCATCTCAAACAACATCATTCAATGTGGGGGAAAGCTAGCATGTGATATATTTCCCCCTAGCGTAATCACATCTCGAATAACATCATTCCAACATGGGGGAAAGCTAGTGCGTGCTAGCTTTCCATCTTGCAGAAGCACAAGTGCATCTCGAACAACATCATTCCACCATGGGGGAAAGCTAGCGCGTGCTACCTTTCCCTCTTGCACAAGCACAAGCACATCTCGAACAACATCAATTTAGCATGGAGGAAAGCTTGCACATGCTAGTCTTGCCTCTTGCACAAGCATAAGCTCATCTTGAACAACATCATTCCACCATCAAGGAAATCTAGCGTGTGCTAGATTTGCCTCTTCAACAAGCACAAGTGCATCTTGAAATGACATCATTCCACCATGGGGTTAAAGCTAGTTTATGTTGGATTTCCCTCTTGCAAAATTACAAGCACATCTTGAACAACATGATTCCACCATGGGGTAAAGGTAGCGTGTGCTATTTTTCCCTCTTGCACAAGAACAAACTCATCTCAAACAACATCATTCAATGTGGGGGAAAGCTGGCATGTGCTAACTTTCCCCCTAGCACAATCACATCTCGAATAACAACATTCCACCATGGGGGAAAGCTAGCGCGTGCTACCTTTCCCTCTTACACAAGCAGAAGCACATCTCGAACAACATCATTCCACCATGGGGGAAATCTAGTGCATGCTAGCTTTCCTTCTTGCACAAGCAAAAGCACATCTCGAACAACATCAATTTAGCATGGAGGAAATCTTGCACATGTTAGTCTTCCCTCTTGCACAAGCATAAGCTCATCTTGAACAACATCATTCCACCGTCAAGGAAATCTACCGTCTGCTAGCTTTCCCTCTTGAACAAGCACAAATGCATCTTGAAACAACATCATTCCACCATGGGGGAAAGCTAGTTTATGTTGGATTTCCCTCTTGCAAAATCACAAGAACATATCGAACAACATGATTCCACTATAGGGGAAAGCTAGCACATGCTAGCTTTGTCTCTTGGACAAGCACTAGCGCATCTCGAAAATCATCCCACCATGGGGGTAATATTGCTCGTGCTAGTTTTCCCACTTGCACAAGAACAAGCTCATCTCGAACAACATCATTCAATGTGCTAGCTTTCCCCCTAGCACAATTACATCTTGAATAACATCATTCCAACATGGGGGAAAACTAGCATGTGCTAGCTTTCCATCATGCAGAAGCACAAGTGCATCTCAAACAACATCATTACACCATGGGGGAAAGCAAGCGCATGCTAGCTTTCCATCTTGCACAAGCACAAGCCGATGTCAAACAATTATTTTAGCATGGAGGAAAGCTTGCACATGCTAGTCTTCCCTTGCACATGGAGAAAATCTTGCACATGCTCATCTTGAACAACATTATTCCACCGTCAAGGAAATCTACCGTGTGCTAGCTTTCCCTCTTGAACAAGCACAAGTGCATCTTGAAACAACATCATTCCACTGTGGGGGAAAGCTATTTTAGCTTTGGATTTCCCTCTTGCAAAATCACAAGCACATCTTGAACAACATCATTCCACTGTGGGGGAAAGCTAGTGCATGCTAGCTTTCCCTCTTCCACAAACACTAGCATATCTCGAAAATCATCCGACCATGGGGGTAAGCTAGTGCATGAGAGTTTTCACCCTTGCACAAGTACAAGTTCATCTCAAACAATATCATTCAATGTGCGGGAAATCTAGCATGTGCTAGCTTTCCCCCTAGCACAATAACATCTCGAATAACATCATTCCAACATGGGGGAAAGCTAGCGCATGCTACCTTTCAATCTTACAGAAGCACAAGTGCATCTCGAACAACATCATTCCACCATGGGGGAAATCTAGCACGTGATAGCTTTCCCTCTTGCACAAGTGCAAGAACATCTTGAACAACATCATTTTATCATGGAGGAAAGCTTGCACATGCTAGTATTCCCTCTTGCACAATCATAATCTCATCTTGAACAATATCATTCCAACGTCAAGGAAATCTAGTGTGTGCTAGCTTTCCCTCTTGAACAAGCAAAAGTGCATCTTGAAACAACATCATACCACCATGGGAGAAATCTAGTTTATGTTGGATTTCCCTCTTGCAGAAGCACAAGCACATCTCGAACAACATGATTCCACCATGGGGGAAAGCTAGCACATGCTGGTTTTCCCTCTTGCACAAGCACTAGCGCATCTCAAAAATCATCCCACCATGGGGGTAAGCTAGCATGTGCTAGTTTTCCCTCTTCAACAAGCACAAGCTCATCTTAAACAACATAATTCAATGTGGGGGAAAGCTAGAATGTGCTAGCTTTCCCCCAACACAATCACATCTCGAATAACATCATTCCAACATGGGGAAAGCTAGCGTGTGCTAGCTTTCCATCTTGCATAAGCAAAAGTGCATCTCGAACAAAATCATTCCTCCATGGGGATAAGCTAGCGCGTGCTATCTTTCCCTCTTGCACAAGCACAAGTGCATCTTGAACAACATCATTTTAGCATGGAGGAAAGCTTGCACATGCTAGTCTTCCCTCTTGCACAAGCATAAGCTCATCTTCAACAACATCATTCCACCGTCAAGGAAATCTAGCATGTGCTAGCTTTCCCTCTTGAACAGGCACAAGTGCATCTTGAAACAACATCATTCCACTATGGGGGAAAGATAGTTTATGTTGGATTTCCCTCTTGCAAAAGCACAAACACATCTCGGACAACATCATTCCACCGTGGGGGAAAGTTGGCAGATGCTAGCTTTCCCTCTTGCACAAGAACTAGTGCATCTCGAAAATCATCTGACCATGTGGGTAAGCTAGCGCGTGCTATTTTTCCCTCTTGCACAAGAACAAGCTCATCTCAAACACCATCATTCAATGTGTGGGAAATCTAGGATGTGCTAGCTTTCCGAGCTTTCCCCCTAGCACAATCACATCTCAAATAACATCATTCCAACATGGGGGAAAGCTAGCGCATGCTAGCTTTCAATCTTGCAGAAGCACAAGTGCATCTCAAAAATGCTATATTTTCCTTTTGCACAAGCACTAGCGCATTTCAAAAATCATCCCACCATGGGGGTAAGCTAGCACGTGCTAGTTTTCCCTTTTGCACAAGCACAAGATCATCTCAAACAACATCATTCAATGTGGCGGAAAGCTAGAATGTGCTAGATTTCCCCCTAGCTCAATCACATCTCGAATAACATCATTCCAACATGGGGGAAAGCTAGTGCATGCTATCTTTCCATCTTGCAGAAGCACAAGTGCATCTCGAACAACATCATTCCACCATGGGGGAAAGCTAGCGCGTGCTAGCTTTCCCTCTTGCACAAGCACAAGCGCATCTCGAACAACATCAATTTAGCATGGAGGAAAGCTTCCACATGCTAGTATTGCCTCTTGCACAAGCATAAGTTCATCTTGAATGACATCATTCCACCATCAAGGAAATCTAGTGTGTGCTAGCTTTCCCTCTTCAACAAGCACAAGTGCATCTTGAAACAACATCATTCCACCATGGGGGAAAGCTAGTTTATGTTCGATTTCCCTCTTGCAAAATCACAAGTACATCTCAAACAACATGATTCCACCAAGGGGGAAAGGTTGCACATGCTAGCTTTCCCTCTTGCACAAGCACTAGCGCATCTCGAAAATCATCCCACCATGGGGGTAAGCTTGCACGTGCTAGTTTTCCCTCTTGCACAAGAACAAGCTGATCTCAAACAACATCATTCAATGTTGGGGAAAGCTAGCATGTGTTAGCTTTCGCCCTAGCGCAATCACATGTCAAATAACAACATTCCACCATGGGGGAAAGCTAGCACGTGCTACCTTTCCCTCTTGCACAAGCAGAAGCGCATCTCGAACAACATCATTCCACCATGGGAAAAAGCTAGCATGTGCTAGCTTTCCCTCTTTCACAAGCAGAAGTGCATCTCGAACAACATCATTTTACGATGGAGGAAAGCTTCCACATGTTAGTCTTCCCTGTTTCACAAGCATAACCTCATCTTGGAAAGCTAGGTTATGTTGGATTTCCCTCTTGCAAAATCACAAGCACATCTTGAACAACATCATTCCACTGTGGGGGAAAGCTAGCTGATGCTAGCTTTCCCTCTGGCACAAGCACAAGTGCATCTTGAAAATCATCCCACCATGGGGGTAAGCTAGCACATGCTAGTTTTCCCTCTTGCACAAGCACAAGCTCATCTCAAACAACATCATTCAATGTGGGGGAAAGCTAGCATGTGTTGGATTTGCCCCTAGCACAATCACATCTTGAATAACATCATTCCAACATGGGGGAAAGCTAGTGTGTGGTCGCTTTCCATCTTCCAGAAGCACAAGTGCATCTCGAACAAGCACAAGCACAAGCATGCTAGCTTTCCATATTGCACAAGCACATCATTCCACCGTGGGGGAAAGCTAGCACATGCTAGCTTTCCCTCTTGCACAAGCACTAGTGCATCTCGAAAATCATCCCACCATGGGGGTAGGGTAGCGCATGCTAGTTTTCCCTCTTCCACAAGCACAAGCTCATCTCAAACAACATCATTCAATGTGGGAGAAAGTGAGCATGTGCTAGCTTTCCCCCTATCATAATCACATCTTGAATAAGATCATTCCATCATGGGGGAAAGCTTGTGCATGCTATCTTTCCATCTTGCAGAAGCACAATTGCATCTCGAAAAACATCATTGCACCATGGGGGAAAGCTAGTGTGTGCTAGCTTTCCCTCTTGCACAAACACAAGCGCATCTCGAACAACATCATTTTAGCATGGAGGAAATCTTGCACATGATAGTCTTCCCTCTTGCACAAGCATAAGCTCATCTTGAACAACATCATTCCACCATGGGGGATAGCTAGTTTATGTTGGATTTCCATCTTGTAAAAGCACAAGCACATCTTGAACAACATGCTAGCTTTCCCTCTTGCACAAGCACTAGCGCATCTCAAAAATCATCCCACCATGGGGGTAAGCTAGTGCATGCTAGTTTTCCCTCTTCGACAAGCACAAGCTCATCTCAAACAACATCATTCAATATGCGGGAAAGATATCATGTGCTAGCTTTCCCCCAACACAATCACATCTCAAATAACATCATTCCAACATGGGGGAAAGCTAGCGTGTGCTATCTTTCCTTCTTGCAGAAGAACAAGTGCATCTTGAACAACATCATTCCACCATGGGGGAAAGCTAGCACATGCTAGCTTTCCCTCTTGGACAAAAAGAATGGGGGGGCAGGGTGCCTAGTCATCCAACCCCCCATTTTTTTTGAGGTGGGAGGTGTGCCTAGATGTCCCCACATTGGGGAAATGTTTCCTCCCATTTCCCCAAAATGGGGACGTGGGTAAACGTTTCCCTAGGTGCCCCACTGCCCCTAAAGTGTGGGAAACATGGGGGGCGCATCCCCCTAGAACATTGAAAAAAAATTGTACCATGTCTCTACTCCAGGTTGATTATCATTCTTGCTTGATTATTTAGTTTCTTTGTGTTGTTGTCTAGTGTCTTCTTCTCGCTCTCTATTGTCTTCTTGTCCTGTTGACTGTGGAGCCGTAGAATCTAAAGTGTATTCATAGGCTCTTCTCATTCCAATAACAAGACGACAGAATTAGAATAAGAGTATAGATGAATGAAGTATTAAATGACCACTAAGAGAAAAATGGATGATCTACATGCACTTATATAAGCACATTATAAAACTATAACAAAGTCATCCGACCAAATGAATGATTAGACAATCTAATACCAAGCTTATTTCTAGTCCCTAATTTAAGATCATAATGTTTTATGGATCCTTATTTATGTTTTGAATGCCGCTTGTAAAATGTTATTTAATGTTATTTATCATTTGATATCAAACCATTAATTTTAATCTTATTCACCCACCCACCCACCCCTATCTATTTTTTTAAGCCCAAAAATGAATCAATAAGTAACCAAAGGTGATCCACTGACATTTTTTACGTTGGTTGGTCCTCTTTTAGCTTACTAGCTACATGCCTCCATACACATCACTTTCCTATCCTGCATCTAGCGATCTAATGATTGGTTCCTTGTGATGTTGAACATTCCAGGGAATAAAGCTACATTACATTTAGATGCATTTCTGGAGATAATATGTGCAAGAAATTTTATCTGATGGCATCATTATATTCCAAGTCCAAGTTACCTTTCAAAACTGATATCCAGGTAACTCTAGTGGTTTTTCCCAAGTTCATTTAGGGTTTTGGTGCATTTTTAAAGCATCTAGTACATTGATATTTAAAGGGTTTTATTGTGTACCAAGGATGGTGATCTCCTTATCACTTTGTTAAAAAAATCTAAGAGAGGTAGCCCAGAACAATGGACTTGGGAGCCTAGTGTTACGTGAAATCTAAATGGGACAAGGCCTTCCTCCACAATTCATATATCTGTTCAATTTCTCGTAACCAAATATCTAGATTAAAAATAATTCATGCTTTGGAACCTCTACTACTATTTAAACCTTTCTCTCTCTCCACTATAACCTTTATTAGCCTTTGACAATGATTTCTTTTGACTTAGGCTCTTCTAGCAATATTGCCTCTCCTACTAATAGAAGTTTGTGAATGATGCCCTAAGTTGACTTTGGATTTAGTTCGCTCTCTATAATTTTTCAGTGGCCAAACCACCATCCTTCTTGTTACTTTAGATTTGGTTGGCTCTCTATAACTTATTAGTCAACCCAAACCATCATCTTATTTGTTTATGTTCAAACTCATGCCCCAAAACTGTCCTTAAAGAGAATTTGGATAACTAAACAAGCAAGCCACCTATTATCACCTCAGCCACCTTTTACACTTCTAAAGTAGAGTTTTTAACTTAAGGATGGTTTTAGATCACTACTATATTGACTTCGTATAACCATTATACTAACATAATAAAAATGCTCAAACAATCACAACAACCACATCAATGTATCTTCAATTGCCTCATGTATTGAAAGATTGATGGACACTATACTTTCTATATGTAGGATATCTCTGCCAGTTGTATCTTATATCACAGACTACTGTATTACTCTCTGCTTGTCAAAACATCCATTTGTCACCAAAGTGGACCACCTTCTGATGAAGAGGAGCAACAAGGAGAAAATTGTTTACAAATATAATGTACATGATTTTCGAATTAATAACGATGATAATGATGATCACCTCAACCAAGACCAACTACTTTATTTATAATTGGGACATGATTACTTCAAACTCTCCACTAAATTTTAAGCCTCTTGCCATCTAGGACATTCCAGAGTTCTTGTCAATTGTAAGATATAGAGAAAAGTTTACTAATGGAAGGGCAACGAATTTCTCTCTGCACATTCTAGAGTTCTTGTCATTTAAGCTGTATTGATGTTTTTTTCTCTGGTTGGAAAATGACTATGGTACTGAATGAAACACTAAGGCTATATCCACCTGCTATTAGGACACATTTATTAACAACATGATACATTTATTATTATTAACAACATGACACATTTGCCAACTAGTGACARCAGCAAATTTCAATATTCTAGTCATATGTCTTGCAAGAAAGGAGGCTTAGAGCTAGAATTTCACATTTTCCATGCAGAGGAAGTTAAACTAATTGATCTTAACAACYTGAGAGAAGTGGATCCACTGTATGGTTTTAATCATTTGGTACTAGCCATTGGTTTTTAATCATTGGAGACTAGCCAAGGAAATAAGCAAATGAAGTTTGAATAAGTTGGACTAGGGCACACCCATTTATGAGAATACCTTGCAATTAAATGGAAAGGGTGAAAGTATTGTTATTTCTAGGATTTTCCAAAGGAAAAGTTCAATTTGTTCAAGGAAAAAGGAAAGGATATATAGACAACCCACATATTAGCATACTTGCTTATGTACATTTAGATAGGGTTACTAACTAAAGGAGGCGATCCACTCATTGTAAATAAAGAAGGAGATCCACTCACTAACTAAAAGGAGGGGATCCACTCACTAACAAAATGATCCAAATTTATTATCATATGTCATTAGTCACAATAATCAAATAAGACGTTGTGCAAAATATAAGACTATGTAAACAAGGACAAATCCAGACAACAATTCCAAGTATTGAAGAGTGGGTTTCAAAGTCAAATGGTGCTATCTAAGTTTGAAGTTTGTGAATTACTGATTAAACTATACCCATAAGTTTGATGGAATCATTTTTTAAGGAATTCCAACAACTCTATATTAACTTTTCAAAATTGCAATCTAAGTAACTCTAGTGGTTCTTTTAGGGTTTTGGTGCATTTATAAAACATCTATTACATTGAGATTTAAAGGATTTTATGGTGTACCAAGGATGAGGATCTCCTTATCACTTTGTTAAAGAAATCTAAGAGAGGTAGCCCACAACAATGCACCTATATCCCACAACAATGAAATCTAAATGGGAAAGCAATGCACCTATAGCCCACAACAATGAAATCTAAATGGGACGACGCCTTCCTCCACAATTCATATATCTACTCAATATCCCCCAACCAAATATCCAAATTGCAAACAATTCATTCTTTGGAACCTATTCTACGGGAAACCTTTCTCTCTCTCCACTATAACCTTGTGCCTACATTTATTAGTCTCAATGATTTCCTTTGACTTTGAAATTGTTATTTTTTCTATTGCACCTTCTTCTAGTAATATTATAGCTCTCCTACTAAAACTAACCGCCCAATCCATGGGTTTTGATAGAAGTTTGTGAATGATGTCCTAAGTTGACTTCTTATTTGGTTCTCTCTCTATAATTTTTCAATCAAGCCAAACCACCATCCTAAACCATCATCCTACTTGTTACTTCAGATTTGGTTGGCTCTTTCACTCAAGCCAAACCACCATCCTAAACCACCATCCTACTTGTTACTTTAGATTTGGTTGGCTCTCTATAATTTATTAGTCAATCCAAACCATCATCTTATTTGTTTATGTTCAAACTCATGCCCACGAAATGTTCCTAAGAGAATTTGGGTAACTAAACAAACAAGCCACCCATTATCACCTCAACTACCTTTTACTCTTTTAAAGTAGGGTTTCTAACTTAAGGATGGTTTTCCAATTCAGTATATAAAAACACATTTGCATCATTGAATCTACCCATGTGCACTATAAACAAGATCTATCTATGTTGCAATACTTTCCAATATGCAATTCCAAGGAAGTGACCCAACATTTAGATTTTAAAAACCAATTCAAGCTCAAAGGATAACATTTAAATTGCTAGGAGACATTACAATTTTCTATGATGATACAATAGAACAAGATGATTGTGATATTAGATACCCCCTTTGGCATCTAGACTCAAACAAAATCAAAGTATACCATTATGCCCAACCTTTTTGAGCTTGGAAAGTGGGAAAATATGTATGTTGTCTGGCATAACTTGTGTTGATTCCAAAGATCTGAAAATGGACCTACCACTATGGAAGTTTTTTTGTAAGGTGTTGTTTTGCATAAATAAAACTAGCAGTCCATTGTTTTGCATTATTGACAGAAGTAACGAAGGTATTCATATTGAGGTTGTGCTCTTGGAATATAGTCTGTGAAAAATTACGAGATTTTCTCTTGTGCAGATAATGATGTGTGAGATGAAGCTCAAGGACATATTTGCAATGTCAGGGAAGGAGTCCCATGCATTGCTTGAGAAAATTCAATCAACTCATAGTTCTATTTGTCAAAACAACATACAAGACTCATATTTTTTTCTTTATGCCCATGACTAATGCTTCAATGCAAAGCTAGATAGGAGGTTTCCCTTTTAAGAGAAGCATGTCATAGAACATGCATCTATACTTGGAAATATTGAAACTATAGGAATAACTTGGAGTCATGATTTCATTTCAAATAAAAATATGTATTATGAATATATGAATGGTTATGGGCATGGGCATGGGGAAGAGAGAGAATAGATGAAATCCCATCTAAGATTTGTATAGTTTGGGCCTAGACAAGGTTATTTAACTCACATGATTTCTGACTATTATCGCATTAAGGACATAGTACTAGTGGAGCGCAGATCATATAAGAACTTTCAGGCAGATAGAGGGAATTAATTTGCAACGCATGTGAATATACATTGAATATATAAACTTGGAAGTTGTGGAATTTTTGAATTGTTTTTACTATGTTTTAATGGGGAAACATCTTTATGGACCAACTAAAGATTTGTCCCTACAATGTTGTCTTAATGAAAGGAACTGTAGCAAAATTGTATATGAAGATGCCAATGCAGGAGGAAATTGTCCTTACATAAAGGCCTTGCAATTGAAACATGTTTCCATAATATTTTCCAATGGAAAAACTACATGAATAAATTCTTTTTTCCTCATAAACCTGGTCTTTACAAGAGAATAATTTTGTGTTGTCACATGGCTCACCAACTCGGCACTTGATGGGGAGAAATTATCTAATCATTCCAATAGAGTTAAATTAGGAACCAACTTAAAAGTTTGCAATACCACTGAACATGTTGTGTTAGAATTAGGGTAGTAAAGAAGAACAAAAGTATCCTTTTATTTTTCAATGAGGATAAAAACTAAATCTGATATCTAGAAAACAACTCTACACTACTTGAATAGAGAAAAACAAGCACGTGTGCTCAGATCTAAGATAGTTGAGTTATTTAGCTAAATAGTAGATCTAGAGTAAACATTAGTTCTGATCTTCAATGCTGGAATAAAACTTGTAGAGATCTACAGATCTAAACTAAGAATGAAACACAATATGATCATGAATAGAAAGCCAAACTTCATAAACAAGAAGTAAGAACCAAAACTCAATATACAATCCAGATCTGATAACGATCAATGTTGATACATAGATCTATATAAATCAAAGAAAAAACTCAAAGCAAAGTCCAGATCTGATAAACTGAGTAGATAACTTACCTTGCCCTAAAGACTTACCTCTGAAGAGATCATAGCCACACACAGAGATGCAAACCATTTTTAATTATGCTCAGACAAAGTCCAGCTCATAGATCCACCATATAGGTTGGATCTTTGACCAAGAGACGAAAGAACTTTCTTGCCACCAAGAACATAGAGCCACAGGGATACAAAACAAAAATCAAATCCACAACCGAAGTTTCAAACATCCAAACCCTCACTCAGAAAATCTGTAGATGAAACCCTCACACAGAAAATTAGCTTAAGGAAAGTCATGGATGAACTTAGGACGGGTCTGGACAGCTCCAAAGGAGGGCCATACTCATAAGGGGCTACACTACAACAACCACACCACAACAGTAGTAAAGGGGCTGCACCATACAACAGTCACACCCCAAACAACAATAAGGAGAATGGGTGCTCCAACAGTCACCCTACAGTAGTAAAGAGTAGGGTCGTACGGGCCGCACCACTCAAGGCCAATACTCCAACAGTAGCATAACAAAGGCCGCATTTACTAGACAGGAGGCCGTACCTACCAGCCACCACTCAATAGTAGACAAGGGCCACAGAACCAACACAACTGTCCTCTAGTGTAGCCGCAGCAAAAAGACAATAGTCCTCTAGGGTAGTTGCAGCAAATAGACAACAATCCTCTAGGGTAGCCACAACAAATAGAGAGAATATCCGCTCACACTAGGAACATAAGAGCATCACAATAATAAAGTGTGTGTTGTGAGAGGTAGTGGGGGGGGGTTTATTTATAGTTTAGGCTAGGGTAATAAAATTATAAATTAAATTAAATTAATTAATTAATATAACATGTTTAAATTAAATAATTTAAACATGGTATAATTTATATTTAATTTAAACTTTATTTAACCCTTAAGACAAAACAACATAAAACCCCAAACCAACACAAGCAAGGGTAAGGGAGGGTTAAGGAGGGTTTACAAGCTGACAATACTTGTTCATTCATGTTCAAGGTGACCTTATTAACTTTATCATCATTGCATATGGGATACATCCATCATGTGGTCATGTTCTCCTTCAAGGAGGGTCATACACCAACAAAATACTTGATTGAGGATCAAGTTGCCCCAAAACGTTTTCTGAGGTCTTATTCACCAAGCTCCAAGACCAAGGATCAACCCATGCCCTAGGCATGGGTACCCTGGACCATGTCCATGGGCCATAGACTTATCTAGGGGCTTTAACTGCTTGGTCCTAGACCAAGAACCCCAGTCATATACTAGGGGCCCTCTCAGGGGTCTTTACTGCTTGGTACCAGACCAAGAACCCCAGTCATCTATTGGGGGCCCTCTCAGAGGTCTTATCCACCAAGGTACAAGACGAAGGATCAACCCATACCCCAGGCATGGGTACCCTAGACATTTCCAAGGGCCCTAGACATATCTAGGGGCTTTAGTTGCTTGGTACTAGACCAAGAAACCCTAGGGGTGCACTTGGGGGCCCTAGATCTCAGCTAGGGTCTTTGCCATCCTCCCGGAGAATGGCTGTTGTAGCTGCTATAAATTTAACACGTGGTTATTTTTGTTTGTGTAGGTGAATATAGGTTGCATGAAGCTCGAGCATAAATAGCATTGTATTTTGATTTTTCAAAACCAATTCAAGCTCAAAGGATAACATTTAAATTTCTAGGAGACATTACAATTTTCTAGGATGATACAATAGAGCAAGATGATTATGATATTAGAGACCCCCCTTTGGCATCTAGAATCTAACAAAATCAAGGTATACCATTATGCACAACCTTTTTGAGCTTGGAAAGTGGGAAAATATGTATGTTGTCTGACATAACTTTTGTTGATGCCCGAGATCTGAAAATGGACCTGCCACTCTGGAAGTTTTTTTGTAAGGTGTTATTTTGCATAAATACAACTAGCAGTCCATTTTTCCCACTGAATTTATATTTTTCAAAGGATCATCCCTTCCTCTTCAAAGTTCAACATTAACAACCTTATTTCAACTATCCACAAAGGGTATTCAACACTACTGTAGGAGAGTGTCACCCTTAGAAATCTGGTATTGACTTGATGATTTGAATGGTTGCGCCTCTTGTGGACTAATTTTGACCTTTGGGTTTTGTTAGGGATAATGTTTTCATGCTTCCATGTTGTTAAATGGACTCAACAACCATCAACCAAGGTACATATCTATGGTCAAATCTATAGTCAACACCATTTTCTTCATCAATAGGGTAGAAATTGATTTGATCATATATTGCAAACAATGCATAATATGGCCACTAAATTTGGAAGGGGGATATAATAAGGTAAGATGAATTAACACACCAAATTTCAAGTAAAACCAATTCAAATTTTTTGAGAAATAAGCCACCATCACCTATAGCCATTTTGTATTTTTCTTGAAATACATGAACTAGGTTTTGCTCATTTTTTTTGTGTTGAAGAATCATGATAAGAGTAACATCTTCACCAAACATCAGCCCAAACCATTTAGTAAATGTAGAGAAAAGTGATAAAAGGAAACTTCATAATTTTGGTAGCAAAACAATTCCCATAATGATTCATTGCTTTGCATACTTGCGCTACTTCAGAGTGAAATCCGCCATATGGGTTTAATTGTTCATAGGTGTCCTAATATGGTTTTATGCTGATCAAATTAGTTCTAAGTTAAATAAAGAAGATGCTAGCTCATGATCATTTTTCGACAAGCGCTATTGGAATTCATGTAACAAGATGGAGGAATTGTTCTAAATGGTGAATATTGGACTTGGTCACAACTAGTAAGAAAAGGTTATTCATGATGTTTGGATGCTAAGGTTTTTTTTAATAGAGATGCATGGGTACCCTGGAGCAAGTCGAGGGGACCTATTCATATCTAGGGACTTTAACTGCTTGGTCCTAGACCAAGAACCTCAATCATATACTGGGGGCCCTCTCAGGGGTCTTTACTACTTAGTCCTAGACCAAGAACCCTAGTGATATACTAGGTGCCCTCTCAGGGGTCTTTACTGCTTGGTCTCAGACCAAGAACCCCAGTCATCTACTGGGGGCCCTTACAAGGGTCTTTTGTTGTGGCATTGATTGTTTGGTCCCAGACCAAGTACCCCAGGAGTGCACTAGGGGCCCTAGATCTCAACTAGGGTCTTTTCCATCCTCCCAGAGAATGGATCTTACAGCTGCTTTAAATTTAACAAACTTGTGATGAAAAAATAATCAAAGGAATTTTTGATAACTAATGAACTTTAATCAATGATCAAATGCCCACAGAACACCCAAATTGACCAACATCTCTACACTGATCTCTCTAGTGAAATAACCTATTTTTCTTACCGAGGTACAACACCATGCCAAACCAACTTTAATCGACATACCAATGTGAATTTTGACTATCGAATCTACTCTAAGTCATTTGTGCCAATTATGATACCCATGTATATGCAAATACCTTACTGCAAATACAATGTTCTTATTGATGGTTTAGGTAAGGATGGAAAGTTGGATGAGGCAAGGAAGCTCTTCTATGAAATGTTCGACAAAAACATATGCCCTAATGTTGTCACATACAACGCACTTATCAATGGTTTATGTAAGGAAGGCAAGTTGCAGGAGGCTAGTAAACTCTTCTATGAAATGTCTGACATAAACATATGCCCTAGTGTTGTCACATACAATTTGCTTATTGATGGTTTAGGTAAGGACGTCAAGTTGGACGAGGCTAGGAAGATTTTCTATGAAATGTCCAGCATAAACATATGCCCTGATGTTGTCACATACAATTCCCTTATTGATGGTTTATGTAAGGAACAAAAATGGTAGGAGGCCACCAAAGTGCTACATGAGATGCTAGATAAGGGGTGCAATCCAAATGTTATCACATACACTGTTGTTATTGACATTCTTTGCAAAGAAGGCAGGCTTTAGGAAGCTCTTGGGTTGTTAGATGTTATCGTCCAAATAGGAAATCTACCTAATGAAATCACATACAATACACTTATAAATGGATTTTGCAGTGTGGGTAATCTGGAGAAGGCAAGGGAACTTCTTCAAGAGATGCCAGAGAGTGGTTGCATACCTAACCTAGTTAGCTATAATACATTAATACATGGGCTTTGCAAGCATAATAGGATAGACAAAGCTCAACATATCTTCTATGTGATGCAAGGCCAGGGTCAGAGCCCTGATCTTGGCACATACAACACATTAATGATTGGACTCTGCAAAGTGGGTAATCCGAAGGAGGAAAAATAGTTATTTGAATAGATGAAAGATAGAGGTCATATCCCTGATATGATTTCATATTCCACCATCATCGATGCACTATGCAAGGAAGGAAAACCCCAAAAAGCCAATAGAATATTGCATGATCTCCTCAGGATGAAGACGGTCTAAGCACATTTTTGGGCATCAATGGGGCTGTTGAAACAACTTGTTTGAAACATATTGACAAGCTGTAAGTTGAGCCTCGTTATGGTAAGGGAAAAATGAGGAAAATTTGGCAACCTCTTGCTAAATTTACCCACGTCCCCCACATTGGGGAAACCTTTCCTCGCATTTCACCAAAATGGGAATCAGTGTGATGGTGGTAGCTCTCGTTCCTAATGTGGGGCATCTGATCGAGGGTGTTGATCGAGGGCATTTTTAAGGAGGATTTATCCATGGATCGAGGGTGTTTATAAGTTTCTAATTTTATGACTAAATTTCTCTAGATCTTCTCTGGTTGGGGCGAAAAAACTAGGGAAAAAACCAATTTTATTGTAAATAACGTTACTTTTATAAATTAGATGATAAAAAATAGATGATTTGCATACCTCCAAAGAGAGGATGCCCAGATGATGATGCCTCCAAAATGAGGATGCTCAGATCACTATTCTATGTGCCTTGCCCCTTGCGTTGTTGCTTGCACTCTACCCAACAACAAAAATCAGGATGACCAGATCTCTATTCTGCTTCAACACTCAGCTCCAATGTGGTTCTTCAACTCCCGAATTTCCAACTTCGCTCCTTGTAATTAATTTGGTTAAGATTCTTTTTAATTTAGGTTAAATTGTTGTTGCTTAATTTTTCCCTATTATCTGGGAGTAGTGGAGATAATAGGGAAATATTAATAAAATTTGGAGGGTAAGGGTCGACTTAGAAGTGGCTAAAATTTATTATTACAACATGGGCAGTTTCATTCAACAAAATTATCACAACATGGGGCACTATTCTCAACCCAATGTCACTTTTCAAGGGTGAACCATTAACATAAGCTCTTTCATTTAACTAAGCTAACATGACAAGGGGTATTATTTCATGATTCTCCAAGTCCAGTGTTGTGCACTCCTTGCACCACTAAGACCTCTAGTAGTAGTATCTTGTGTAGCCCAAGTGTGGCTGAAAGTCTATTTGGGCTATTGAAAGGGTTGAGGGACATAGGGTGGCAGTGCTTCCAGCTCTCAATTGGCCTTTCCAAACAAGGATCAGACCAAAGAGGATCCATATCCTTTCTCCTTCACATAATTCATCTAAAAAAAAACCAATAACTTAAAAATTTACAACAAAGTATCCATCTTTCCATTATTTTCTCATAAGACATGATAGAGAGTGTGTTTGTTTAGCTTCTAGGTTAGCTTTGTAGCTTTGACAATGATTGAGGCCAATTGGAGATCCTTTGGTGGCTCCTTGAAGACGAGGGATTTAATGATGATATAGTCAACATCACTTTTCGAGGGGTGAACCATTAATACAAGAACTTTGATTCGATGATGTTGTCCCCATCAAGAGAACTATTCCATATAAGTCACTTTTTTAGGGGCAAACCATTAACACAGAACACTTACATTCCACTAAGCCATTACCAAAAGGGGTACTATTCCCTCAAAACCACCTTCCGAGGAGTGAACCATTAACACATGCACTCTTGTTTGGCTAAGTTGTCATGAAAATGGTCATGATTTTGTGAAAGTCACATGAGCACTTTTGTTTGGCTAAGTTGGGACGATAGAGGGTATTGTTTCATAAAAGTCACTTTTCAAGGGGTACTTTCATTCAACAAAATTATTACAACATGGGCATTTTCATTCAACAAAATTATCACAACATGGGGCACTATTCTCAACCCAATGTCACTTTTTGAGGGTAAACCATTAACATAAGCTCTTTCATTTAACTAAGCTAACATGACAAGGGGTATTCTTTCATGATTCTCCAAGTCCAGTGTTGTGCACTCCTTGCACCACTAAGACCTCTAGTAGTAGTATCTTGCATAGCCCAAGTGTGGCTGAAAGTCTATTTGGGCTATTGAAAGGATTGAGGGACAAAGGGTGGTAGAGCTTCCAGCTCTCGATTAGCCTTTCCAAACAATGATCAAACCAGAGAGGATCCATATACTTTTTACTTCACATAATTCCTCTAAAAACAAACCAATAGCTTAAAAGTTTACAACAAAGCATCCCTCTTTCCATTATTTTCTCATAGGACATGATAGAGAGTGTGTTTTTTCAGCTTATGGGTTAGATTTGTAGCTTTGGTAATGATTGAGGCCAATTGTAGATCCTTTGGTGGCTCCTTGAAGACGAGGGATTTAATGATGATATATTCGACATCACGTTTCGAGGGGTGAACCATTAATACAAGCATTTTCATTCTACTGACCATGGAGCCCTTGATGCTACAAATCGTTGGTTTAGATGTGGACAACTCAACAACCTGCTTTTAGTGTCTTCCATTGCCAATCCAATGAGGTCCTTATGCTTATTTCTATCTAGAGATTGTCTTTCATATCATAACTGCTCTGATAATGCTTCAAGGTATTTTCCCCTTGAGTTTCTCAAATATCAGCCTTTGGTGTCTTTGGGGATGAAAAGTAGAGGAATTGTACCAAGCCAATAGAATATGCAATTTGGAATGATATTCCATGTCCTTTTGGTATTTGCAGGAAGCAGCCAAGTAACCTCACTTTTTTTTATGAATGATAACTGGATTGGTTTTTATTTTAAACTTTAAGGAAAGAGCTTCATGGTAGTCTATATAGCTACATTTGAATGGGAAACTGTTAGTATTGTCAGTCATTCTGTTCTAAACATCACATCATTGTTGTTATCTATATTATGTTGAGATTGGTAAAGGAAATTCCCATGCTAGAAGATTATGATATTCATGTCCATTGTTTGCTTGAATTGAGATATGCTTCATATGCATATTGGTTAACCTCATTGCAATGGTTTGAACTTTGAAGTGATGGCTCACATTGCTATATATTCTTTGGCTCATCAACAAATGCAACATTTGAATTTGCAATTTCTTGAGTCTAGTTATGATATTATAGAAACTAATACTAGTTGGCAGAAATCATTTTCTTGCTTACTGATGTTTCATACAAGTGATTTTGCCAACTTGCTTGTTTTTAACTTTGGGTGTAGTTTTGGGTTGTACGGCATAAGAGTTATCCCTTGAACATGAAAATGAAAAATCAAGCAATGCCTTACTAAGGAGAGGATGGTCTCCTAGTTGGAGCAATGCAGGTAAATCACTGGATGAATTTTTGGCAGGACCTCTACTGGATTATGCAAACAATAGGAAGAAGGTTGATGGTCCCACCACTTCCCTTCTGTCACCTCACTTTCACTTTGGATAATTGAGTGTAAGAAAAGTGTTCCATTGTGTGCGAAGGAAACATATCCTTTAGGTGAAAGAAGGAAAAATAGATGATGAAGAAAGTGTAGATTTATTCCTTAGAGCAATTGGGCTTAGGGAATATTCACGATATCTTTGTTTCAATTTTCCTTTCACAGATGAAAGATAGAGGTCATGTCCCTAATATGATTTCATATGCCACCATCATGGATGCACTATGAAAGGAAGGAACACCCAAAAAAGCCAATAGAATATTGCATGAGATCCTCAAAGTTTGATACTGGTGCTGTGACATATTCAACTGTAAATAACAACCTCTGTAATGATATTACTGAAATGCACCTAGCACTATTTAGTAATAGAGAGTAAATTGCAATTGATGGAGTGCAAGGGTGACTTTGGTAATAATGCACTAGGCAAGCTATCTGAAAAGGTTTGGTGGCTAATTTGATGAAGTGATACAAGTGGAATTTCGATAAGACTACGCCATGTGTTTAATATGAAAACACATTTGGTTTGGTGTTTAGTGGGCTACACATCTTTATTAAATGCACCAATTGTTTAATCTAAATTGGGTTTGGCCTAGCATTTAGTATGTACTTGCAACTGATGTAGTGCCCTAGGTAAATTATAATGAGGGGAAAGAGTAGAGGGGAGCATGACTTGTATCTCATAAGGCATAATAGGTTGAAAATTATAACATTCTTTGAAAGGAGAATGGTCTATAGAACTATGAACAACCTTTTTATATCTATGTTGTACAATGCGCAAATAATTATCCCATTGTTTATGCTTACGATGGAACATGGGGATGGCATGAATGAGTGTGCATTTGACCACTTTTGTTTGCCCATCCATATAGGTGTGAAAGGTTGTGGAAAATTCAAGTTTACAACCCAACAAAAACCAAAAGAGTTTTCTATAAATGGAAAAGGAAGTGGTAGTTTCAATTAGAGATGATGGTGAGGGGAACACAAAGATGTGCTCAAAGATGAGTGAAAAACATATATGCGACTCATTGAGCAATGATCTCTTTCGTGCAAGGATATATATTTCCATCATGGAAAAGTAGCATACGATAAAAAAAATGACATTATATTGGCAGATGATCATAGAGAGACCATTGATAAAATCCATGAAAATGGATTCCCATGGCCGAGTAGGAATGAGAAACGGTTGTGAGATACCAAGCTTACAATTAGCAAGACCAAGATAAGGATCAAAAGTGTATTATTGTTTCCATTGTTCATAAAAGAGAAACTTGATGTTGAGGATGGTGAGTACACAAAGAGGAGGACAATTGAGCATATTTGCAATTTTATTGGTGTTGCCCTTATTGTACTTAATCACCAAATTAAATTGTTCAATATAGGAAGTCCATTTGATGTATCATTGCTCTTGTATCTTAGTTTGAGGGTTTGGAAAAATCAAAGGATGATGGTCTATATGTAAGGTAGACTCGTTTCCCAACAAATAGTGCCTCGAATGTTTGAGAGCTTGAACAAGGACATATCAATCATTGTCATAAAGCATTGTACCAAAGATTTGCATCAAACAATATTTTGGAATGATACACAACTAGGTGTTTGACCTACTTGAGGAATGCACTAATAACACACTAGGAGGTCTCAAAAGGCAGATGAAGGTATGTAGGTGTAGAAATAGGGGTGAAAAAAAGACTTGCTTCAGGTGGGAAAAGGTCTCATTGACAGTAAGAATCCAAGCAAAATGTAGTTGATTGGAAAAAATATGTTTGAAAAGTGAGGAATAAATTTGCAATTTAGCGCCCCTAAGAAACTCTTGAGCTCATAAATAGTGTGAGGGATTCTTGTATAATTGTTCAAATGCACCCATCACATGTGTTGACATTAGTGACAACCACTTCTGTTGACATCAATGATAACCAAATATCCAACAACATCAATGGAAACCAACTAACCAACACCAATTATAGGAAGAAAGGTCTATATCATCCCTTACCTATACCAACTTGACCTTGGGAAATCATTTCCATGGATTTTCTTGGTGGTCTTCCAATAAATAGGAAGGGAAATGACTATGTCTTTGTGGTATTTGATAGGTGTTGGGTTACTATTTCATTATGATTTTTTACTTATATCTATCCCTTTTTCCTATCCTTTCTTCACCATTKTYTTTCCAAAAATAGGCTTMTATMAYYACTTTTCCATACCTCACAYAGGGAACATATAATTAGGAGTAACTAAGGTTAAATTAATTGTTTTATTGATGTTTTCTTAGTTTTTGATAGTTTAAAAATGTCAAAATATTAATTGCAAACTATGTAACTATGTCTACTTTAAGATGTTGGTAAAATTGTAGATGTCCTTTGAACGTCCAACAACATATCAGAAAATTCAAAATGAGTAGGTTTTTGTTTTCTCCATATTTTGAGTAGATGGTTTGGTGTCCTTTAGATGGCAACAAAATTCATGATGTGAGGACATATTAGCAAATCAAGTCCAAATTACAAAGAATCAATATACCACGGGTTAATACACTTAGATCAAGTTCCTATGTTAGATAGTAGCAAAGTTATGGGGTAGATCCAACTCAATAAGGATCTAGATCATGCTCCTATCCACCACTGAGCTTTATATCAATTGAAAATCCATAAACGATTCCAAATTTTATGAATATCTATCAAGCTGCATATTCAGGTACACAATGGACTAAAGGAACCATGTGTCACAATCTAGTTAAAATTAGTGATTTCTAGAAGCCATGTGATCTACTATATCGTAGGCATTTGATTATGAATTGTAACAAACTAAATGATCTTTGGGATCTGATATTTCCCTCTAGCAAACTTTGTATGTTTATAAATATATAATTTATTTTGTACAAAAAGGTTACCATGAAACAATTGATGAATAGAAGAACATTTGATTGCTATTAGTACTTGATTTCATACCTTAACAGAATATGATTTGATCTAATTTTATTGTGGTATTTATATCTCAAGTAGTGGAGTAGTTTCAACAATGAATTTTGGAAGAGGCAGGACCCCATGTTCTAGTTTAACATTGTTCATTTCTATTTCCAGTATTTTCATTTCTATTCAAAGACCATTTTTACTTGATTTAATGTGTGATATCTTAACTTGAATTACTGTGTGGTTTGTAGAGTTCATATTTCATTTTTCAAACATACAAATTAAGACATTCATTTATTGAATTGCAATCGAATAGACCAAAACATAATAATATTGTAGTAAGGTTTAGATCTTGAATTTGAACAAATAATTGTAACTTATTGTAACACTTATGGCTATAGTAGATGATAGTTTAATCTTGAATTTGTATTAGTTGTAATTTAATTTACAAGATTTTTGTTATTAGTTAGACATCATTTTTCAATTCATTTTCCAAAATCTATCATAACTCTGTTTTCATTCCAATGAAAAAAAAAAAAAAGATGTTTAAATTGTACATAGAATAAGTCTATTTTATTATAGTAGCATATAGTATATTTGAATAGAAACTACAAAATGTGTAATTTTGATATAGGGAAAGTTACCCACTAGAGGGCCGTGTTATGAGTAGGGCGACTGCTGCCAAGGTGGGACGAATTTTCTGGGCATGAATTCTTGCATAGAGGCCAAGTTTGTGGGACGGTTTTTAATCACCAAGGCTGAATCTGATCCTATTCTCCCTTGTTATGAATCTCTCATTCATTGGCTGGGAGAGTTGCTATTCTGGAAAGAGTTCCTCATTTTGAGACTTTCTTTTGTTGTGTGGAGGTCGTGGGGTTTCCTTACACCAGATCCATCTATGGTAGCGTTGTTGCAATATTCGGGGCACATACAGGCTGATATATTCCAGAAATACTATTGTTGATTATTCCTTGGAGAACTGGGATCTTGAAGAACACATACAGATTGCATAACCCAGGTTCTTCTATTTATTTTATTCTATGTATTGAGACTGATATTGTCATGATTTCCCATCTAGTTTAATCAAGAGAGTGCAGAAAATACTCTTTGAATTGTGCCAATATATCAGTCTGAGCATTATAAGTTTCATCTTAATTTACATACTCTTGTAAGAAGACTATATGCGAACTATTTGTCAAATTACCTGAATCAGAAAATTAAACAAAAATAAACATAGTCTTGTGGATATAGAAGCAAACCCTATAAGGTATCTAAGGAGGTATCTTACATTGGTGTAACAACAAACTCTTCTTCTCTCATGGTTTTTCTTATTTTGGGCTACCTCTTGACATTATCTTTGATCATGACTCTGACTTTCTCTACACCTTCTGGAAAACACTATGGAAATTACTAGGATGTCAATTTTATTTTTCTACAACCTTTCACCCTCAAACACATGGATAGACTAAAGTGATGATTCTCATTTTAGTACATGCACTTCATATTTATTACACTTTTAATAAATATTCTGATACATATTTACATGTACTACAACACAACTATAATAGGTAGTGAATATACCAACAAGGTACCTACCAAGTCTTGTTGTCTTCTATTGTGGGGTTTTGTTATACTTGTTGTTGTTGTCTCAGACATCCTTTTTGTGGTCTATTTCTTGGCAAACTATCCCTCGGTCCATATTGACAGAGATCAAACCATAAAGGTTTGATCCATGAACCTAAACTAATTTTCCGAGCATACACAAGAGGTCTACATCCACACATGTGACAGATACATATTTCATTGATCAGGAGGTAAGCTAAAGGTTTGTTTTACACTGAGAAATTTTGTTTGTATTAAGATCTGTTTATATCTTTTCTCATATGTGTTGATCTAGTAAACAAGAATTTAAAAGCATTTTGTTTTTCAAATTTTTCCCTAATTCTAACAAACTCAAAACCAACTGCTTGTGGATATGCGTACTTAACCAAAATGCCATGATAAATATTATGTCATTAAAAGTATGCGTACTTAACCAAAATTCCACGATGAATATTATGCCATTCAAAGAGTAATTGCTACCCCTTCAAAATTACACTGGCACTTTCAAACATTTATCTAGTGTTGCAGATCTGAAGGTTGAATTTTGTTAAAGGATAGATTACTTTTCCAAAACTTCTTAAACTTATAAATGCATACTAATTCCAAGGAACAATTCTCGGGGACTATTTGTAGTGGTTGGTTCAGACCCATGCTATCTTGGAAGCGTCATCCCATGTGGATCACAGATATAAGAAAGAACACTTGAAACCTTAAGATCATAACTGGATTACTGATCCAAGGGACTTCCTGATAGGATGTAATGTCTCTTTCCAAATAGGAGCTCCAGAAGAGGAGGCTTAATGGTCTAAACCACCCCGTTAGATTATAGCCAGGGCCAAAGAGGGGTAAACAGGGTTACTAGAGGTCACTCCAGTCACAGATGTTATATTCGGAAAGTGACATTGAGCTAACAAGGGTTAAAAGTGCTTTTAAGTCATTATGAGCTAAAAATAGAAGTCAACAATGAATTAGGGTTTCAGCAGTGATTTAGGGTTTCAACATGATTTAGGGTTTTGGAAATCAACAACGAATTAGGGTATCAGCATGATTTAGGGTTTTGGAAAGCTATAAAGGAAGGGTCAGCGACCTAATTCATCATTATGCATATTATGACTTGTCATTGAGTAGAAGAGGCCCATCTCAGGAGAGATAGTTCAGTGTATTCCAGGAGGAAGACACCTGTTGGTTGATTTCGGTGTTGAAAGACACACCCTAGTCACCGGGAAGATCATCCAGGTCTTCCATCATTATTCATTGATTTCGCAGTGCTCCCATATTCCGGGTATTATCTTTTAGTTGCTTATTTGTATTCCGGCTAAGATTCTTTTGTCTTTTGATCTAGCCGAGTGTTGTTATTTTATTCAGTCGCAGTTTCTTATTTATATTCTGACTAAGATCCTTTATATGTTGATCTAGTCAAGTATTGTCAATTATTCAGCTACATTCGACCATTTTGTAATCCACAGAGATATCATAATACAAACTTGCAGTCCTTTGTCGCGTTTATTATTTGTATGATCATTTATATGCTGTAAACCTTTGATCCTACACACACATTAGCAACATTTCCTAGACTATCCAAGTCAGGAACATTACAGTGGTATCAGAGCTTTAGTCCTGCCATCTTGTGACTAAAGAAAATGAGTGCAGCAGAAGACCGAGAGGGCCATGAACACGTAGGTGACGAATATGTCACTTACAAAAGGCATCGAGAAAGAAGGCATAGGCCTGATTTCCCCCCTTTTCCTCCTAGCTCGAAGGAAGAGGAAGAGGCACACAGAGAAGTAAAGAGAAGGGCAGAGCATGAGGCTAAGCGCAAGGCAGAGAGGATGCTAGGAGACAACTATGAGTGACCAGAGGGCAGTGGAAAGGGCCCCATAGATCTAGAGGCAGCTTTCATGCAGGTTATCAACGGTATGTTAGCTAGTCAACGGACCATGTCTCAGTCCTTGGCATAGGTGGTTGATAGATTGGCTAAAGTGGGCAACCCAGATACACAAGTCCCACATGCAACACAAGCAAACTCAGGAGCAGGCAGTAGACCCCAGTCACACTCTCACACATACACCTCCGGGAGTAGGATTCCCAGACCCTTGTTTCCCAGTTTTTAGAGGGCACCCCCGGTAGCAGCACCGCCACTAATAGATCAGAGGCCAGCCACTCATGCCGACGACATGGCGGAGTATAGGAGGGAGTATGAAACATTGGGTCATGACTTCCATCAGGACATGACCTTAGTTGAGTACTATGGACTCAGACTCAGGAACCGCCCCAAAGAGCCGTAGAGGGGAGGACCACAATAGCAGTAGGGGCATAACCTTGATTTCATCCGAAAATTTGGGAAACTCACCATCCCTTCTTTCGATGGATCTTCCAAATACACCGCCAGAGCCTAGGTACATAATCTAGACATGTATTACAAGCTAAACCAGATGACTGAGACAGAGGCCATCAGTTTCACGACCTTACACTTGGAGGGTGAGGCACACAAGTGGTGGTATCATGGAATGGTGACATTGGGTCACAGTCACATCACCTCCTATAAGGAGTTTACAGATAGGCTCATGGATAGGTTTGACAGGAAGGATCCCAAGATACACTTCAGGGATCTAGCCTAGTTGAGACAAACTGGCACAACAGAGGCATTCACCATAGAGTTTCAGTCGGTAGCTGTGACAGTGACAGATATATTAGAACCCTGGCTGATCATGCTATTCACAGAAGGACTCACAGAGCCTTTGACAAGATGGGTGAAGGCATACAGGCCTCCCACTTTGCAGGATGCCATCCTTCACACTCAAGACCTGGTAGACTCAGTGCCAAAGACTAAATTTTTTTCCAAACCATTTGTGCCCCAGAGGGATCAAGACAGGAAGTCATTCCTGAGAGAATGGAAGGGCAAGGAGAAGTTGGATGATGAGACTAGGCGAGAGCTTATGAGGAAGAAGCTTTTCTTCAGCTGCAGAGATCCTTGGGTCCCAGGCCACAGGTGCATGGGCAAGGGAGAGATTCATTATATTGAGGTAGAATTAGACAACGTGGACAGTGAGGAGGAGGAGCAGGACAGTGGATCCACTAGTTCAGAGGAGGAGTTAGCACCAATAGAGGAGAAGCTTCCTTGTAGACCACCGACACCTGCAGGAGCCCATCCTCCAGTAGTCCCACAGCCACCAGAGCAGGCTAACAGGAGGAAACTAGCAAAGGGAGGAGTCATAGCAACCCTTTCTAGTGTTCCCAGGTATGATACCCTCCATATCAAAGGGATTATTCAGGGGAAATAGGAAATCGCCCTGATATATGGTGGGGGCACCCACAACTTCATCGACGCTTCACTAGTATCGAGATAAGCACTTTAGATAGAGGAGTTTGAGGGGTTTGATGTTGTGGTAGAAGATGGCCACATAGTGGAGTGTCTAGATAGAGTTCCAAACTTAGAGATGAAGTTAGGCAACTACACAGTGAAAGACACATTTTATGTGGTTGACCTATCGGACACAGATGTGGTGTTAGGAGTTCAGTGGATGATTACCTTGGGAAAAATCACTACCAACTACCAAACCTTGGAAATGGGATTCAGAGATCAGGATGGGAAGAAGATTGTTCTAAGAGGTATGTCGACAGGAGCACCTAGGACAGTTTCAACCAAGAGGATGGAGAGGATATTCAGACATGGGGAGGTAGCATATGCCGCGGAATGCTTGATCACTACTCAGAAGGATTCATAAGGTCGACAAAAATACCACACAGAGATCAAGAATTTAGTGGGATGACATCAGTAGGTCTTTGAGGCAATCCCACCAAGGAGACCACATGACAAGGGGTTTGAGCACACCATTGAGTTAGAGAAGGGGGCCAAACCTATGATCACCCCCCCTATCGTCATCCTAGGAGGTTCAAGGATGAGATAGAGAAGGCAATCATGGAATTTTTGGCGATGGGACACATCACACCGAGCAGCAGCCCATTTGCTTCTTCAATTGTCTTAGTTCTAAAGAAGGATGGCACCATGAGGATGTGCATTGATTACCGATCCTTGAACAAGAAAACCATCAAAAATCGGTACCCTATCCCATACATTGGCGAGTTGATGGATGAACTGCATGGGGTAATTTTCTTCTCAAAAATTGGTCTACGCTCTGGATATCACTAGATCATCATCCAAGAGAAGCACCTAGAGAAGATGACATTTCGATGTCATTTTAGATAATTCGAGTTCTTGGTTATGCCATTTGGGATAACCAATGCACCTGCTACATTCCAGTCTTGCATGAACCATATATTCAAGGATCAGTTAAGGAAATCAGTCTTGGTTTTCTTTGACAACATCTTGATCTATAGTCGGTCATGGCAAGAGCATATGAGGCACCTGGATGAGGTATTGAGCATCATGGAGGCAAATTCATTATATGTCGAAGAGTCCAAGTGCGAGTTCGGTATGACAGAGTTGCTTTACATGGCCACATAATTAGTGGATAGGGAGTACAAGTGCACCAAGAGAAGATCAAGGCCATTCTAGATTGGTCGATGCCCAAGAACATGATAGAATTGAGGAGCTTCTTTGGGATGTGAAACTATTACAGGCTATTCGTATGGGGTTTTTCTCAGCTTGGAGAACCGCTGATAGATCTTACCAAGCATGGGGCCTTCATATGGACTGAGAAATCAATTAGTTAATGAATTAGTTAATTCAGTCATTGTTGAAGGCAAGAAGGGCCCCTTGTCTCAGCATGTGTTTTTACTCTGTCGCTTGAAGTTTTGAATAACCATTAGCTATTTTGCTTACAGTTTGAAGTTATATTACAATTTCATAGTTTGGATAATGAATATTTTTTAGGAAGCTTCAGTTAGAACAGAGCAATATCAAATTTACTTTTGAATGCTTTATGAAATGCATGGGTTACATAGATAGCTACAAGTACTTTAGAGAAGGTTAGTTTACTTTAAATAATGGTGTGATTGAAAGACAAGGTATTATAGATTTGCAGTTAAAAAGGGTTGAACGACATGTTAGTAGATATTTCCAGTTGAGATTAAACCAGAGTAGTTGGTAGAATGAATATTGAAAGTTAGCAGAGTTACAAATGAGTGAAGATTTTTTTTCTTTGAAGTGTGTACTTAGATAGACCCTTGCTTCTATTTAAAGATTAAAGTAGTGATCATAGTTTTGAATGTTGGCTAGTGGAATTAAACTTGAATAAAATAGATAGTAGAAGAAACCAATCCTGCACATATGGTGTCAGTGCCTCAAATTCTACCTCCCCGGGTTGACATTTTATGAAGGCTATATATAGTGATATATATTTAGCTCAACATTTTGGCGCCGTTGTCGGGGAGGTACTAAAAAGGATTGGAGAACGAGTATGTTTTGTTTATTGAAGACCAAGGGGGAGGAGGAGCTGTAAGATGGGAGGTAAGAACCTACGCATCTACTGTAGTAGGTTCCTCCAAAGCCTTGCCAAGCAGTTAGATTTTAGCAAGTGTTTTCTCAGAAATAAGTAGGGTTAGATTTCATTCAACAAGCAAGGGATTTTTTCATTACAACAGTGTGAGAATTGTGTTCTTAATTCAATTCAGAGGTATTTTCAGTAAGACATGTTAGATTTTATTCCAGCAGTATCTCTTGGAAAAATAGTGTGCTCTTAATTAAAAAGAAAAAGAAAGTGGAGAATATGCTTTTCAATTATTTCATAGAATTGTCGACCTCACAATTCTTGGGGAATCCCTGCTTACTTGAAGAAGAATTCAAAGATTCTGTGGAGGAAGAATAAGGTTTGGAACCTAAAATCGAAGAATTTATTGCATGCTTGGTTCCTTTAGGCACCCAGGAAAATCAGGCCCCAAATTATGAAGATCTACAAGGGACAAAAGGAGAAGAGGTGCAAGACAATTATATCGAGAGAGATTATATAGAAGATTGGTTTCAAGCTATTGTCAGACCAAAGTATGATTCTATTCTCCAACTCTTTATGATGATGGACCAAGGTAAATTGCTACCCCTTCATTTCTATACAATTACTCAGGTACCTTTTCCTCATAAGGACATGCATGAAATTTTTATTATGCTATGTACCTGGTTTCACTAGAGGTTTTCTTATACCTAAAGGGAGGAAGTTCTAAGGTAGGGTAGGTAGGGAATAAACTATGCACATAGTAGATAGTTTTCAAGTGCAGTATTCCATTTCAATAAAAGGGTGTGAGTAATTCAGGAAGAGATATTTGAATGGAAGTGGATCAGAGTATTCAAAATATGGGGAATCTATACTACAAAAGAAGGAACGATTTAATATGATTTTGTATGTATTCCCATTTTTATTACTGTCATCTACCTTGTCAATTTCAGAGCAGCAAAAGAAGAAATATCTAAAGAATTTTTAAACAGAGTTCAGTCTTCTAAGATATTATCATAATTCGACAAGGTATCAACAATTCAAAGATCAACTTTTGACCAACTTCTAACAGTCAAGTATTCAGCCTGGGTATCTCTAGAAGATTGCACTATTTCTAGGTTTTGTTGTTTCATCATCACTCATCGGCTTGAGGTAATGATCTGTTTTACTTTTTGAAGAATATTGAAAATAAAGAAATCATTTATAAACAATATCTTGTAATACTTGCTATACTCCTACCTTACATGTATCACTTATCTGTTTGCCTAAGACTTGGGTTTCATAATCATTATTCTTCTCAACACCGTATCCACTCCTGCACTCATTACTTTTGGTTGACCTAATCATCATTTTACACACAGTATGGTTAATACCATTGCCCCTATGCCACAACCTACCCATCATATGAAAAGATGTATGTCCACCCTTCAAAAAAATATTCCACAATTGATTAATACAGAACCAAAACTTAATGTTGTAGATATTCCTGAGTCAAACCCTCTAGATTCCCATATGTCTGAACATGAAAATCAAATATCAGTAGACAATACTGAGAAAACAAGCTTATCTACACTGCATTGTCATATGTTTGGGAAGATAAGGAAGAAGGATGTCGAGATTACAGGACTCAAACAAGAGAATGAGCAGTTGAAAGGGCAGAATAAGAAGTTGATTGATGAAAAGAAATCATTGGTTTTTCAGAATAGACAACTTCATAAATTGGTCCAAAAATGGTTTAAAGAGGCTGAGAGATTAGAAGAATCTGGGCAGTCCCATGTACCAACACAAAAAACAAGAGGTTCTTTGGATAGCTTAGCCATAGAAACAACACATATGGATTGACAGAATTTATGGTCTAATTTTGATAGATAGCTTAGCCACAACAACATTAAGCCAAATTTATTTAAAGCAATTTCATTGAGCATTAAAAGGAAAAATATTCAAGGAATTCTTGCCATATTACCTATGAGAATTCTATGAGGAATTTATCAAGATGACTATAGATTTCCACTCTACTCATTGTGCGTTTTATTACTGCAATTCTTATATGGATTTTTGCATATGCTTGGGAACAATGGTGGGGGTTAAAGTGACGAGGCATTCTATTTCATTTGAATGCTTGTTTGTTGCCCCATTTGTTGTTTCACAATTCCATATGAAAGCATTTCACAACAAAGGAATAAGTTTGCATGCCCATCCTTTGGTATGTTCATATCTTTGTCTCTTGCTTTGCAACTTCATAAAATAGGAGTGATTCAACTTGGAGAAGAAACTTTGAAGGCCATTCCTTCAAGCCTTGTGTAAAAGTTTGCAATCAACACTTGAACTTAAGGAGAAGCAATCGAATGCAAAGAAACATATCAAGAATGGTTTCTTTACAATGCTTCTTCCACCAAAAATTCTTCAAACAATAGTAGCATCCCTTCAACATAAGATTTACAAAATGGAAAATGCAAGCAGGGCTTGATCCAATGAAAGGATTCATCAATAAACTCAAGCTTGCAAATATTAAATAATCAAGAAAACTATTAACAAGTTTTTGAGCTGAAAATCCAAAAGACCATGAGTATGTCAACAACAACATGTAGAGAAATTTTTGTACTCCCATTTAGATTCTCTATTTGAATAGGAAAAATTGCAACCTCAAGACAAGCTTGAAACATCTCTTTCTCTAGCTCATGGACATCAAAACATAGTTCTTCCTTTGGCATTGTTAATGGATTCAAAACGCATTCTATTCATTTGCAATCAGATTTCTTCATTGTCCAACAACCCTCTATCAACCTTGACGATGGAAAATCAATTTTCATCCCCAACGAGTAGCTCTAGACACCAAGAAGCTCAACACTTTCTTTCTAGTGATAAAAACTGTGCCAGAGAGGTTTCTAATCCTATTTTCACATACTAAAGTGTTGTAGCTTGCCATTAAAACTTGGCATTGTTGCTTCAACAACCCATAAGTTTGCAAATCTATTATCGAAGGAAGGTACACTACTCTTGAAGCTTTTGAGGGCTGTTGAACACTTCAAAGGTGGAAAAAAAATTGTTTTAGTTGTTGTAATGGCATTGGATGAGCTCAGCCTTGCAAAATGCAATGAAAAATGCTGAGAGCAACCAACAAGGAGAAATATGAATGCTACTCGACTTTCGTTGATTGGAAGGAAATAAAGTCCTGTAATGCCTACTAAGTGTGTAGCTTTTGTGCACACCAATATTCTCCACCTTGAAAATCTAGCAATCCTTGCACCATATTCTCAAGAGACGAATAACTCCACAATGCAAATGACCAAAAAGCTTGTGCCAGAATGCACACAACTTGCCATTATCATGCATCAAAGGTCCATAATTTTTAGATTTTGTAAGAAGCTTATAAAGACCTCCTTAAGGTAGTTTGTTGGCCAAAATGCAAGAGGATTCAAATCTCTTATCACACACTATTGTTCATCAAACTGAATCTTACATTTCCAATCTTTAATGATTGAGATAGAGAAGAGATTCTTAGTCAACTGAGAACAAAAAAAGCATTATGCAAAACAAGAACATCACCTAAAGGCATCTTGTCTCGTTTTTTGTCAGTGCTAATCTCTGGATATGTAGTATTACCACCCATGGTCACTTGCATGCCCATTTCCTTTTCATGGAACTTGCTAAAAATATTTTGATTATATGTCATATGTCATGAAGCTCCACTATCAACATAGCAACCAACACTTGAAATAGTATTTAATATAATTGCCAACCCATCAAATTGGATGAACTATCAACACTCCTTGCAACTTGTTTCTATGGTTTCTTACCATCTTACCTTTTCTAGATATTCTCTAGATGCCCCCGGTGGACTCCTATTGAATAGGTCAGAGTTGAATAGGATCATCAAAGGGGACATCATCAGACAATATATTCAGGTTACCTGGGTCGACCTACAAGGCAGGTTAGTCCCCAATATGGAATTTTATGTAACACTTTTTGGAGCCGAGAGACAACCTTATTGTTTGCCCCCCTACCCCCCTACATACTTCAGTATTGGATGCATGCTCTTTGGTTCCCCCTTGGGCAATTTTGGGTTTTGGTTCTCATCGTCTTTGCATTGAAACTGACCACCATATCACTCAAGGAGAGAGGTTCTGCCAGCTTTGTCATCTTCATGAGATTGAGATAGAGGAGGACTTCGTCTTCAGGAGTGAACATATTGCAATATCAAAAGATGATTTTATTGTCTCTTTAGAGTCTTAGAACTCCCTATCCACTTTTTTCTACTTCCAGAGATGTTTGGCACTTTACATGAGGGAGGATTTTTGACTTGGATCTTGTTCACTCTACCTACCCCAACCCAAGTTGGACCCATTAGGCCAATTTCATCTTTCTTTTTAGTGCTTTAGTAGACAAAGGTACCAAGAGACAAGAAGACAACAATGCTACATCAACCATCAGATCTATGAGACTTTGGGAGGCCTTCCATTCTTGAACAATAAGACCCTTACGAACATGTTGCTTCAGATCCCAAAATAGCTCATACCTCCCTAGTAATTCAGATACCTCCCTAGATTTGACCACGAGGTGCAACTCCTCGTCAAGGAAACATATCTCAGACCATATCTTCTTTCCCTTCCAGTTCATCCAACTAGACATCTATCACGAGTTTCTTCCCTACGGCCTTGAATGGTATGAGAGATTGCATCAAGGAAGGTTGATTGCCCCCAAGGCGAGACATCCCTCGTAATAGTGTTGTTGATTTGTTTCTCCTCTCCATGCTCTGAGGCTATAGACTTCATGTCTTTTACAACAAAGGCTAATTTTGCTTATATCATGTTTTTCTAGGAGCGGCCTTTGCTCTCCAACTTTGTTTCTCACACTTTTTACTAGCAGTTTTGACCTATATGGTCATTTGTTGGACAGTAATAAAATTATCTTATGTTCTTTGAGTGTTCATTAGTAGTGTCATTTCTTATGATACTTGTAACAAGTTATTTTACTCTTCTTAGAGTTAGAGTCTAGAAAGGATGCCTCCTTACCTTTTGCAAATTTCTTTTTCTTTATCTTCCTAATGAGAGTGAGGTCTTGGGCCTCTTCTTATTGTGTTGCAAATGATTCTCATTTTGTTTCCTCTTGGACAAAATTGTACCAAAAGCTACTTATAAGTTGGGAGGGTTGCACGAGCACAAACACCTTCAACAAAAGCTTCTCAAACAAGAGAAAATCCATGTAGTGCAATATGCATTAATTCTTCATCTTCTATCTTCATTCTAATGGAAAAGTGCCAATCTCTAAGCTCAATGATCTTCATGAGGTAATTTGTCATGGTGTTTGAGTCACTCATGCGTACTTGGGAAATCTTGTTCTTTAGAAGCATCTTCCTGGAAAGACACTCTAATAAAGAGAAGTCAATGCCTTGAACATCTCCTTAGCTGTTTTTCTTGCTATTTGAGGAATTAAATGGTCCTTCGTTTAGTCCAAAATTATCCTTTTTAGCACTTAGAAACCTTCATCTCATAATGAACCAATTGCTGAGGATTGACTGGAGAAGCTATTTTATCCTTGACGATGACCCTTAAAGCAATCTCTTCCATTAGCATTTGCAACTCAAATTTCCAAGGGGTGAAATTAGAGATTCCCTATAAATTGGTCACACTCCTTGAGACTTGTTAGGGTCATGCTATCCATCCCCGCAGTCCCTTGGATCAAAATTTGAACAAAATATTTGTTTAGCCAATAGCAATTCAACAACCTTCCATAGGTTGAATGAGACTTTCATAGGGTTCAAAAGATGTTGACCTCTTATAGGTTATTCAAGCCTCTCATAGGGATGAAGCACTACTCTCATAAGGCCTCCTCCTTTGTTTCCATCAACTCTCTCTTGCAGGTACCTTCTTTCTCCATTCATTGGAAGGAAGATTTTAGGAAACCAACTCTGATACCATGTTAATTTTTTAATTCATGGATATGTAGATCTGATTCCTTAGTCCTAAAAAATAAATCTGAAAATGAAAAGCTTATGAAACACGAATGAAACTTCTTTTCGAAAAAAAACTATGTTGAATTATATATCAAGGAAATAAACACATAATATCTCAATTTGGGATCAATCCACCAAGTATTCAGGAGTAGATTTGAGAGATACATCAGCTGAAATTACAAAATACCAACAAATTTGCAGCTGCAATGGTCGTAAAAATTCAAATTAGCTTGAAAAGAATGAATACAATAGTTAAAAAACAAAGAGAGAGGCACTTCTAGGTAGGTTTGTCCCTCTTTGCTTGAGTTCTCTTCAGTTAACTCACCCTCTAACTCTCCCACTACTTCTCTCGAACTTCTAAGGGGAGAAATGAGAGATTCCCTCTAAATTGGTCACACTCCTTGAGACTTGTCAGGGTCATGCTAGCCATCCCTGCAGTCCCTTGGATCACAATTTGAACAAAACATCTATTTAACCAATAGCAATTCAAAAATCTTCCATAGGTTGAATGAGACTTTCACAAGGTTCAAAATATGTTAACCTCATATAGGTTATTCAAGCCTCTCACAGCGATGAAGTGCTACTCTCACATCAATGAAGCACTACTCTCACAACGATGAAGCGCTACCTCTTACAGTTCGAGCTACACCTTCATCGATTCTCATATGTCCAGCTGTTTTGATGGGATTCATGGATATGGATGATAAAGAACACAGGCTTGAGATGGTTGCGAACCTACAAATGCATCCTCAACCACTTCCGAATAAACATGGATGATCAAGCTAAAAATAGAAGACAACATGGTCAAGTTAATGCTGAGCGCATCTCTAGAACGAATGCCTTGTCTTCATGCACTTCATGTCATGAGGACAAGGCTTTGAAATCTTCATCTTTTATTTGATCAAATCCTTTCGATCTGAATAGCTGTGACACATAATAGTTTGTTGAAAACCATTTTCTAAAAAGAGGGAGATTTATGTTTATCATGTAATTAATGCTCATATTATAGAAACTAGTCTGGCGCTTTGGGGATGGAGTAGGATGATAGGAAGTATTAGGCTAATAGACATTTCATTTTTCTGCTGATACATAGTCTTTTTCGTCCAGGATTATAAACTCAGATAGACCAGAAATGGATGCATTATTTTATAAAGATATACATTTCCAGAATTCAGTTTTGTCTTAATGTTGTGTGATGAATTAGTTAATTCAGTCATTGTTGAAGGAAAGAAGGGCCCCTTGTCTTAGCATATGTTTTTATTCTATCGCTTGAAGTTCTGAATAACCATTAGCTATTTTGCTTAAAGTTTGAAGTTATGTTGCAATTGCATAGTTTGGATAATGAATATTTTTTAGGAAGCTTTAGTTAGAACAAAGAAATATCATATTTACTTTCGAATGATTTATGAAATGCATGGGTTACACAGATAGCTACAAGTACTTTAAAGAAGGTTAGTTTACTTTAAAGAATGGTGTGATTAAAAGACATGGTATTATAGATTTGCAATTAAAAAGGGTTGAACGACATGTTAGTAGAGATTTACAGTTGAGATTAAACCAGAGTAGTTGGTAGAATGAATATTAAAAGATAGCAGAGTTACAAATAAGTGAAGATTTGTTTTCTTTGAAGTGTGTACTTAGATAGACCCTTGCTTCTATTTAAAGATTGAAGTAGTGATCACAGTTCTGAATGTTGGCTAGTGGAATTAAACTTGAATAAAATAGATAGTAGAAGAAACCAATCCTGCACATATGGTGTCAGTGCCTCAAAGTCAACTTCCCTGGGTTGACATTTTATGAAGGCTATATATAGTGATATATATTTAGCTCAACAATTACCATAGGCTGTAGGATTATAATCATGATGGAGAGGATGATGTATCCATAGGTTATCACCTTCCAATGCATATGAAATACATGGAATAATTATGTGCTTACTTTTATCGTTACATGGATAGAAAAAACCATGCTCTATCCAAGAACATGGCTATGTCTGAGAGCTCAATACAATTTCAAGTGAGAGTGATCAGAAACAAGGGCACTATGTAGGCTCAACAATCCTTGAGAATGATGAACATCACTATACAAGTGCAGAAAACCTTGATGATGAAGGCTCTGTTGTGAAATATTACTTGCAGGGAAGGTCATATGATGTTTTACTGGCTCTTTCAGAGGAAGATGAAGAATGGATGTCTAAGATTGAAGAAGTAGAGAATTGGTGTGGTAGGGAAAACTCAAATTTGCAAGATAAAGTTGAACAGAACAAGTGTGATGAAGGTGATATTTATCCTCCTAATAATGTTGGGTTAGACAATCTGGAAAATAATTTGTTGTTTGAGATGCGCTTATGCAAGAGAGAAAGCTATCACATGCTACCTTTCCCCCACAGTGGAATGATCTTGTTCGAGATCTGTATATGCTTGTGTAAGAGGGAAAGCTAGCACATGCTAGCTTTCCCCCATGGTAGGATGGTGTTCGAGATGCACTTGTGCTTGTGCAAGAGGGAAAGCTAGCATGCACTAGCTTTCCCCAACACTGGAATGATGTTGTTCGAAATGCGCTTGTGCTTGTGTAAGAGGGAAAGATAGCATGCGCTAGCTTTCCCCCATTGTGGAATGATGTTGTTTGATATGAACTTGTGCTTATGCAAGAGGGAAAACTAATAGGCGCTAGCTTTCCTTAATGGTGGAATGATGTTGTTTGAGATTTGATTGTGCTTGTGCAAGAGGGAAGTTTAGCATGTCTAAGCATTCCTCCATGCTAGAATGATGTTGTTGGAGATGTGCTTGTGTTTGTGAAAGAGGGAAAGCTAGCATAGGCTAGCTTTTCCCCACAATGGAATGATGTTATTCAAGATGTGCTTGTGCTTCTGCAAGACTGAAAGTTAGCATGCACTAGTTTTACGCCATGGAGGAATGATGTTGTTCGAGATGCGCTTGTGCTTGTGCAACAGAGAAAGCTAGCACATGCTAGCTTTCCCCCAAAGTGGAATGATCTTGTTCGAGATGTGTATATGCTTGTGTAAGAGGGAAAGCTAGCACGCACTAGATTTCCCCCATGGTAGGATGATGTTCGAGATGTGCTTGTGCTTATGCAAGAGGGAAAGCTAGCATGCACTAGCTTTCCACAACACTGGAATGATGTTGTTCGAGATGCGCTTGTGCTTGTGTAAGAGGGAAAGATAACACGTGCTATCTTTCCCCCATGGTGGAATGATGTTGTTCAAGATGCACTTCTACTTATGCAAGAGGGAAAGCTAACACGCGCTAGCTTTCCTTAACAGTGGAATGATGTTGTTTGAGATGTGCTTGTGCTTGTGCAAGTGGGACGTTTAGCATGTGCAAGCTTTCCTCCATGCTAGAATGATGTTGTTCGATATGTTCTTCTGTTTGTGAAAGAGGGAAGCATGACACGTGCTATCTTTTCCCCAGAATGGAATGATGTTATTCAAGACGCTTCTACAAGACTGAAAGTTAGCATGCACTAGTTTTACGCCATGGAGGAATGATGTTGTTTGAGATGCGCTTGTGCTTGTGCAAGAGAGAAAGATAGCACACACTAGCTTTCCCCCACAGTGGAATGATCTTGTTCGAGATGTGTATATGCTTGTGTAAGAGACATGCTAGATTTCCCCCATGGTAGGATGATGTTCGAGATGTGCTTGTGCTTGTGCAAGAGGGAAAGATAGCATGCACTAGCTTTCCCCAACACTGGAATGATGTTGTTCAACATGCACTTGTGCTTGTGTAAGAGGGAAAGATAGCACGTGCTAGGTTTCCCCCATTGTGGAATGATGTTCTTCGATATGCACTTGTGCTTATGCAAGAGGGAAAACTAACATGCGCTAGCTTTCCTTAACGGTGGAATGATGTTGTTTGAGATTTGATTATGCTTGTGCAAGAGGGAAGTTTAGCATGTGCAAGCATTCCTCCATGCTAGAATGATGTTGTTGGAGATGTGTTTGTGTTTGTGAAAGAGGGAAAGATAGCACAAGCTAGATTTTCCCCACAATGGAATGATGTTATTCAAGATGTGTTTGTGCTTCTGCAAGACTGAAAGTTAGCATGCACTAGTTTTACCCCATAGAGGAATGATGTTGTTCGAGATGTGTTTGTGCTTGTGCAAGAGAGAAAGATAAGACACGCTAGCCTTCCCCCACACTGGAATGGTCTTGTTTGAGATGTGTATATGCTTGTGTAAGAGGGAAAGCTAGCACACGCTAGCTTTTCCCCATGGTAGGATGATGTTTGAGATGCACAACATTGGAATGATGTTGTTCGAGATGGTCTTCTTCTTGTGCAAGAGAGAAAACTAGCAGGCGCTAGCTTTCCACCATGGTGGAATGATGTTGTTCGAGATGCACTTGTGCTTATGCAAGAGGGAAAGCTAACACATCATAGCTTTCCTTAATGGTGGAATGATGTTGTTTGAGATGTGCTTGTGCTTGTGCAAGAGGGAAGTTTAGCATGTTCAAGATTTCCTCCATGCTAGAATGATGTTGTTCAAGATGTGCTTGGGTTTGTGAAAGAGGGAAAGCTAGCACACACTAGCTTTTCCCCACAATGGAATGATGTTATTCAAGATGTTCTTGTGCTTCTACAAGACTGAAAGTTAGCATGCACTAGTTTTACCCCATGGAGGAATGACGTTGTTCGAGATGTGCTTGTGCTTGTGCAAGAGAGAAAGCTAGCATGCACTAGCTTTCCACCTTGGTGGAATGATGTTGCTCGAGATGCACTGGTGCTTATGCAAGAGGGAAAGATAACATGCGCTAGCTTTCCTTAACGGTGGAATGATGTTGTTTGAGATGTGTTTGTGCTTGTGCAAGAGGGAAGTATCACATGTTCAAGCTTTACTCCTTGCTAGAATGATGTTGTTCGAGATGTGCTTTTGTTTGTGAAAGAGGGAAATCTAACACACGCTAGATTTTTCCCACAATGGAATGATGTTAATCAAGATGTGCTTGTGCCTCTGGAAGACTGAAAGGTAGCATGCACTAGTTTTACCCCATGATGGAATGATGTTGTTCGAGATGCGATTGTATTTGTGCAGGAGAGAAAGCTAGCACACGCTAGCTTTCCCCCACAGTGGAATGATCTTGTTTGAGATGTGTATATACTTGTGTAAGAGGGAAAGCTAGCATGTGCTAGCTTTCCCCCATGTAGGATCATGTTCGAGATGCGTTTTTGCTTGTGCAAGAGGGAAAGCTAGCATGCGCTAACTTTCACCAACACTGGAATGATGTTGTTCGAGATGTTCTTGTGCTTGTGTAAGAGGGAAATCTAGCACGCGCTAGATTTCCCCCATGATAGAATGATGTTGTTCCAGATGAACTTGTGCTTATGCAAGAGGGAAAGATAACACGCTCTAGATTTCCTTAACGGTGGAATGATGTTGTTTGAGATGTGCTTGTGCTTGTGCAAAAGGGAAGTTTAGCATGTGCAAGCTTTCCTCCATGCTATAATGATGTTGTTCGAGATGTGATTGTGTTTGTGAAAGAGGGAAACATGGCACACACTAGCTTTTCCCCACAATGGAATGATGTTATTCAAGATGTGCTTGTGCTTCTACAAGACTGAAAGTTAGCATGCACTAGTTTTACCCCGTAGAGGAATGATGTTGTTCGAGATGCACTTGTGCTTGTGCAAGAGAGAAAGATAGCACACACTAGCCTTCCCCCACAGTGGAACGATCTTGTTCAAGATGTGTATATGCTTGTGTAAGAGGGAAAGCTAGCACATGCTAGATTTTCCCCATGGTAGGATGATGTTCGAGATGCACAACACTGGAATGATGTTGTTCGAGATGGTCTTGTGCTTGTGCAAGAGAGAAAGCTAGCAGGCGCTAGCTTTCCACCATGGTGTAATGATGTTGTTCGAGATGCACTTGTGCTTATGCAAGAGGGAAAGCTAACACACGCTAGATTTCCTTAATTGTTGAATGATGTTGTTTGAGATGTGCTTATGCTTGTGCAAGAGGGAAGTTTAGCATGTTCAAGCTTTCCTCCATGCTGGAATGATGTTGTTCGAGATGTGCTTGTGTTTGTGAAAGAGGGAAAGCTAGAGCACACTATCTTTTCCCCACAATGGAATGATGTTATTCAAGATGTTCTTGTGCTTCTGCAAGACTAAAAGTTAGCATGCACTAGTTTTACCCCATGGAGGAATGATGTTGTTCGAGATGTGCTTCTACTTGTGCAAGAGGGAAAGCTAGCATGTGCTAGCTTTCCACCATGGTGGAATGATGTTGTTCGAGATGCACTTGTGCTTATGCAAGAGGAAAATCTAACATGTGCTAGCTTTCCTTAACAGTGGAATGATGTTGTTTGAGATGTGTGTGTTCTTGTACAAGAGGGAAGTATCGCATGTTCAAGCTTTACTCCATGCTAGAATGATGTTGTTCGAGATGTGCTTGTGTTTGTGAAAGAGGGAAAGCTAGAACACACTAGCTTTTCCCCACAATGGAATGATGTTATTCAAGATGTGTTTGTGCCTATGCAAGACTAAAAGTTAGCATGCACTAGTTTTACCCCACAAAGTAATGATGTTGTTCGAGATGCGCTTGTGTTTGTGCAAGAGAGAAAGCTATAACATGCTAGCTTTCCCCCACAGTTGAATGATCTTGTTCGATATGTGTATATACTTGTGTAAGAGGGAAAGCTAGCACGTGCTATCTTTCCCTCATGGTAGGATGATGTTCGAGATGCGCTTGTGCTTGTGCAAGAGGAAAAGCTAGCATGCACTAGCTTTCCCCAACACTGGAATGATGTTGTTCGAAATGCACTTGTGCTTGTGTAAGAGGGAAAGCTAGCATGCACTAGATTTCCCCCATGGTAGAATGATGTTGTTCGAGATGAACTTGTGCTTATGCAAGAGGAAAAGCTAACATGTGCTAGATTTCCTTAATGGTGGAATGATGTTGTTTGACATGTGCTTATGCTTGTGCAAAAGGGAAGTTTAGCATGTGCAAGCTTTCCTCCATGCTAGAATGATGTTGTTTGAGATGTGCTTGTCTTTGGGAAAGAGCGAAAGCTAGCACAGGCTAGGTTTTCCCCACAATGGAATGATGTTATTCAAGATGTGCTTGTGCTTCTGCAAGACTGAAAGTTAGCATGCACTAGTTTTACCCCATAGAGGAATGATGTTGTTTGAGATGCGCTTGTGCAAGAGAGAAAGATAGCACATGCTAACCTTCCCCCACAGTGGAATGATATTGTTTGAGATGTGTATACGCTTGTGTAAGAGGGAAAGCTAGCACACACTATCTTTTCCGCATGGTAGGATGATGTTTGAGATGCACAACACTGGAATGATGTTGTTCGATATGGTCTTGTGCTTGTCTAAGATAGAAAGCTAGCAGGCAATAACTTTCCACCATGGTGGAATGATGTTGTTCGAGATGCACTTGTGCTTATGCAAGAGGGAAAGCTAACATGCGCTAGCTTTCCTTAATGGTGGAATGATGTTGTTTGAGATGTGCTTGTGTTTGTGCAAGAGGGAAGTTTAGCATGTGCAAGCTTTCCTCCATGGTAGAATGATGTTGTTTGAGATGTGATTGTGTTTGTGAAAGAGGGAAAGCTAGCAGACGCTAGATTTTCCCCACAATGGAATGATGTTATTCAAGATGTGCTTGTGCTTCTACAAGACTGAAAGTTAGCATGCACTAGTTTTACCCCACTGAGGAATGATGTTGTTCGAGATGTGCTTGTGCTTGTGCAAGAGAGAAATCTAGCACACAATAGCTTTCCCCCATAGTGGAATGATCTTGTTCGAGATGTGTATATGCTTGTGTAAGAGGAAAATCTAACACGCGCTAATGTTCCCCCATCGTAGGATGATGTTCGAGATGCACAACACTAGAATGATGTTGTTTGAGATGTGTTTGTGCTTATGTAAGAGGGAAGGCTAGCACGCGCTAGCTTTACCCCATGGTTGAATGATGTTGTTCGAGATGCACTTGTGATTGTGTAATAGAGAAAGCTAACACGCGCTAGCTTTCCTTAACGGTGGAATGATGTTATTCGAGATGTGCTTGTGCTTGTTTGAGAGGGAAGTTTAGCATGTGGAAGATTTCCTCCGTGCTAGAATGATGTTGTTTGGGATGTGCTTGTGTTTGTGAAAGAGGGAAAGCTAGCACTAGCTAGCTTTTCACCACAATGGAATGATGTTATTCACAATGTGATTTTTCTTCTGCAAGACTGAAAGTTAGCATGCACTAGTTTTACCCCACAAAGTAATGATGTTGTTCGAGATGAGCTTGTGTTTGTGTAAGAGAGAAAGATAGCACACGCTAGCCTTCCCCCACAGTGGAATGATCTTGTTCGAGATGTGTATATGCTTGTGTAAGAGGGAAAGCTAACACGCGCTAGCTTTTCCCCATGGTAGGATGTCGTTCGAGATGTACAACACTAGAATGATGTTGTTCGAGATGGTCTTGTGCTTGTGCAAGAGAGAAACCTAGTAGGCGCTAGCTTTACACCATGGTGGAATGATGTTGTTCAAGATGAACTTGTGCTTAAGCAAGAGGGAAATCTAACACGCGCTAGCTTTCCTTAATGGTGGAATGATGTTGTTTGAGATGTGCTTGTGCTTGTGCAAGAGGGAAGTTTAGCATGTTCAAGCTTTCCTCCATGCTGGAATGATATTGGTCGAGATGTGCTTGTGTTTGTGAAAGAGGGAAATCTATCACACACTAGCTTTTCCCCATAATGGAATGATGTTATTCAAGATGTTCTTGTGCTTCTGCAAGACTGAAAGTTAGCATGCACTGGTTTTACCCCAGGGAGGAATGATGTTGTTCGAGATGTGCTTGTGCGTGTGCAAGAGAGAAAGCTAGAACATGCTAGCTTTCACCCACAGTGGAATGATATTGTTCAAGATGTGTATATGCTTGTGTAAGAGGGAAAGCTAGCACGCGCTAGCTTTCCCCCATGGTAGGATGATGTTCGAGATGCACAACACTAGAATGATGTTGTTGAAGATCGTCTTGTGCTTGTGCAAGAGAGAAAGCTAGCATGCGCTATCTTTCCATCATGGTGGAATGATGTTGTTTGAGATGTACTTATGCTTATGAAAGAGGGAAAGATAACACACACTAGCTTTCCTTAACGGTGCAATGATGTTGTTTGAGATGTGTTTGTGCTTGTGCAAGAGGGAAGTATCGCATGTTCAAGGTTTACTCCATGCTAGAATGATGTTGTTCGAGATGTGCTTGTGTTTGTGAAAGAGGGAAAGTTAACAAACACTATCTTTTCCCAACAATGGAATGATGTTATTCAAGATGTGCTTGTGCCTCTGGAAGACTGAAAGTTAGCATGCACTAGTTTTACCCCACGAAGGAATGATGTTGTTCGAGATGTGCTTGTGTTTGTGCAAGAGAGAAAGCTAGCACACGCTAGCTTACCCACATGGTGGGATGATTTTCGAGATGTGCTAGTGCTTGTGCAAGAGGGAAAACTAGCACACGCTAGCTTTCCCCTAGGTTGGAGTGATGTTGTTCAAGATTCGTTTGGACTTGTGCTTATGAAAGAGGGAATGCTAGCTTGCGGTAGCTTTTTCCTACGGTGGAATCATGTTGTTCGAGATGTACTTGTGCTTGTGCAAGAGGGAAAGCTAGCATGAGATATCTTCCCCCAATGGTGGGATGATGTTGTCTGAGATGAGCTCATGTTTTCCCATTAGGGAAAGCTAGCACAAGCTATAATTCCCCTAGACTGGGATGATGTTGTCCAAGATGAGCTTGTTCTCGTGCAAGAGGGAAATCTAGCACGCACTAGCTTCCCCCACTGTGGGATGATGTTGTCTGAGATGAGATCATGTTTGTGGAAGAGAGAAATCTAGCACGTGCTAGCTTTCCCCATTGGTGGGATGATGTTGTTCGAGATGGAATCTTTATTGTGCAAGAGGGATAGCTAACACGCCTAATGGTGGGATGATGTTGTTCGAGATGCGCTCCTACTTGTGCAAGAGGGAAAGTTGTAATGCACTAACTTTCCGCCATGGTGGGATGATATTGTTCGTGATGCACTCCTTCTTGTGCAAGAGGGAAAGCTAGGGTGTGCTAGCTTTCCCCCTCAGAAGGATGATGTTGCTCAAGATGTGCCCCTGCTTATGCAAGAGGGAAAGATAGCATGTGCTAGATTCCCCCCAAGGTGGGATGATGTTTTTCGAAATGTGCTCCTACTTGTGCAAGAGGGAAAGCTAGCACACACTAGATTTCCCCCACAATGGGATGATGTTTAAGATGTGCTCCTTCTTGTTCAAGATGGTAATCTAGCACACACTAGATTTCCCTCATGGTTATGACTCATGAGATCCTCATTATGCTAGCTTTCTTGCAAAATAATTTGAGGGCTCCAACTACTTTTCAACCATTGCTTGAAATTGTGGAAAAATATTAAATGCACCAACCATTTTAGACTAATAAATACAAGTTTTTCTGCTAAAAGAATCAAGGAAAGCTCTAAACAAATTCATCCCACATACATATTCTACATATTTAGGATGACAAATATAACTGTGCACTAAATCTAGCACCCCGCATTCTAGTGTAGACATTGTGCCTTCTAATTTGCTTGTGAATTGCACAATATTCATGAGTCCAAATTAGAATTATTTTTTTTGGTTCATCATCCAATTTACCATGCTTTTATTTTTCATTTCTAATAGAGTTTTAGCATTCACATGAAGAAACCTCTAATGACACTAGTCCATAAACTATTTTCTATAATAGATGATGCAACTTATAAATTTAGCTTTAAAACATATAAATTCCCTTCTTAGGAGCATGTAAACGAACATTCCATGCTTGGTTATTCACAATGCCAATTTTTTTAGTGGAATTTAACATTCTAGCCAAAATCTATTATTTTTGCAATAGATTTCAAATCTCTTGCCAAATTTGGCACGTGAAACACTCCTTGCAGAATATTCCTCCATTAGAAATGGGGACTTGCAACTCTCCAACGTCATATACTTTATGGCAGATTTTATCTCCAAACTAGATAATTCTATTCATGTAAAGATGGCAATAAATCTGGAGCAATTTTTATTTCCTTGTCATGTGCTATGTCATTCATAAGTATATAGTGAAGAAATCTTAGTCATTGGAGTTCTCCATATCAACTTTAAAATCTTGATCATGTTGATTTCTACACATGACAAGATGAAACAATGCAATCTTTCACTTCGAATAGTCTCTTTGTATGAGCCCTAACATATGACAATAATTGCACCTTATATTTTTCTTGTTCTTATATTTTTGTGGTTTCTTTCCACCTTGTTGTTGGCATGTAGTGTGGCCTTATATTACTTCATAAATTGTTTCATTTTGTTTCTTTTGCACTCATTTTTGTTACTCTTTCAACATGGCTCTGTTGGAAAATATTTTGTTTCCCCTTTCTTTTGGCATAGAAAGCAACTTATCCCCCAATGTTGGTGTTCTTGCATCAATTCTTCTAATTTCTTTTTACAATGCATCAAAAACCAT
>ML778793.1:208658-230408 GCA_009831015.1 Picea engelmannii
CGGCCACAACTCTGCAAATCAAACTGAAGTCACTGTATCTATTATTCAGAGAATATAGAATATTGTTTATCTACGTGTATTTGTACAAGTTATGATCATTATATAAGGCGACAACACATTATTTATATATGTTTTTGAAGGGCGGAGTGTCAGCTTCCCCTGGCAGAGTTATCGAGTTATAAATGTCGCTGTAAAATACTTAAATACCCTTACATCCAAAATCATTCTAGATCCAACTATATCTAAAATTATATCACATTATATGCGCACATCAAATCAAAATCATTGTATAAATTAATGTAATAAAATAAATTACTTTTTTATTTATTTTTATACACTTTGAAAAGTAGAAATTAAAGATAATTAATACCCACTTTGTTATGGTGTTGAGATAAATGTTATATAAAGGGTTGGATTGGGAAGAAATTCAGATCACCACCCATTACCCATTACTGCATTATAATATTTAATGTTGTTTAATAAAGTGGAGATTGGTCAGCAACTAAACTGTTTAGTCTAAATGTTTTATGTTTTTATTTTTTCTATGACACTTTTTGTGATTAATTTTGTCCAAAATTTGTTTAGAAATTCAAAAAATTGTAGATTTCAGTGATTGAGATGATATATTTCAGGTGCTTTAGGGTTTTTGATCAATATGCGTTAACATCAATCTATAGGTCACAACTCATTAAATCTGCGTGATCATTGTGCCCTAGGATCAATCTATAGAACCAGGCCTGAAATTTGAACATGAAACTCTACGTGCTTAGTTTACTATAGTGTGTCATCTACCTAGGCTTCATACTGAAGAGGAGTTAGGCAAAGATTTGTTGGAGGATTAAATATAACAATAAAAAAAAATTAATTAGTTTGAAACTCAATCCTTGAAATTTAATTAGTCCATAGTCTTAGTGCACATAAAATGTTAATAGTTAATTGAATATCTATTCACCAATAAACAATTTGACACATGCATTTAGGTTAAAACTAAATGACCAACATGAAAAACAAATTACCATCATCAAAATTCGTCATCAAAATTCCACTACCACTTGTAAAATAAATTTGAAATTCCAACCTTGTATACAACCATAAATGAAATATTTGTAACTCTGGAGAGGTGCTTAGATGCTGCCTTTTAAACCTGTCGTGAAAATTGTGCGCTAGGATCAGTTTAGAGGGTCACAACTCATTTAATCTTCCGTGATCATTATGCCCTAAGATCATTGTATAGAGCCACAACTCATTAAATCTAGAACTCGAACCAAAAGCATTGTATTGATTACAAGAATAAAACATGATAACTTTTATTTACAGGGAATGGAACAAGCCAGTGTTTTAGTTTTAAATTTGACTGGTAAATAATTTTTTTTTTTTTGATGTGGGTAAAGTAATTTTAAAATCTACACTTTAATTAATTTTTAAAACTGTCATAGAGGTAAGTTCAAAATTTCATATGACTTTCACTGTATGTCCTTTCACTGTATGTTGAGTTTTTGGGCATAGTTAGTGCAAAGTTTGTCTCCATTCCATGGTTCTCAATGTAACATGTCTATCATGCAAATTGGAACTTCCATTTTCTTGTAACCATTTCAACCTTCCTCAAATTCAATGTAATTTTATGATTGAAATTTAAATTGTTAATTAAATCTTTGTCCATCAAATTAGTGAGGTGATTTGATTTTTGAGCTTAACTTCACTTAAAACCAAATAGTTGATTTAATCCAGCAAGTATTGGAAGGGTTAAATAAAACAACTAAGTTTTTGAGGTTGATGATTGCCACCTACTTACAACTTTCAAGTGGGATAAAAATAGATAAGATACTCCAATATGTTTAATCTATCCCAATACTCTTCACTTATTATTTCCGACCCCTTCCTAAATAATATATTGTAGATTGTAGAGACTCTCTTTTCATTTAGAGTCATAATGTTGCAATCTCGCATCCTGCATGATGAAGATCGGGGCCTTGGGGTTATAAATTCCGATTACTGCCAGAGAGAGTCAAACACTGCGTCCGTAGTGGCTCTTTGTGGTGTTAGAAAAATCTTATCTCTATGCAATGGCTCATGCTAAAAAAACAATGCTGAGAAGAAAATGTTTGCATGTAATTTTTCAATTTCATTTTAAAACTAAAATAGATAAGGTTTATGAATATTCAGTATAAAATTACAATTATAAAATGTTTTTTTAAATGAATATTATCATGTTTTTGTTATTTAAACAAAAATTTAATATTATAAGGGTTTTTGAAATTATAATTATATAAAAATATATTTTATCTATCAACTTAATGTATTCCTTTTATTTCAAAATATTTTATTCAATATTTTTAGGAAAAAATAAGTATAAAGAGTCATATGAAATGGCAGTTCTAAAAACAAACTGATCATACAAAATGATCATTCTCTTAACCAGTGTGAATACAAAATTCTCATTCTCTTTACCAGTGGGAGTGCACCTCAAATTTATACCCTTATACAAGCCATAAAGAAGCCATGATCATTATATAAGCGCAGAGCCCATTAATTTTACAAATTTACAAATCAAGCCAAGGTCATTCCATCATTATGTTCATTATTTTGATTAAATAACGTCTATTTTTATTTTACGTGCACCATAAACGTATTGATGTATAACATAGCTTTTAAGACCCAGAGGACGAAGAAATCGTTTGGACAATGTTCCTGAACGAACCAACCCGAGGGTATGCTTCGCTCAGGAGTGATTCAAGCATATGTAGCACCAACTGCACAGTGAAATTGTTCCTCTTTCTAAATTCTCATAGCAGGTAGTCATTTTCTAGCTATTTACCAACAAAGCACAGCAGCGATGGATATGAATCCCCTTCTTAATCTGCGTATGCCACTTTAAATCAGAAATAGAGAACCATTAGTAGCTGGAAAAATGATGATTCTCCCTTCCAAATCAAAGATAGGAAATGCTTAAGCTCAAGGGTGAGGGGAGTCACTAGTCACTGGTAAAGTGATGATCTTTTGGCTCAGCTTTCTGGATTTGAACTTGTGACATCTTAAGAGGAAACATATGTGACTTTATGGAGGTATACATACCCTACTCCTTCTAGATTTGAACTTATAACCTCTTAAGAGGAAACACATGTTTTTAACCATTAAATCTACAATATATTAGTCAAAAAAATATTGCAACACTAAAAATACAAAAAATTCCAAAATATGTACAATGATGAAACAAGAAATGCTTATTCAACTCTAGACTAATTCTATCTATCTTACTAAAAATCTGATGTCCAGGTAGAGCAATTACATTGAAAAATTTAATAGTTACTATTATGTAAAAGATGCTCAATATACAAATGTATTTAAAAAACATTAGATACCTAACGGGAAGCAATCTCGACGACCATGTTCTTCCTTTTCAATGTCATGTGCAAGCATGTTCAAGTCAAGAAGAGGTTGTTCAACTAATGGGTACGATCCGCTGGTGGAGGGAACTACTTCAATCAACATGCAACTGCATAGTTTCCACTTGAGACCCAATGATGTCGAACTCATCATGTTGTTGGCTCATGGTTATCCAGACTTTCCACTAGAGACTAAATGATGTCGAACTCGTGATGTTGTTGCCTCATGGTTGTCCAATGTTGGCTAAGAGTACAAAATGAAACAGACGTGAGTGGACAGTACATGATAGGCTATTTGGAGTTGCTGAAGAGACTGACAAAGATTGTCATTAGATTCCACTTGGTCCTGATGATTGTTTCTGTCTCAAGGCATATGGACCAGAAATAACAGAGTGAAACGATGGATACTACTGAAGGGAGCTAGTGCTAATCCCTAATTCCCGAACTGCAATGTTGAATTCTCCATAATGGAATTTCTGAGTGCCACTCAAGCTTCACCATGCAAGAAATATCAACAGACTTGGAACGACAATTTCCTCTGGCTAACTTCTAAGGGATCCCCGTTTCAAGATGGAGAGAAAGACCAACAGAACAGTCATCATAAAATTCTCCTGCAAATTCTCCTCCAACAAACCAAGCGAACAAGTTCTAGTTCTGTTGCTCATTGCTTCTGATTACAATCCTTTCTGCCAGTTTCTTGAGAAAGGAGCAAAGCCTTCCAGCGAGAACCTAAGTGCCTTAGGATCTTGCACATTCCTCAACCAACCAAAGGAAGCTTAGGCCCAAAATTCCTTGATTCAAATGAATTCTAATGCTTCGTTCCTCGAGGGGATCAATACTAAAACCACGATTGCAGGGGAAAATCTTGCACATTCTGAGCAACCCACGAATTACCATAATGGAAATCAGTGGCCTGATCGTCTGACCAGATCATTGAACCCTGGATCCATCTCGTCAACTAATTCCCAGATGATCTGAAGAGTTTCCAATGTAACTGTATTGTTGTATGCAGATTCAATATCCCACCATGTTTGTGTGCGGAGTGTACTTTGTGTATGTCATACTAAGCCCGGCTTAATATTCCATGTGCGATAGAGGAGGTCGTTGATGAGTTGACTACTTGTTTGGGTGTGACACCCAAATGGCATGCAATGAATCTGAGAGGACGTTCCTTAATTGTGGAATTGGGTGATGTGATAATCTCATGTTGATCTTAACGGTCCCTTTTGGGAGCGAGATTTCCAGTTTTCAAAAGGAGATTTGAGGAGTGTCTTTTAAGATTTTTATTTTTTTTACTTTTTCTTTTTTTTAATATCATCTTTTTTTAGACAATATAGCTCAATTGGGCATCCCTTGGCAAGATCCCTTTATCATGCTTCTTATGGTGTTTATGGAGTCACCTAAAATGACTAGTTTTTGTATCTAATTCTCGTTGGAAAGATGGAAACCTCGAATAAGGGTGAATTATTCCGCTTGATTATTAATGGTGATACCTAGACTCCATGCGAACTTATCTCAATATTCCCCCTAGGGTCAAGAATGACCCATCCCACACCAGCGAATTCAAGGTTTCACTTTGAAGCTCCATTGAAGCAAAGGATGTAAGTATGGATGTAAGTATGCTGAGAAACTATCCACTACTAGAAATATGAGGGGAGGGTATGAAGTTTCCAGATTGATCTGGGATGGGAGAGAGATTGAATCTTGTAGTCTAGGTGAAATTTATCCAACCACAATTGTTCTTGTTGATCCAGTGTCTGAGGGGTATGTGGCTTAATTTGAGGGGAATTGAAGTATTTTGTTACTTGGGATTTGACTTGTTCTATTACTCTATTGGATCTCATATCTTTGTCTTTGAACACACCTCTATTTCTTGCAAGCCAAATCAACCAACAAGTGAATTTTGGGAGAATAACCCACATATGTCTAAAGATTGGATTATTTATGAAAAGAGGAAATGAACCCTTCCAGGTGTGCTACACATTCTGGGTTTGGAAAGAAACTTGATATATGTCAACAAGATGAGTGATGTAGGATTGCATACTCTGTTTCAGAAGGATTCATGCAAGATGGTCAGAGGTATGAAGGTATTAATGAGAGGATTTCGGATTGGGACCTTATACAAGTTGTTAGGGAATGTTGACTTGATTAGATGCAACAACATCATTTCCCCTAAAATCGACTTGACTATGACTCGACCCAACTCAATGTCAACGAATTGATTGTGACTCGACCCGACTCAATATTGACACAACTCAGTTCAAACCGACTCGACAAGACATGATGAGATCGACCCGACCAGGTTATGGCACAACAGGATGGGACACATTGGAGAAAAAGGACTTTGAGCTATGAAAAACAAAGGTATGGTCAAAAGTTTTCCTGAATGTGGTTTAGAAGTTGAATTTTTTGAACATTGTATATATGGAAAACAAAGTCGGGTGAGGTTTGCATCTACAGTGATAAGGGGAATGGGATTCTAGAAATGGTGCATAATGATGTGTTTGGCCCGGTTACAATGTCTTCACTTGGTGAATCCCTATATTATGTCTCCTTCATAGATGATTTTTCCAGGAAGAAATGGATATATTTCCTAAGGAATAAATCATAAGTTTTTTAGAGATTTAAAGAGGCTAAAGCTCTTGTGGAAAACCAGACAAAGAAGAACATTAAAGTGTTGAGAACTAACAATGGTGGTGAATTGTGTGTAAAGGAATTTGATTTATGTAAGAAGTGTGGCATAGCATGAAAAAATACCACACCATATACCCCACAACAAAATGGAGTTTCCAAGAGAATGAATAGAACATTGACGGATAAGGCAAGGAGCATTCTTAGTGGTACTGGGCTCACACAAGAATTACGGGCGGAGTCAGTTGAGACTGCAAGAGATCTAGTAAATATGTCTCATTTGTTGGCACTAATCGACACGACTCCAAATGAGGTATGGTATGGTAATAAGTCTTCAATGGCACATCTCAAAATATTTGGTTGTGATGCATTTGTGCATGTTCCCAAGGAAAAGAGGAGAAAGCTGGACAAGAAGGAAGTCAAATGTATTTTCATCGGATATAAAAAGGGATGAAAGGATATAAGTTCTAGAATCCTACATCAAGGAGAATAGTTTTTAATTGATATGTGCTCTTCAGAGAAGTCGAAGGTAAATATGAGCCTGAGGAAGTTGTTCAGACAGAGAATAATCTCGATACGGTGTTGTTTGAACTGAGGAATGAAGAGGATGATTCAGATGAGTCGATTGAATCTTAGGAAGAGGTGGAACAACTAACTCCAGTGGTAAGGAGGTCAGAAAGATTAAAGAAACTAGTTGAGAAGTATATCCTACCCGACTTTCATTATGCATTCTTACTAATTGGCATCGACGATGAGCCCAAGTCAGTCGATGAGTTTGTCGACTCGACAGAGGAAAAACTCTGGAATGATGCAATGGTCGAAGAGATGGAATTCTTTTACAAGAATGAGACATCACATTTGGTCAAGTTACATAGTGGAAGGAATCCCATTGGTAGTAAGTGGGTGTTCAAAAATAAGATGAATGACACATGACAAGTCGAGGAGTTCAGATATCGTATGGAAGTGAAAGGTTATTCCCAAATCGATGGAGTCGACTTTTTCCCCTCTTGCAAAACTAAATTTAGTTAAAGTAATAATGTATATGGATGCAATATTTGATTTGGAGATAGAACAAATGGATGTGAAGACAATGTTCCTACATGGCGACCTGGAATAATAAATCTACATGAAACAACCTAAAGGATTTGTAGTAAAGGGAAATAAAGGGTTGGGGTGCAAGCTCAAAATATCCCTTTGTGGTCTAAATCAATCACCAAGGATGCGGTACAACAAGTTTGACACTTACATCCTTAGTTTGGGATTTGTGAGAAGCAAAGTTGATCACTGCATATATTCCAAAGAAGAAGGTGGGTGTTTCATATATGTAGCTTTGTATGTCTATGACTTGCTTTTGATTGGAAACAACATGGATGAAATAAATGAGGTGAAGAAGCAATTATCCTCCAAGTTAGACATGAAGGATATCCGTGCATCTAACTGCATTATGAGAATGGAGATTAAGAGAGATCGAGCCACTAGAAAGCTCACGTTGAATTAGATGAAGTATATTGAAACAATTTTGAAATGATTCAACATGTAGGATTGCAAAATGGTGAAGGTTCTAATTCCAGTGAGAGCAAGTCTTATTGTTGAACAATGTCCAAAGGCACATGAATAAATAGAGGACATGGCATGTGTTCCCTATGCAATTTTTGTTGCTAGTATAATGTATGAGATGGTCTGCACTCGACTAGACATTGCGCATGCAATGGGAGTGTTGAGTAGGCACATGTCGACACCTGAAAAGGAGTACTGGACAACTATCAAAAGAATATTTAGGTATTTGTGTGGCATGAAGGAGTATGCTATATGCTACCAAGGAAGATTTGGAGGTGACAGTGGTAAAGTAGATGTACATGTGATCCAGATTATTTTTGGCATGAAATGAGAGCGGAGATATAAAATAGAAATATACATAGATATTGCAAGAGAGGAAATAATATAACATAGATATATCAGATATATAACAAGAGGCATAGATATATAGTAATACACAATTTCTATTCATGAGTAAAATGTACAGAACTGTAGAAATACATAGTGAAAGACTCACTAGAATGGTGGAAGATTATCTTTGAGAAGAGATGTGATAGATACTCACATTCACAAGAAAATTATTACAATGAGGCTCTAAATGTATTTTTAACATAAATAAAATCCAAAACCCTTACCTCGGAAGATGAAAAGCCAACAATTCCCGTTTTGGGTAGTTTGGTGTATCAACTTCCGAGGGGGTAACTTTGGCATATATCTCTGTTTAGGGAGCACGATAGCTCGTTGGAAAGGTATCGTAAAGGAGATTCATTTTGGGGGATCAATCGAAGCCTTTGGATATTATTGTAGTGTTCGATCCCAAAAAAACTTCATTTAGACCCTCAAAATGTCCCTGAAAGTTTAGGAACTAAAAAACTGCTAAAAATAGTAAATTGCCAAAAGATTGTTTTGGGCCAGTTAGAATAGGTTGGTGGCCATCGATATCCACCTAGATCAATCCTACCTCCTTAGAAAACAATGGTCTCCATTGCGTTTAATTCTCGGGAGAGAGGGAAAAGAGTGTGATGAATCTGCATCTTGATGAGCTGCTTGCCTTGCTAGAGAAGTTGCATTGTTTATCTTGTTGAAGGTTGTCACGAAACTGTGGTAGAAAGAGTTGGACCTTTTAAATCAGTCTAGCTATATGAGACGATTATGTGTAGAAGGAATCCTTGCACTTTGCTTCAATCTTGTCGACCTACTTATTTTGGACATAATATGCTTAGACTGAGGCTATAGTGGTTGCAGTGTTCTTTTGTTCACCTTTTGAATAGACTGTGAAGAACTTGAATTTTGTAGTATGAGATACTATCTTGTAGCATTGTTTAGGTGGGACAATAGTTGGAAATACCTCTGGTATCCTATAGACATCACCCCCCAGAGTAACAATGACACTACGAGGTCGAGACTCATAAATGGAATGGCACTTCCACATATATGGTTGGCCCAAAATAACATCACATACATCTAGTGGGGTGACATCACATAACACCTCATCCTTGAAGGCATGGATGTCGTATGACATTAGACATAGTTGGATGACACAAAGATCTAGTGCTTTGTGAAGCCACCCGATGTTGTATGGTTACGAGTGTGGTGTTGTCAACCATCCCAACTATTTGATGACCAATGTTGAGATGAGGTTCTTTTGGCTTCCAATATCAACAATAAAATGCAGTGGGGTTCCCTTCACCCAAATCGGTGAATGAAAAAGGTGCTCCCTCTCTTCAGGATTTTTTGGTTCTTCTAGTTGAATTATTGCGGTCACAATAGTAGCAGTGGGGTCTGCGTCGATGATATGTTTTCTACTAGTATTTTATAAATCATATTTTGAATCAAGCTTCAACTCCTTATCTTTGATCTCGGCCACCAATGTCTCTTTCTTAGGAAGTTTGTTGAGTAATGCTTCGAGTGTTCATAGTTTTCTTTAGGCCTTCTATGAACCTTTCCAATGTATGCACAAACATCACCTTTGAGTAGTAGGAAGACTCTCCTAATGATCCAGGTGGATATTGGTGTCCACCCACCTATTTGAACTGGCTCCTCTTGACAGTTTTTAGTTCAACACATTCTTTTGTAGTTCTTTGTAATTATGGGTTCCAAAATTTTGGGGATTTATGAAGTCCTACACATCTTCCAGGTGGATACTTGTGGCCGCCCACCTAATCCAACTGGATTATTTTGGAATTTTTCATGTCGACGCATCTTTTTGTACTTCCAGGGTCATTTTGGAGCCCTAAAGAGTGTTTTTTTCTCTTGCCACAGTTAAACTGTAGACGAAGTCAGAGTTTGATGACATAATGTGTATTTCTTGATAATACCTTTGCAATGAACTATCGCGTGCCTAAAATGGAGTTCGTATGCAAAAGTTACGACCCTAGGAAGTTGAGGTATCAACTTACCCATCGGGGTCCACATAACTTTTGGTGTTTCATCTCCTAGGGTTATGTTTTTGGATATATAGGATTTTGGAAATCATGAGTAATGTTAAAAGTGCCTTTGGAGCCTCATTGTAATCATTATTCTTAGACGAATGCTCATAGCAGCCACATCTCTTCTCAGAGATAACTACCACCATTCGAGCAAATTGTTTTCAGTTCAGTTGTTTTATAGTTTCATCCTATTTTATTTACTCAATATAAGTTATTGTTCATTGGATATTTATTGTTTTTCTCCATATCTCTCTGTTATTGTATTCAGACTGTTATTCCTTTTGTTCTGCTCATAAATATGGATCACTGGTATCATAGCGGTGTTCTTTTCATTTACTTTTCTTCGTGCATGTCACCGACAATATCTGGGTACAAGAAGTTGGGACTCGAAGCAGTCGATCATTTGCAAGATCGGTCACACCGAGCCTGAAAAAAAACCATGGGGGATGAGAATAAATATGATGGAGTAGGGGATCCTTTTAAAAGGTTTCTCGAGGAAGCCCTTTCACAACAAGCGACCATGAAACCCCCTTCAAGGTACAAGTAAATTTTGATATTCCATTATTTGAAGGAATGGTAGATGTGCATGTTGTAGATAAATGGTTGAATATGATCGAAGGGTATTTTTTGGTCCACAATTTTTCCAACAGGAAAAATATTACTTTTGCACTCCTCAAGGTCATCCCAAGGGTTAAGGACTAGCGTGATACTTACTCTGAGAAAAGGGCCATAGAGGAATCTGCAATATACGTGGTCTCCCCCACATGGGATTCCTTCATGGATTCCATTAAAGAACACTACTACCATGTTGGAAGCTACAAGGACTAGTACACAACATGGACCACGCTACATCGGGAAAGGGACCAGACAGTACCATATTTCACCAATATTTTTCATACCCTGTGCACCAAATTGGGTATCAAAGACTCTGAATGACATATGGTTCTCAAATATCAAAGTCTTTTACATAGATACATTCAAACAAAAATGGAGTTTCTGGACATCGCATTATTAGGTGCGGCTTATAGATATGTTGTCAAGATCGAACAAAAATTTAAGCAGAAGAGGCGAGAGTTTGGATTTGAAAACTCCTCACAATTGAAACAGGACAAAGGCGACCCTAACCCATTGTGTAAGGGATAGGGGAAATATGGTCTCTCTCAAGAAATCCATTCCAAGCCATAGTCCAAGAAGGGTAATGAGAATTCAAAGAAGGGCATGGGAAAATGGTGTGAATACCATAAAAGCGCTTGGCACAACACCAAAGAATGTCCCTCAAATAAGTCACTGGTGATCGAGCTAAAAGCTTTCAATTCAGAGGAAAATTCTTACTTCGAATCAAATACAAAAAGTGGGAAGTGGATCATCGATTCTGAACCCAATGCCATTATCGCTACCACCAAAGTCCAACCAAGCGAACTGGAAGAACTAGAGGAAGGGGAATGCCTATTTCACTCAAAGATGTGGGTGAAGGGGACTCTACTACATTTGATTTTTTATAGTGACAGTCAGAAGAAACTTCTTTCAGAAGATGTCATCAAGCGGTTGGACCTGTAGATAACACTGCACTTGCATCCCTACACCATCGGTTGGCTTCGCCAAGGACGATATATCCACATCAACCAACAATGTCGCCTACCCTACAACATCAAGCCCTTCAAAGATGAGGTATTGTGTGATATTTCTCCCCTTGAATTTTGTGATGTTGTTTTAAGCTAGTCATATTTGTGGAATAGACATGTTGTGTATGATTCTAGACCCCATAGTGTTATTATTACTTTGGGTAGACAATTTTACAGGATACCAAATGTATCTCCCCCTACATCTATTTCTTTAATCTCTTCTAATCAATGAATTAAGGTCATTTCACAGACCGGGATGTTCATCTTCTTTTTTATCGTTGCTCGCAGTAAGCATAAGGTTGTTTCCACATCCATGACCTCTACACAGAGCCTCTCTTTGCAATAGAAGCAAATGGACGGGATCATGGAAGAGTACAAAGACATCTTCTCCTCACTCACAAGGGTACCGATGCACTTCCAAGTCAAGCATCCAATTGATCTAACCCCCGGTGCATCGCTTCCTAATGGACTAGTCTATCATCGCTCACTGATGAAAAATGATGAAATCAAGCACCAGATCCAAGAGTTGCTTCAAAAGTGGAACATATGATGCAATTCCTACCCTTGTGGAAGCTCAATTATGTCAGTGCAGAAGAAAGATGGGACCTGACGACTCTGCATTGACTACAGATAATTAAACAAAATCACAGTCAGGACCCGATACCCAATTCCCCAGATTGATGACCTTCTTGACAAACTCAAGGGGGAAAAGTTCTTCAACAATATTGACCTAAAGTCTGGCTACCACCAGGTTCCCATCGAAACAACTAATGTATGGAAGACAACTTTCAAATCTAAATAAGGTCTCTTCTAATGATTGGTCATGCCCTTTGGCTTAACAAATGAACCAACAAATTTCATGAGATTGATGGATGATGTATTGAGACCCTTCACCAACTCTTTTGTGGTGGTATATATGGATGACATCCTCATCTTCATTATAACTTAGGAGGAGCACATGCAACATATTCAGCAGGTTTTGGGCACTCTGTGGTAGCACAAGCTATATGCCAACTTGGATAAATTCTCTTATGGCATGAACAGGGTCCAATACTTAGAATACATTATTGATGAGCATGGGGTACATGTGGATCTAGCCAAGATCCAAGTCATTCGTGACTCGCCATCCTTCACCAAACTAACCGAGCTTCAGAGCTTCTTGGGACTTGTCAGCTTCTACCGAAGGTTCGTGTTGAGATTCTCCCATATTGCATGGGCCCTCAACCAAGTAACCAAGGGTGACTACAAGGAAAAATTCGCATGGGGGAAGGGCCAACCATAAACATTTTCTGATATGAAGCATTGCTTGTGCTCAGCTCCAGTACTCTCCTTATCGGATCTGCAACAACCATTCGATATTGAGGTTGATTCCTCCGACTATGTTGTAGGTGTAGTCCTCACTCAACATGGCCATCCAGTAGCATACCATAGTGAGACACTCTTAAATATTGTTCAAAAATACCCCACCTATGAAAAACAAATGTATTCCATTGTGTGATCATGTCATCAATGGAAGCGTTACATTATGAGAAAGGAGACAATAATCCACATTGATTACAAGCCTCTATAGTTCATACAGACACAGGGGAAGTTGCAGAACAACCGCCATCAAAAGTGATCCACATAACTACAAAATTTCAATATCAACATCAAGTATAAGACAGGAAGCACAAATCATGTCATTGACTACCTCAGTAGCCCAGTCATTGTTGCACTCACCACAGTGCTCCATTCTTGTGGGTATGAGGCATCTAAGTGGCCCCAACTTTATTAGCGTGACCCTGACTTCGCCACCACTTATCAGCTCTTGGGTAAGGAAGCGAATGTCATCGATTTTTACATCCAAGATGGATTATTATGCCATCTGGGCCACCTTTGTGTTCTGACAAGCGAGCATGCAAAGATGATTTTGGAGGCTCACTACAGTTAGATGGTGGGACATTTTGGCATGGAGAAAAATTTGGTCATTCTACAGAAACATTTTTATTGGCAAAAGCATCGACAAGACGTCAGCAAGTATATCATATCTTTCACTACTTGTGTCATTTCCAAGCCAACAATCAAGAAGCAAGGATTATACACCCCTCTTCCTACTCCTGTGAGGCCTTGGGAATCCATCTCGATGGATTAAATGTTTGGCCTTTTGTCCACCAAGCAAGACAATGATTATGTATTTGTGGTGGTTGATCAGTTTTCAAACATGGCCATTATCACAGCCTACAAGAAGATCATCACAACAACATATATTTCCAAGATCTTCTTCGAACGGGTGTGGGTCCATTTTGGGATACCACAGACCATCACTTGAGATAGGTACAACAGGTTCATCATCACATTTTGGTCAAGTCTTTGGTCACTATTGGACACCAAGTTAACTAAATCCACTGGTTTCCACCCCCAAACTGATGGCCATACAAAGGTTGTCAATCGGTTGATTTTGCACATCCTACGCATGTAAAACTCTAAGCATATGCATACATGGGATGATATTCTTCCCTATGTTCAGTAAAACTAGAACAGGGATCTCCATAGATCCACCAACCATAGCCCATTTTAGGTGGGGTTGGTATTCCAACCCTTGGGTCCCATTGATGTTGCACTAACTCTTGCAACCATACAGACATAATCTTCCCATGTTCGTTCTGAGGTCGAAAAAGCTACCAGATTCATTGAGCACATTCAACACATCCGCCAACAGGTCCATGAGATTCTACATAAATCTAATGCTAAGTACAAGAACAACATGATCAACATCAGGTACATCACCAATTTCAAGTGGGAGACAAGGTCTGGTTACATTTACAGAAAGATCACCTTAAAAGACCCCATCAGAATCTTTTCTCACTTCTTTATGGGCCTTACACTATTACCAAGGCTATGGGTAGCATTTCTTTTGAGCTCAACACTCCACCCTTCCTTGGATTGCACCCATTGTTCAATGTGGACCTCCTTAAGCCACATTTTCCACCATTATTGGACACCTCATAGATCATAGAACAACTGACACCAATAAATCTCAACCCTGATTGCATGGAACAGGAATCCACTAATAAGATAGTGGACACATAGGTCAAGGGCCCTCACCAATAGAGGATCCAACTTTATTGCACTGTCAAGGCAGAGAAACTCCTATACCAAGGAAAGTGGCTCACCGAAGGCCAAATTCAGCAGAAGTTTCCTCACTTGATGTGGGAACTCAACACAGTGGAGACCATTGTTTCCTAAGAGGGCAGGACTGATCCACGTGGATATTGGTGGCCACCCACCTATTCCAACTAGCTCCTCTTGATAGTTTTTATTTCATCACATTCTTCTATAATTCTTTCTAATTGTGGGTTCTACACTTTCGAGGCTATCATAAGCCCTACACATCTTCCAGGTGGAGACTAGTGGCTACCCACCTAATCCAACTGGCTTATTTTGGAATTTTCATGTCAGCACATCTTTATGTATTTCTAGGGCCATTTTGGGGCCCTAAACAATGTTTTTTTGTCTTTCCACAGTCAAACTATAGATAGAGTTAGAGTTTGACAACATAATCTGTATTTCTCGAGAAGAACTTTCCAATGGGATATCACGCGCCTAAAACGAAGGTCGTATGCAAAAGTTACGACCTCGGGAAGTTGATGTACCAACTTACCCATCGGGGTCCACATAAATTTTCGCGTTTCATATCCTAGGGTTAGGTTTTTGGATATCTAGGGTTTTGGAATTCATGAGTAATTTTAAAAGTGCGTTTGGAGCCTCATTGTAATCATTCTTCTCAGATGGATGCACGTATCAGCCACATCTCTTCTCAGAGATAGCTACCACCATTCGAGCAACTTGTTTTCAGTTCTGCAGTTTTACAATCAACCTATTTTATTTAGTCAATATAAGTTATTGTTCACTCGATATCTTTTGTTTTTTTCCATATCTCTATGTTATTGTATTAAGTATGTTATTCCTTTTGTTCTGCTCATAAATCCAGATTACCTAACCATTTAGTATTTTTCTATAACTTTCTAGGTTGTTTAACTTATTAACAATTCTTGTGTGTTAGCCTTTGAAATGATAATTTTTTGTAGTTAGAATGAATCTTCTCTAATCACATCTCTCATCAACTTTTTGTTAATACATATTTTTTCCCTATTATGCATTGACTGTAAGGTTTATGTTGGGTCGCAATAGTTTTTCTTCCATATTTTCATCGAAGGGGTTATGCCTTAGCCCAGGGTTTTTTCGTCGGTACCCAGAAATATCAGTATTCAAGTTTTACCATGACACGATCGAATGTTTTTCCTTTTCTCATCTCTGGTTAAATATTGAGACCCTGCATCTTGTTTTATGCACCCTCATCTATAGTTTTAGAACTTCCACTATAATATATTGTGCAGGAGAAGCTCGTGCAGACCTTAGTGGTTACTTGATTTTTATTTTTGTACATATGTTGTAGTTTTGCTTAAAGTATATTCTTGGTTAATATGTAATGATGGGCCCTTATGATGATGCAAGGGTACCCATCAGTTATCCGTCAACCAAGAACATCCAGGTGTGGATTACAGCAATCGAAGGAGATATTTCAGCCCTTTGTTCCTCCATGGTGAGATTAATTCTATTGTTTATGTAATTTTCCTTTGATTAAATGATTTGTACAACTTAATAACTCATTATTTTATTCATTTTGTAGGTACTGAGACTGTGGTCATCGTGGAGCTTTAGAATACCCAAGTACAAAAAGGTATTCAAGTTTCAATACTTCTATTGAATTAATCGATCGATTATGTTTTGAATGTAATATTCGTAGAACAAGGGTGGATTCATAGACTACTGTCTACAGATGCTATGCCATCGTAAAACTCTGTTGATTGATTTTCCTTTTTCCTAGATATATAGTTTATAAATGGACTCTGCTCGTTTTGGAATTCTATACAGTTTGTAACCTTTCCATTTTCAAAGATATATATATATATATATATATATATATATATATATATATATATAGCTTATATCATTAAATTCAGTAATGAGTTGTCCTTGACTATTACGTTGTACTATGTAACAGTATTCCCTTTTTAATATAGAACAAGGAACTCTGCTTAAATTTGTAATGATTTATTTTTCTGTTTATATATGTATACACTGAAATCTTTGGTAAATCGATATAAGTTCCTATGTAGATAATTCATTTTCAATTGTATATTGCATTTCGATGAGTCATGTTCCTTCCATACATATTTCCTATTCAGAATTTAGTATTTATATTTGTAATTAGGTTCTTACCTATGGATACCAATAATCTATTATCGATATTATAATTATGTTTGTAAGAAGAATAATTGTTATATTCCCTTTGTATACGCACATATAATATGCATATGTTCCTTGTACATCAAGCATTAAAATTTCTAATACTAACATATAATATGCATCGATTCCTTGTGCATCAAGCATTAAATTTGTAATATTGTTCTGATTGTTTAAGACAAAGAATTAAATCACATAATTTGTACACTAACACATTAAGCATTTAAGTAAAGAATTTCTATTGAGCATGTTCATCACAAGAAATAAAACCTAGAACTTTGGGTAAACCACACGTTGAAGAGCCTATTCCTTCCAACCTTAGATTACCTTCTTTGTCACCTATGTGACCCCCAAGATGAGTTTGGAATCCAAGGGGCTACCTCTGTGGCCTCTTGAAGAATTATGAGCTCTGGTTGTTGTGAGTAATCTTTGTAGAGTTTTTACTGTGTCAAAAAGTTTATCGCATAACTTTTCTCCATCTATCCAATTTGTATCCCTTGAGAATGGCATCCCATTCCCTTGTCATGAATTATTTTATTTTTCCTAGGACTTTTGACACTTGTATTGAGCCTCCTTCTCAATAAACACGTGTCAGGTTCAACTGTACACATATTCATATATTCTCCTATAAATATGGAATGTGTCTTTTTGAAGTTAAGCTAATTACAAACCTTGTCTCATCTTTCCACTTGGTCAACCCCTTTGGATTCCTAACTCCCTCTTTTAATAGATGCTTCAACGTGTGCCCCTTTTTCCACATGTGTTTATTCCATAAAAATAGTAAGGTCTTACAATTCAATTTTTTCCACTCGACCAATTTGTCTTTTTTTGGAAAGATAATTAAAATTATAAACAAAACAATAATAGAAATAATAATTAAAGTCCAAGTTGTGGGATATCACAGTGCTCCTATGCATGGAAAATTTTAAAGTTAGGGTTAAAGGTCTATGGTCAGAGTTGGGTTCGTGGTCATCTAAAAGGTTAAAATATATTATTTGGTTGGAAATGGGGATATCGGATATCACATAATCTACGACACTAATACCAAACTCATGAATACAATTCATCTGGTTGTAGTTTGGACGCTTCATTAATCCATTTCACATTATTATGTCTTGAGAGTTATAGAGATTGACCAACTCACTACCAAAGAAATTCTCAATTAGGTATTTAGAGCTTCTTTTGTAGCTATTAGATAAACCAAGGTCATCTTCTAGCCATAAAATATTATGGTTAGAATCATTGCTTAAAAGAGTAACTTGGTTAGTTGCAGTCCTAGCACTAAAGTCTCCTAGCAGGAGGATATTACCTTCATTTTTCAAACTATAAATATTTTGTACTAAATTATTATAGGGACAATTTCTTTCAAGATTGTTTTTCTTATAAAAAACAGAATTAATAGGTGCAAAATAGAAAATTGGTCTATACATCTTCTTAGCATTAGTGTCTAAAATTTCTATCCAAATGTATTGATTGAGAGAGTTGATGTTATGAAGTTGAGTGTGAGGATAATTGTTCTTTCTAATATAAAAATCAATGTCTCCTACCCTCTATGGTGGGACTTTCATTCCATGCCGACCACAAGACAAATCCTTCTATGTTAGGGACTTTACACTCTTCATGCTCCCAAGTTTGAAGTAGATAAATAATATCAATATCACTCAAGATCCAACTTATCATACGACCTTTGTGCCATGGAAATCCATGACAGTTCCAAAAAAGGATCTCGAGTGTCCCAAATTCTTATTTATTATTATCCTTCGGGTATCTATCCCTAACAATAGATTTTCGATTTCTAAATATTTCCCATTTTCCTTCTTTCCTTACTTCTTTTACCTTTTGATATTCTTTTCTTAATTCAACTTGGTCTTTGGGAATGAGGTATTCATTTATAAATATTCTTGACCATTTTAAGCTTAGAGATTTACTGAGTATTCTATGTTTATGGTCATTACAACTTACTTTGACACGGATCAACTTATCTTTATGATCAATTATTTTTCCTAGCCTCTTTCTTTCTATGAGGTAAGTTGTTTCAATTTGGGATTTATTTTTTAATTAATCTTTTATTATTGCTAGTGTATCCTCATCTTGTTGTTATTTTATACCAAAAATTATGAGGTTCAAGGCTCTTTTATTATGCTCATGGTCCACTTCCATTAAATTATTAATTTCCTCATTGATGAGTATTATATTCAATTTGTTTTTTTCTAGATTACGAGGGTCAAATTGTTAGTTATTTTTTCTTCTAGCTATTTAATCATATCTCTCAAATTGCAATTTTCTTGAACCTCTTCTTCTTGGGTTAATTTGTTTTTTTTTCCATTTCTTGAATCCTTTCCTCCATTATGTGCAATTGACTCTTGAACCTTAAAAATCTATCCTCTATTTCATTTTGAATGGTATCTTTGAAGAGTTTAAATTTTTTTATCCTCTAGCTTTATTTGGATTTTTATGTCTCTTTCTTCACTCATTTTTTCTAGTGATTCTAACTCTATTGGGCATTTGACATCTCTTTCTTCTCTCATTTTTTCTAATGATTCATATAATAGTAAAGTCTCTCTATGGTGACTTTAGGGGGTCACAGGTGGATTCCTCCTATTGAAAATAAGAGAAAATAAGTAACAATTGTTATTTTGGATTGACTTTAAAAATAAAAAGATTTTTTTTAATTGATAATAATGATATAAATTATTATCTCTGAAATCAACTTTTACTTATTAAATTTAAAAAAAAAAATGAAAAATTAATTGTATTTAAATCTCTTTAATTTTCACTAATTACTCAATTATAAATATATTTTAAATTAAACTTGAATCAATGTTGACTCATTATTTCATAAACGAAGTCAAAACTAAAAATTATTCAAAATCACACTTAAAAAATGGTCCAAAACTACATAAAGTATTATTAATATGCACAATCACAGAAATATAATGTTTTAAATAAAATATATCCTTCAAAACTCCATAGCTATGATAAAGCCATCTGAATAAGATTGTTATTCCCGTTATTACTCAATATATAAACACCTTCGAGTCTCCCCTCTAGAAATAATTATCTTATCCTATTATCTAGATAAACAAATATTTATCTTATTATATTATTATTTTTATAATAGGTACATTGAATATCCCATGTATTACTCGAGTACTTTTTTTGGATTTTTTTAATCATTATTGAAAATTTGATTGTTGATTAAATCACAATTTTCTTACTCAAATTCTATTTTTTTTTAAATGTATAAATGGATCTAATACCCCTTAAAATACCTTTTTAAATTCAAATTAAAAATATAATATTGAAACTACCATCTTATCATACCTTCATATTTCATGAAAATTTAAGTTGTTTACACTAATAGTTTATCATCACACTCACATTATTTATATTTATGTTTAAGGTGATCTTGATAACACTCACATTATTTATGTTTATGTTTAAACCTATCTTGATAATGGGTTAAGCCTAAATACATTTGATTTAACTTGATGAATGATTGTGGCAAAAGACAGTTTAGTATAAGGGAGATGTTCCTGTAACATAATTCATTAAAATAATAATAATAATTATTATATATATATATTAATATATTAAAAAATATAAATTGGTTTGAATTTGTTTTTTTTCAATTTTTTCTAGCTTCAATTAATAGAATATTATAGATTCATCTCAATCTCATATCTATCAAGAGGTGAAAGGGAGTAAAATAGAGTAAATCTCTTAAGGTACAAACTTTTAACATTTCATTTAAAAAAGTTTTCATCTTCATAGATTTGATATATTTGATAGATTTGAGGTTAAGATAGATCTATATTGATAATAATGCAAAACTTTAAAACTGAGATACATTTATATATTTTTTTATTAAAAAAATTAAATATTAATTATAACATTATTATTTAAAAAATAAAATATTAGATGTATTAATTAATGAAATAAAAATATTTTTTAATAAAATCATAATGATAATTTTTTATATATTATAAAATTGTATTTATACATTGTTAAATTGTAAAATATATATTTTAAACATTAAAAATAATTTATATTTTAAAATTTAATTTTAATTTATAATTTAAAATTTAATTTTAAAATTTTTTAATATGTTATAAAAATAATTCCACTTCAATTATGGATCGTTAATGAATTGTTTTTTTTTTTCAAAATAAAGAAATGGAAAAGTGATATTGATGTTAACAATACAATTTAAAATAAAAATAAAAATTAATATATTATAAAAATAATACCACTTAAATTATGAATTGTATTTTTTTTCAAAATAAGGAAATGGAAAAGTGATATTGATGTTAACAATAAATTGCAATAAACTTATTTAAGTTTAATAAATTTATTTTTACATAAAAAATAATAATTTATTTATATAAATTTACAATTTTAACACATATTACTTAATCATAAATGTATTTTGACATAAAAAATAATAATTTATTTATATAAATTTACAATTTTAACACATATTACTTAATCAAATTAAAAACATCAAAAACATAAAATATTTACCTTCTAAAAAAATCCAAACTTATAATTTTATTATGCATATTTAATTTATCAACAAATATTTTTTTTAAAATACATACATGTTATCATTATCAATGATGATGATGATGATGATGATGATTAACGTTCACTAAGACCTAATTGGTATATTGGACCTTAAGAGGGTAAGTGATTACTTGTGATTCTTTAGAATTTTGTTTCTGTGCTCGAAAAGTATTAAGAGAAGCTTTCCAAGATCACCATACTTTTGTTGTGTTAAGAGGTAAGGAAGGTTGGTAGTGTGATCAATATTTTGAAAATGAGATCTAATATGGGTATAGGCTGGACAATCTAAGAGAAAGT
>ML778793.1:233114-261826 GCA_009831015.1 Picea engelmannii
TTTTTGGAATAGGTGGTGGAGTGCTCATATTGAAAAGAAGAGAAAAAAGATGTAACAATTATTATTATGGATTGACTTTATCTCTCAAATCAACTTTTACTTCTGAAACATGAAATAAATAAATAAAATATATTTAAATCTCTTTACGTAAAATTAAAATTGAATCAAAGTAAAAAGTGACTCACCTCATTTCAGATGTCCAAATGCTCAACCCTTTGAAGAAGCCAAAAAATAATTTCTAAAGACCACAAAGAAGTCCAAAGAAACTACAGAGATTATTCTGGGTAAAAAAGGTAAAAACTACAGAGATTATTCCCGTTCAAAACCCTAGATATATAATCTTAGAAATAAAATATCTCCTAAAAAGTAAATAGACAAATAAGTATTATTCTTGTTCAAAACCTTAGATATATAATCTAGAAATTAAAATATTATTTGCTTTGAAAACCCTAGATATATAATCTAAAAAAAAAAAAAAAGTATTAATCCCATTCAAAACCACAGAGATATAATTTCAAAACCGCAGAGATCTACTATGCTCGTTCCAAACCGTGGAGAAATATTAATTTCAAAACTGCAGAGAAGTAGTATTCCCGTTCAAAACCACGGAGAAATAAATATATGTGCATTAACCTACATTCATGGATTAATATAATTAATAATTTAATATTTTGTTTGAAACATAAAAATAACCATCAAATATTATTTTCATTGATCCTTATTATATAAATATTGAAATGAAACAAACACATAAATATAGGAAAGAGTATAGTAAGAAAGTGAAACTCAACTTCTATTAATGAATAAAATAGAACAATATTATAGAACACAAGTTGGTTCCAATGACATGAAAAGAAAAGAGATGTGAGCTACACTCATTAGCAAAAGGTTAATATTAGGATAATACGACGGGAACAAGAATGGACTTTTAACTTAAATCAAGAACCCTAAATCTCCAAAACCATGACCCTCGGAGCTGAAGCATAGAAAGGTTTGTGGGGTCTGAGATGGTTAGTTCATGCATCAACTTTCCAAGGGCGCAACTCCTTCATTCAATCTATGTTTGGAGATTTTATTAGTTTGTTGGAAAGAACTAATCGAAAAGTAAAAATATCAGTAGGGTTTAGGCCTGTCATGACAACCCTAGGCCCTCAAATGACCAAGAAACATCATTTAGGATATCAAAATGCCCCCACAATTTTAGGACCCAAAAATCATGACAAAAGATACCAAGATGGAGAACCATGATAAATCACTCAAAGAGGTGGGTGGCCATTGATATCCACCTAGATAAATCCTATCCCCTCAGGATGAAATGGTCCCCATTGCATCAAGTTCCCTCAGGAGATGAGTAAACTTTTGATGAATACTAAGCTTGGTGAACCACTTGCATTGTTGAAGTAGTTGTTCTTCTTTGATGGCCTAATAGAGTTGTATGTAATACTCGATAGAGTTGCTAGCAGTTTCCCGTCATCTTGGTGTCCATGATCTGATCCACTGGATCTCATGTAATGCAGTGGGGATTGATTTTTGTAGGGGCCAATTGCTCAACCACCTCCGAGTTTTCCAACAGAGGTGTGAAATATGGTTGAAGAAGCTTCACATTAAATAATAGGTGCAAGACAATTAAAGGAGGAATACTCAATTTGAAAGCATTGTTACACAATTCCTTTGTGATGGTGTAAGACTCATATTAGAGTGGTATGAGATTCATGTGGGGAGGGGGGGGCATGAGGTACTCTTTCTATAAATGTAGCCACACCTTGTCACCAACCTGAAACTTGTGAGGAACCCAATATTGGTCATATCATTACTTATACTTGGCATTTTCCTTCTCCAAAATATCATGAACCTATTGTTGGAGGTGCTAGATCTGTTCAAGAGATTTTTTTGGTTTGTCTACCTTGGTCTGAGTGTGGAAGGAAGTTGTCGAGGAAGATGGAACATGTAGAGCTACATCAATGGGGGTCAATGGTTGGAACCCCAAGCACACCTAAAATGAGATGTGGCCAATGGAGTTGTAGAGGGATATGTTATAGTTGTGTCAAACATATGGAAGGCTCTCATCCCATGTACATGTATTATTAGAGTTGTACATGCACAGTATATGCAAAATCATTTTTTTGACCACTTTCATTTTTCCATCTGTTTGAAGATGAAAGGAATTCAAATTGGTTAGCTTGGTGTCCATCAAAGACAATATGTTGGATAAGAAACTAATGAGGAACATGTTATCCCTATCTGAAATAATGGTCCATGGTAGCCTGAAATAAATCCAAACATACTCAAAGAAGATCCTAACAATAGTCTCATATGTGATACTCTGTTTACTTGGTGTCAAAATGGCCATCTTAGGGAACTAATAGAAAACCACAAAAACACAATCGTGACCGTGTTTGGTGGAGGGAAAACCTAACATGTAATCCATGGAGATGGACTCTCAAGGCTTGTCTAGGGAAAAAAGAGGGGTTTACAACGCATGTTTCGTGTTCGATGACTTAGCGATGGCAAAGGTAGTGCACAACCTGGTATACTAGCCAACATCCTATTGGCCAATAGAAATGCTTCTGAAGTACTAATACTATCTTCTCAACACTGAATTTCCCTTCCACTCGACTATAATCTGCCTCCCAAATCAGATTTACATGCTCACTTAAAAGAACACAATGATGTCCTAGATAGAAAAAAAACGCATCCTAGAGGTGGAAGTCTGAAACTTGTTTGTTGGCACTTAGTGTCTATTAAGTAGTAGCAAAGTCAAAGTCACTATTGTGTAATTGTGGCCACCTGGAGTTCTTGTTCCCATAGAATTTAAAAACTATGGTGAGTGCCACAATCAAGGGGAAACTGAGACAGTCTGCAACATGGATGGAACTGCCCTTCTTGTACTTAATATTCAAGTGGAATTGTTGCGTGTATGTGGACCATTTCTGATGGAGGTCATTCTGTAGCTTCCTTGTGTCTCCATAAATTGAAAAGGCTTGTGATAAGTGTGGATGATCATTTCCTTACCAAAAATATAAGGATTCCATTGTTGGCACACCTGCACAATGGAGTACATACCCTTGTCATAGGTGGAATATCCATGAATGAAATTAGATAGTGTTTTACTATGATAGGCTATCCAATGTCCTTGTTGACTGAGGATGGCATCGTAGCATAGTTAGAGGGATTTCTCTCAATTTCAAATAGTTGTTATAGGTCTGGAAATGTGAGTACTAGTGTGAGACAAAAGTAGTGTTTTAGATTATGGAATTGTTTCTGCTATGATTCAAACGAGGAAAACTTGGCTTTAGCTCACCTTTAGACTGAACCATGAAGAGGAAAAACTTTGTAGTCTAAAAGATTATCTTTCTGCAATGTTTTGTCGAGATTAATGAAATTGCGGTAGTCATAACTACCTATGGTACCATGTAGGGATGACCTCCCAAAGTAATAATCCTTTCTATGTCCCTTGTTCTATGAGTTAGGGTTGCATTTACCATGCTTATGTTGTTGTAGATTTGCATACATGAACTCCTTCTTAAATTTATACTTGATTTTGAAAACATATCAATAAGCGGCTCCTAGTGAGGAGATGTCCAAGAAATCCATCTCTGTTGGGATGTACTTGTGTAGGCCACTGCGATACTTCAAAATTAAGTTTTGCTCGAAGTCTCTGATAACTAGTTTTGAGCGCAAGGTATGGAAGAAGGTTGTTGTACTATGACATTGTCCAATCTCTTTCCTGACGCAGAGTCATTTATCTCATGTATTGGTCATCATAGTTTCAAACATGGTAGAATTCCTCCTTGAGGAAATCAACAAAGACCACACAAGTGAGTGATGTCCCGAATGTCATAGACTCATCTTAGTTATGGCTCCCCTGGTAATATTCTCATGAATCTTGGAGATGGGAAAATGATTAAGAAGAGGGAAGCTGATCTTTTCGGTGTTGGAAAATTTTTGAATAGAGTAATACCAATCTAAAAAATTCATACATTTCTCCATAGCATCTGCATCTATATGGCCTTCAACTAAAGAGATATCAAAGTTAACTTGTACTTTGAAGGGTGTCACACCTCTGAAATTGATACTTTTGAAGGTGCCTCACGAACCTTTTAATATAAATCAAGAACCCTAAAGGTCCAAAACCCTAACTTTAGGAGGTGAAGTGCCAAAAGGTTTGTGGGCCCCAAAATGGTTACTTCATGAGTCAACTTCCTCTATTTTGGACGTTTAGTAGTTTGTTGGAAAGATCTAATCCATAAGTATAATTATTGACAAGGCTTGGGCATGCCATGGCAAGCCAAAACCCTCAAATGACCAAAAAAACATCAATTAGAGCCTCAAAACACCCCTAAAAATTTAAAACCCAAAAATCATAACAAAAAAGACTCAAATGGAAAAGATGACCACCAATATCCACCTCAATCATCTATCTATTATCCACCTCAATCATCTATCGATTGTTATATTCTTTAATTTTTTTATTTTTTTTTTATCCTAGATATATCTATATGAGGCCTCTACAAACGCGTCTAAACATTTCGTTCGAATGGATAACTGGATAACCTAAATTTCGTTCGAGAGTATAACTCGGTGCTCTATATAAAATTTGTTAATGGCGCGGCTCAAGGATTTTCATCCTTTTTGGGGGATTGCGAAAACCTCTTGATACGTTGGAAATCGAAATGTCCTCTGAAAGGATAACTTGGTCTCTCTTGGGGAGAGTGATTCCAACGTCGAAATTTGTGGGATTTTCTCTTTGTCTCTTGTGATGGGAATCTTACCCTCCTTTTCTGGTGCGAGATAAAGACTCTTGCGATACAAATTTTGCAAATCCACGTCGGTTGACGTACTTCACATTTTAAAGTTGTGATTTTATAACCCAAGGTTGTGATGAGAAGCCCATCTCCACCAATAAACGAAGGCCTTTCTTACAAAAAAAAATTCATAGTTATCCACATTGAGGAAAAACAGTTAAATAAAAAAGAACTTGTAGCATAAATAGATAAAGAAATACGAAGAACCTGTGAAGTTCATCCACTGAGTAATAGAAAATGCCAATGACCACACGTAATTAAATTTGAAAACTAACTCTTAATCATTATATACGGCCACAACTCTGCATATCAAGCTGAAGTCACTGTATCTATTATTCAGAGAATATAGAATATTGTTTATCTACGTGTATTTGTACCAGTTATGATCATTATATAAGGAGACAACACATTATTTATATATATTTTTGAAGGGCGGAGTGTCAGCTTCCCCTGGCAGAGTTATCGAGTTATAAATGTTGCTGTAAAATACTTAAATACCCTTACATCCAAACACATTCTAGATCCAACTATATCTAAAATTATATCACATTATATGCGCACATCAAATCAAAACCATTGTATAAATTAATATAGTAAAATAAATTACTTAATTTTTCGAAAAGTAGAAATTAAAGATAAATAATATCCACCTTGCTATGGTGCTGACACAATTGTAAATATTATATAAACAGTTGGATCTGAAAGCAATTCAGATCACCATCAACTACTGTGTTACAGTATTAATCAATGTTGTTAACAAAGTGGAGAATAGCTAGCAACTAAATAATTTAGTTTAAATAATATATATTTTAAGTTTTATTATGAATACTTTTGTTATGAGTTTTATCTAAAATCTGGTTGGAAATTTAGAAAATTACAAATTTCAATAATATATTTAAAATATTTAATCAATATTATTAATAAAGTGGAGAATTGCTAACAACTAAATAATTTAGTTTAAATATTATACATTTTAAGTTTTATTAGGAACATTTCTGTAATAAATTTTATCTTAAATTTGGTTGGAAATTTAGAAAATTACAAATTTCAATGATATATTAAGTTTTGAAAAGTTTTTAGAAAATTTATACATTCAAAAACTTAATTATAATTTTGTAATGACTTTTGAGTGAAGTTTTAAAAAAAAATTTAAAAAATTTAGACTTTGTAATGACCTTTTAGTGAAGTTTTGAAAAGTCTTTGAGAAAATTTATACATTTAAAAGCTTAATTACGCTGACAATGGGCAGATTTAATAGGGGTTTAGTGCTTAATAAGTTTTCTATGGACATGATTAAATATGGCTGGAATATTCTTAGTAGTCACACAAATTAAATGGCTGTGATTTCAATTATTAACTTTCTAGCTATTATAAAGACATCCGTTTATGTGTTTACTTTTTTACATTTATCTAATCATATTTAAAAATTACTTTGATAGCTAACTGATTGCTAAGTAAGTGATTAACAGAAATTAAAATATTAACACCAAATAAATGAAGCTCAACCGTTTATTTGTTAATCAATAATAAAATTTAATATATTCTTTTAAAGATTTTTTTCATCTTATCAACCTTTGGGCGTTGATCAGCCACAATTATGTGGCTGTACTAGTTACTAACACAGCCACTCAATATTACAATATTATAAGGTAAATTACCTTATTATTTTTAAATGATGATAATCAACAATCATATTATCATTACATTTTTAATTTAAAAAGTCTTTTTTATGAGTGAATTAAAATATTCTGATCACAATTGTGATAGTTGAAAACCATTAAAAAATCAAGCCATCCGAAATATGATCATGAAACCATTATTAAATCAAGCCCAACAATGGGATTTGTATTTATGCCATCTAATTTGTGGCCATCTGGTGATAATCACGTTTGCAAACTTTTTCGGGTTTTAAAGAGGAACCATTCAATCCCAGAACTGGGAAGGCGGTCTCGTTGCTTCAATCAAACTGTCGTGCGTGTAAAACACCATATTTATTTTTCATGGAAACCTAAAGTGAAATCTAAACGCTGATCGATTATACCTGAAAGTGATGAGGGCTTTTAATGAGTTAATTGAAACATAGGAATGGCTTCACCACACCGCACGCTTCACATTCATGAAACACTGTCCAAAATGACACGTGGTATCCATAGAAATAATCCTTGAAATGCCACTGCCATGTTATTTGAAACACCGTCGTGCTAGTTGAAACGACGTCTATCTTTCACTGCATCGACGTCTATCTTTCACTGCATCCAGCTACAAACGTTTAATCAAGAAACGGTAATGCAAAGTTTTATACATTAATTTTTCTTAATTAGTTAACCTGTCAATCAATGGTTAGAGAAGTAATTTCTTAATCATATTAAATAAATGTGAAAAAGTAAACAAGGTAATAGAAGCATTTAGAAATGCAAGGAAATTATAAGCATTAAATTTCATCCATTGATTAGAAAGTTCTGGAAAAATAAATATAAAGAATTGATTAGAAAGTTCAGGAAAAATAAATATAAAGAGTTATAAAAAAAAGTCAGTTAAACAAATCCTTTACACAAAAATTTAGAGTCCAGGTCAAGTTTATACCCTTAAACAAGCCATAATCATTGTATAAGTTCACAGCGCATGAATTTTACAAATCAAAGAAAAATCATTCCATCATTATATTCATTATGCTGATTAAATAACATCTATTTTTTATCTACGTGCACCAAAAACCTATTGATGTATAACATAGCTTTTAAGACCCGGGACGAAGAAATCGTTTAGACAACGTTCGTGAAGGAGTGATTCAAGCATATGCAACACCACCAATTGCACAGTGTAATTGTTCCTTTAAGCCCACCCTTGAGTTAGGGCCTTTAATCAGTAATAGAGAGCCACTAGTCAGTGGCAAAGTGATGATATTTCTTTCCATTGATCTCTATAGGAAATGCCTCTGCCAAGTATGAATCTATTGATAGGCTCACCCAGAGTGAGCGTCTTTCAATAGGCTTTCCGTCGAGCTGTTCGAACTTAACTCCATTGTGTGTTTCATAACAAGTGAAACAACAATAAATTGTAAATAAAAATGTAGTTTGGCGATCCAATTGTTTTTTTAAAACAAATATTGGTGGATAATATATTAATAAAAAAAAAATTCAATCCGAACAAAGTTCCAAAATATGCCCAATGGTGAGACAAGAAATGTTTCTTCAGCTCTAGACAAATCCTATCTAACCTACTAGAAGTCTGATCTCCACAAGAAGCATTTACATTGCAAAATTTAATAGTGACTATTATGTAAAAGATGTCCACTATACAAATCTATTTAAAAAACATTAGATACCCGACGTCGACTCATGAGGATCCTTTTCTTTCTTTTCACTGTCATGTGCGCACATCTTCAAGTCAAGAAGAGGTTGTTCAACTAATTTGGAGGATCCACTAGTGGAGGGAATTGCTTCAATCAGCATGCAAGTCCAAACTTTCCACCTCATCATGTTGTTTCCTCATGGTCATCCAATGATGGATGAGAGCGTCTAGAATGAAAGAGACCTCAGTGGATAGTCTTTGGTAGGCTATTTGGAGTTACTGAAGATGGATGAGAGTGTCTAGAATGAAAGAGACCTCAGTGGATAGTCCTTGGTAGGCTATTTGGAGTTACTAAAGAGACTACCAATGATCTCATTAGATTCCACCTACCCTTGAGGCTTGCTTTTGTCTCAAGGCATTTCGGCCAGAAATAGCAGAGTGAAATGGCGAAGTCTATTGAAGAGAGCATGATTGTCCAATCAATTCATTGAACCCTGGATCCATCTCGTCAACTAATTCCCACACGATCTAAAGAGTTGCAAACATAACTATATTTTTGTATGTAGAGTGCAATATCCCACCATGTTTGAGTGCAAAGTGTACTTTGTGTATATCATACTGATCCTAGCTTAATATTCCATGTGCAATAGAGGAGGTCGTTGATGAGTTGACCGCTTGTTTCTTGCTTGGGTGTAACACCCGGATGGCATGCAATAAATTTGAGAAGATGTTCATTAATTATGGAATTAGGTGATGGATAATCTCTCGTTGATCCTCATGGTGCCTTTTTGGGAGCAAGATGGCCAAGTTGCCTTGTGAGATAACCATCCTATTCACAACATCATGGTGCCTTTTTGGGAGCAAGATGGCCAAGTTGCCTTGTGAGATAACCATCCTATTCACAACATAGTAAAAGGAGATTTGAGGAATGCCTTTTATGATATGTCTTTTTTTTTTTAAATATTATCAATTGGGCATTCCTTGGCAAGGTCACTTTGATATGTTTCTTATGGTGTTCATGGAGTCCCCTAAAATGACTAGTTGTTGTATCTGGTTCTTCTTGGAAATTTGGACACCTTAAACAAAGACATATTTTTTCGCTTGATTATTGGTAGTGATGCATAAGTTCCATGTGAAACTTATTGATAGTGATGCATAGGTTCCATGTGAAACTTATCTCGATAGCCCCCCTAGTGTCAAGAATTACCCCTCCCACACCTACACCCCATGGTTTCCCTTTAAAGCTCCATCGAAGCAAATGATGTAAGTATGCTGAGAGGATATCCACAACTCGAAATCTGAGGGGGATATAAAGCTGCCAGATGATCTAGGGTGGGAGAGAGATTGAACATTGTAGTCTAGGTGAAATTTATCCAACCACAATTGTTCTTGCTAATCCAGTCTCGGAGGAGAATGTAGCTTAACTCGACGGGAATTGAAGTATTCCATTAGTTGGGATTTGACTTATGCTATTACTCTGTTGGCTCTCACATCTTCATCCTTGAACACACTTTTCTTTCTTGCCAGGAAAACTTTCTAACCAATGAATTTTGGGACAGCAACTCAGAGACGTCTAAAGATGGGATTGTTTCTGAAGGATCCTTGATATTTCCTATGCCAATTTCCAAGGAGGATTTTAATCGAGTCTGGTCATCGAACCATGTAAGACATTTCTTGTAGTAGGTTCTGCCAAATGTCTTTATCAATCCTACAATCTAGAAACATGTTTTGATGGATTCATTGCTTATTCAGGTCTCCATAAGGGAATTTCCGAGTGCCACTCGAGCTCGATCATGCGGGAAAGACGAGCAAACTTGGAACCACAATTTCCTCCAGCTAACTTCTGAGGGATCCCAATTTGAAGATGAAGAGAAAGACCAGCAGACCAGGCATCATAAAATCCTTCTGCAAATTCTTGAGAGGCCCCAGGTTCGAGACTTCCTCCAACAAACCAAGCAAACAGATTCAGGTTTTGTCTCTCCTTGCTCTTTCTTACAATCCTTTCTGCTAGTGTCATGAAGAAGGAGCAAAGCCTTGAAGTGAGAACCTAAGTCCCCGAGGGTCCTGGGAGTTCCTCAACTAACAAAATAGAGATCAGGCCCGAAAATCCTCGATTCAAATGAATTCTAATGCTTTGTTCCTTTAGGGGATCAATACTAAAACAAGGATTGCAGGGGAAAATCTTGCAAATTATGAGCAACCCACGAATTACCATAATGATAATAAGGTTGCATGATTGTTCAATCAGTTCATTGAACCCTGGATCAATCGAGCAACAACTAATTCCCAGACGATCTAAAGAGTTTCCAATGTAACTATATTGTTGTATGTAGAGTGCAATATCCCACCATGTTCATGTGCAGAGTGTACTTTGTGTATATCATATTGAGCCTAGCTTAATACTCCATGTGCAAGGAGGTCGTTGATGAGTTGACAACTTGTTTCTTGCTTGGGTGCTTGGGTGTACACTTGGATGACATGCAATGAATCTGAGATGACATTCATTAATTATGGAATTAGGCGATGGGATAATCTCCCATTGATCCTGGTGTTTCCTTTTGGGAGTGAGATGGAGAGGTTTCCTTCTGAATCAACCATTCTATTATTTTTCCTCACAATATGGCAAAAGAATATTTGAGGAATGTATTTTATGACATGTCTTGATTTTTTTACAATATTTTTCAATTGGGCATCCCTTGGCAAGGTTCCTTTGATCATTCTTCTTATGGTGTTTATGTAGTTTTTTAAAATGACTATTTGTTGTATCTATTTTTTCTTGGAAATTTGGACACCTTGGAGAAGGGCATATTTTTCACTTGATTATTGGTAGTGATTTGTAACTGCATTTGAAACTTATCTCGATATTCCCCCTAGGGTCAAGAATGACCCCTCCCACACCTACCACCATGTGGTTTCCCTTTGAAGCTCCATCAAAGAAAATGATGTAAGTATGTTGAGAATCTCTCCATTGCTGAAAATATGAGTGGGGGATATGGAGCTTCCATATCATAGAAACTTTTAGGGGCGAAATCTATTAAAAAAAAAACCATATTGATCCCAATTTTCTCCCCTTTTATTTTTAAAACAATATTAATTATATATTTAGCCCAAAAATGGCGATCAAAATTTAAATATTAATTACATTTTTGCCTTGGAAAAATGGCGGTCATCCTCCCTTTCGACCAATTTCTGGGAGTAGCCATCGATATTCCAGGCTTTTCGCTCACAATTTCAGTTTTTTCACAAGGCCAAGGACCATGATTCTCCTCTATTTGAGAATGTCCATTGGCCTTAAGGTTTTTTTGCACATCGATTTGGAGTTTTTATTTTTACAGAATATGCCCCCAATTTGGAGTTTTTACGAGAATTCGATCGTGGGTTTCGGAAAAGTTTTCCCCAATTTGATGGTCATTCACAATATTAATAGATTCAAGTGGTTCAACATGAAATCTTCAGCCACACCTAGCATTAAATATTCAAAGGCCAAATTCCAACTTGAAATTCTATTGTCAAAATTTGCAAATTACAGGAGGAGAAAGCGTCGAGTTATTTCCATCTTCCCGGTCACTCTTTGTCAATGTTTTTGGTTGCTAGAATGGCCCCTACAACACCTTGAATCTTGATATCAGGTAAGTCATAAGTGACTTATGATCCCTCTCTACAACTTTTGAAATTTGTCATGATTGTGCATGGATAATCTTAATATCTTATCATTTATGGGCTCATGGTTCTCTGCTCTGCTAGTAATAGAGTTTTTTTGGGCATGTTGTTCCTGAGATTGATTCCAGGCTCATATAATAATGTCAGGCATCCAAAATATTTAAAAGAATGTTTTTGTAATTCTTTTTCTACCTTTATCTTTTAAGATGCAACTTCAAATGAATCTTTTATGATTAGAAAACACAAAGGCAATATCTCTTTCTTTGAGTCTTAAATTTTTATCTTATGAAAAGTAGAATCAATTAACCAATACTGTTAAAACAAATTAAGGTATCAAATACAGATAAATATTACCTCATTCACAGTAGAAGAATTATGACGAAGGAGTTCTTGATAGATGATTTAAAATGAGGAAACTCACACAGATACAAGTCTTGTTTTACTCATAGTAATAAAGAGGAAAAATTGTAATTGAACAAACTTCCAATATATAGAGACCACAATAGATGTATTACTAAATTGTGATATTTCAATCTTCAAGAGCCATTGAGTGAAGACAATATGATTAGGAAATGGAAATACAAGGAAATCACATAACTCAAGAAAAATGAGACTTAGAATCTATGTCTTCTATTTTCTATTGATATTCAATGAGTTCTCTTTTACATTCAGCAAGAACAAGCCCTTAATAGATCTTAGATCTGTTTATTCATCCAAAAATTTCTTAACCAAAAGTAGTTAGACATTCCACATTATTTAATCTCAAAAATAGAATATAATCAAAACTAAAAGATACAATGCATATTTTTCTGAATTTGTTGATATTTCTTCGGTTTGCTAGCACTTCAGTGTTCACTTGTCCTTTATTTTCTCGTAGACATACTTTTTTTTTTAATCGTTTAATTGCAGATGCAGTTACATTAATGCCACAAAAAATTTGGAAGGCTTGACAATTTCATTCAACTCAAATGAGAAAACCTTTTTGTGTACCAAAGGTAATTTCACTTGAGTTTTTACCACTGCATGTGTTGTAACCTGATGTTGTAATCTTGGTTTTACCAACAAATCATTTATCATTTGTAAATCAGCATGATCTACCTGTTGGATAACACTTTGTACACTCTCTCTATTTTTCTTTGAATTCTCTTTTCTCCTTTCAATCTCTATTTGTCCAAGTGTTTCAGGGATAGCACTGCCATCAAACTCAACCATTTCCATCTCCAGAGTTGAGAGAATTTTAAAACAAGCTTCATTTTCTTCTCTAGCCAACTTCTTTCTTTCTTCAAGATTTGTTTCCCAAACCTTTAAATCCATTTCTCCCTTTATCTACTCATACTGTGAAAAAGAGGCGTTCCTAGGTAGATTGATTTTTTTTCTCCATGCTATGAATTCTTGGAATTTGGACCTGGTTGTATAGGCTTCCTTCTCCTTTTCATTAATATTCTTCAAGGAATTATTAATTACTTGATAATTCCTTTGAATAATATCCATATTTTGGTATAGTTCTTGTTGGACAGTTTCCATCTTTCCATTTATTTCAGATGCTTGCTTCTTAAATGTAGTGATATCCATTCATGTGTTCTCAAAGAAATTTATTCGAGACGACAACTGCTCTATTAACCTATCTCTGTGGGAAAGAACAATATTGCTCACTTGTTGATTTTGAACACTTAATTCCAGTTTGTCTTCTAACTTATTTATATGTTTCTCAAAACCTTGTTTGATTTGATCTATATTAAAATTGATTTTATCTCTGGCAGTCATTTCCATCTGTTGCATATCATTATGCAATTGTTCAACCAAAAGACTCTTTTGTTCGAGTTTTTTTGTGAGATTATTCACTGACCACTTGTTAGCAGTTACAAAGGCTCCCAATGAGTCTGCAACTTCTTTTTCAAATTCAAGGTCACTCTGTCCCTGTCCATCATATATGATTTTCTACTTTTTGGTAATTACTCCTTTCTGTCGAGCTTCCTTTCTTATGATAGTCTTCCTTTTCTTATTGAAAAATAAATTTGATGAAGGCATTTTTTCAAGTTGCATAGGTGTGAGGTCATCTATATTAATAATATCTTAACCAGGTAACTCAAAACTTGTTTCTAGAGAAGCTAATGATGGTATGGGAGAACTAAGTTCAGTAAATCCTTTCGGTTTTGTGGCATCTTTCACTGGAGTTTCAGCATTTGGCAATGAGAAAAGAAAAGTATGCATGTGATTCATGAAAGCCTCAAATGTTGGTAATTAATTTTTCTCATCGTTACCTAGTACTAATATTATTGCATCTTTGAATAATGTATATGAGCTCTTCTCCCCTTCCTTATCCTTGTCCTCAAGAAAGCTATGTTTCTTGGGATCTGTCAATTCTGTCACATGTGAAGTTGGATTTTGTTCTCCCTGCAAGACCTTGGGCAGACTATTCCTTCCGTGCTTCTGAAAAATGAGGAAGCCTGACTGTTGATCTTGAGGAAAACTTTGAAATCTTCTTTCTGTTATAGAAAGATTTTCCTCACCCTATGCAATCTTTCAAAGAGGGTCTTTTTCCATTTCCCTATGCAGAATTTTCATCCCTTTTTGCAAAATCTCAGGGCTAAAAAATACATTTTTTCCACATGTATGCACCTTCCCTACTATACAACATGTGTATATGCAGGCTGTACCACCACAACCCACGTACATCAGTGTTTGTGCCCAACAATGAAAAATAGTGTTAGGTTTCCATGTCACGGCAGGAGAACTATGATCCTTGACCTTCCATATACTGGAAATGTTTCGAAACGACCCTTCAATTCCATTTAAAGGCTATAAATGGGCCAATTCTGAGCTATGGAAAAGAGGAGAAAGAATTCAACTTTGAGAGAAAAGTTACCCTGGAGAAATTATTTACTTCATAATTGAGTCTGCACCCCTTTGTTCTTTAACTTTGAACACAATGTTCATCCCCCAAGCTCTTCTCTTATTAATTGATAACTTCATTGTCTCTCTTCTATGAGCTTGCCTTTGGTCGAGGATTGAAGTGGTGGAGGCCCAGCTGGAAGGAACTTAGTTTCTCGATTTTGAACCATCCTGACACATAATTCTGTAACATTTTCACTTATGCTAATCATATATTAATAGAAATACTCTTTTCCCGTCCAATTGATATCTTGCAAATATTTGAATTATTATTCCATGGGCATATTTGTTATGTATATTAAAGGATTATGCTATTGAATGTGCTAACATCATATATTATCACCGTATGCTTTCTTTGCTTGGTTGTTGAGGACTAGTTGCAGGTATATTTCTTTGGGTCAAGTGCTCAATGATGGACTTCATCGAACGTCTGGACGAGGTAGGCCTTTTATCTTGTCTTGCTAGCATATTTGTTTATATATCATACTTGAGAATATAGTTGATTTCTGCAGTCATTTTCGTCTGTTGTGGTTTACCCCTAGCCATAGAGAGATTTTCCTCGTAACACTTTCAACTTCATCGTATGATCTTACTCCTCTAAAAGTTTCATCATGGGGGGAATATTCATGTATATATATATTCATATTGAATTGAGCTAGATGATTTTCAACAACCCTATGAAGATCATGCTTTTTATACTCAATATCAACCAATTTGATATCTTCTAAGGCTGAAGCTTCAACCTTAGCGTGTAAAATATCAGGTAACGAAAACACACTAACCTGTATGGGAAAGGTTGGCCACAGTCTCTTCTATGCCACCTTCAATTATTTAGTTAGTCCTCCTTAGACTGTTTGATAAGATAATTCTCTGCAAACTAGTCTTTCAAGTAGGAATCTGGGGAGATCATGTGGAGATAAATAACAACCGAACACTCCAATATAAGAATTTGTTTCCTCAACATACCAATCTATGATAGCACCTAAATTTTCAATGATTCGTTCTTAAATTTTTTGGGGAGGTTGTCCATAGATAGATTCATGAATTTCGATTACTCCATTATGACAAATTTCATCGAAGAATTCCTTTGAATTTTCTTCCCATAATTTAGAGGGATAAAAATATATGGGCTCGGTGCTAGTCGGGGTCCAGCTCCAACTCATGAGAGGAAATGGAGTCCTGAAAAAGATTATGTCCGTAATGAATGCAGACATATAAAAGGGGGCATGTTCTCCTTTAGATTTTAGCATCTTGTATCCCACAATTTCCTTGGCTAAATTTTTTGATAATATTTTTCCCCAATCAAAAGTCTAACCCTGAGCAACCTCATGGATTATGGCAACCCATTCTACAGTAAAATGTGCAATATTTTTCCTACTGAACATTCTACAGAGCATCATGGCGATATACATGATATAATCATGATAGCATATTGTAGAATATACACCATGGGTATCATATTTGAACTTGATTTGATTACCCCACCAGGTTTTCACTATATCATGGATGGTTCTATCATGTTCAGTGCATTCCTCATCCTCAAACTTCAATATAAATGATGAATTGCAAGTATATTTGGGTTTAGAAGATAATTTATGCATTACTTGAATATCCTCGGGTTGAAAAGAGCCGACGAAGGTCCTCTAGTGTGTGAAGATGCTTCTTGTTGGGATATCCATGTGTTCCATGACCCAACTTATCATATCAGTGTAAGGCATATAATTTTAGGCCAAGAAACAACTTTATGAAATTTGGACTTCGCCACATGTCTAAGATTAGCTTAAAATATATCATCATCTTCTTCCGCTGAATCATCTGGACAAAGAGAAAGTCCATGCTCCAAAATGTCATAAACGTGTTTCCAAGCTTTGGTGGCATTTGTCAATCGAGAAGTAGTATCTGAGAGTATGTCTTCATTTGGGTTTGATTTGCCAGCTGATAAATATTGCTTCTTTCTTGTTTTGCACAATGCCATGATTTTCGAAAGATGAAGTTAACCTTCCTTCGAGAAGCAAAACTTGTGAGCTCACAATGCTCCATATGAAAATTTCAGATGCTAATGGTGAAATGATTTGAAACTTGAAATGCCTTTATTTACAACAAAATTTAATGTCTAGCTATTTTTGTATTAATCTACTCACAGAGTAATCATTCCAAAATATGTCAAATTTATTTCCTCGCGGTCGCAAAACTTATCCCAATATTTAACTCTAGCTATATGGGTGTATTATTAATGGATGTAATTAAGATAACTTACTTTGGTAGTTCGACATTCGAGGGTTATGAAAGAAAAACAATGGATATCTTTCGAAGGATGAATTCGCGAAGTAGTTAATCAATTATTAAATATTTTTTGTTTTAATTAATCATGGTTTAAAGTCACTTTTAATTTTAATTACTTTGGAACTTCGACATTCGAGAGTTTTGAATGCAACATGGTGTATATCTCCCGAAGGAAGAATTGACGGAGCAAATAATCAAACCTTTTTTTTGTGTGTATGTGCAGTGAGTACTTCGACACTTCGACATTCAGGGGTTTTGATTGCAAGACAATAGATATCTCTCGAAAACCGAATCTACGGAGTGATTACTTATCGTTAATCACGACTAATTAAACATGTTTTAATTAATTAAGTTTTCTAAGTGTCTTATTTATCATGATCACAAGTGCTTCGGTATTTTGGTGCTCAGACATTTTTGAACCTGTTCTTTGATTTACCTCCTAAAGAAAAATCTCCTAGAGTGATGTGGTAGTGATGATGTCATTTTCGATGATGTGTCATGCAAAAAGTGAGTGATACGTGTCCCATAAAAACATGCGAATGATCTGACAAAATGCCCAAAGAGAGTGCCAAGTGTCAGCCAAATCAATTTTTTGATAGGTGGCCTGTGACTCATCCGTCAATTTTATTTAAAATATTTTCATAGGAAATTATCTCCGGGACTCCGGAGCTTTGCAACTTCAGGTTTTTTTTTTATTTAATTTAATTTTTTTGTTTAATCTTTAGGCATTATGAATTTGAAACTCCCAAATCGCGAAGTCCCGAAGTGCCTTTGTAATTTTCTTTTGTTTAATACTCGTGCAACTTTAGAACTTTGAAATTGTGGGAACCATTGATCCAGTCGACTAATATTATTTAGTGGATGATATTGGAAACACCCTGTCAAGATATAACGAACACATTTTTATTCAATGAAAAACGTTTTTCCTAAGGTTTTTGTGATTTATTTTTAAGGATAAAAACCGAAAAGAATTTCAAAGTTTAAATTTTGAATTTCTAAAATGTTCTAACAGGGCATTCATTAAGTGCATATGCTAGTAGGGATTATCCTGATAAGTGATAGAGCTCACCCAAACTCCAGGATAGCAGAAGCTTCAGGTCAGGACGAGTTATTGTTTGGGTTAGTGATTGGAGTACATTAGTAGTTTTGTGTAACATGTTTATGTTTTTGAGCTTACCCACAATTTGGATAAAGTACCTGGGTGTTTTTAAATCATTCTCACAAAATGGTGTTGAAACACGATGTTTCAACACTATTTTACCAATCCTCATTGCTTGTGTGTTTCCACGCATGTCGCAAAAGTGTCATCATGATCAGTGATAGAGTCCACAACCCCACCCATCCTCTAGGATAACAAAGGCTTCAGGTCATGATGAGTTATTTTTTGGGTTAGTGATTTCCAATTGGAGTAGATCAGTAGTCTTGTGTTTTAGCTTTTGAGCTTACTCACATACTACAGTTTGGATAAATTATTAAATTACCTGGGCATTTTTAAATCATTCTCACAATCTCATGTTGAAACACGATGTTTCATCACAGTGTTTCAACATCGTTTTCCAAATGCTCATTTCTTGTGTGTTTCCACACACGTCGCACAAGTGTCATTCTAATCAATCATAGAGGCCACCTAGCCTCTAAGATAGTAGAGGCTTCATGTCATGAAAAGTGATTGTTTGGGTTAGTGATTGGAGTATATCAATAGCTCTTTGTTTAAGTTTTTGAGCTTACCCACAGTTTGGATAAATTACCTGGTCATTTTTAAATCATTCTCAGAAGATAGTGCTGAAACACAATGTTTCAACACTGTTTTCCCAATGCTCATTGCTTGTGTGTTTCCACTCACAAGTGTCATCTTGATCAGTGATGGAGCCCACCTAGCCTCCAGGATAGCAGAGGCTTCAATTCATGACGAGTGATTGTTTGGGTTAGTGATTAGAGTAGATCAGTAGTTCTATGTTTACATTTTTGAGCTAATGGCATTTTTAAATCATTCTCACAAGATGGTGTTGAAACACTGTGTTTTAGCACCTTGTTTCCCAATGCTCATTTATTTTGTGTTTCAACGCACAAGTGTCATTCTAATCAGTGATAGTGCCCACCCAGCCTCAACCCTCCAGGATAGAAGAGGCTTCAGGTCATGACGAGTGATTGTTTGGGTTAGTGGTTGGAGTAGATCAATATTTTTGTATACTGTGTATGTTGAAGTGATTTATTTTTAGATAAGTATTGTTGGTTTTGTAACTTGTTGAGAAGAATTGAGTTCTTAAAATTGATATGTATATTTCATTTGTATTGACTTGCCAAATGGATGATCAATTTTATGTTATTTTTCTCATGCAGGTTTCACTTTTGGTTTCTAGATCGATTTGAAATTCTAATTATTAAAATTTCAGTGAGGTGTCAAACAAAAATCATGGAAAGAAAACATCAAAACAAAGGGATGCATTTTCTTACTTTCAAAAGCCTCAATCCAAGAACCCATGTTATCTTCATGATTCAAGCTCTTTTGAGAAACCCATCAATGAAAGTCAAAGAGATGTCAACTCTTCTAAGAATGCATTTAATATCCATATAATAGATGATGAAATAGGTTCCTCTAGTGATCAAATTGAGATGCTTTCACTAGAAATTGACAATAAAAATGTTGAAGGTTTTTCCTTGGAAGGAAACACAAACCATTCACAATCACGGAAAAGGAAAAAAGGCCAATGGGACATAGGGAGACAATTCCAATTAGATTGGGTCTCAAAATTTTCATTTATTGAGCCAATACCTCCAACAAATGAGAAAGAGGCTTCACAAGAGGTTAGATGTATTATATGTAGTTGGAAACTTGGAAAGATAGTAAAATTGCAGTTGAAGTTAGATACAATAGAGAAGCATGCAGGAAAGGTGTATGATAAGGAATTTGTAAATGGTGAGGAGAAATATATTATCAAATGGAAATATTATGAGGAATGTCGACATGCCAAATATGAAGATGAATATAATAATACTTAATCAGTAAGAGAAAACTTGAGGCAAGTGGAGGAACCATCACATCTCTATTTGGAAAGACGATGGAAATAAATTTGTTATCCAAGACGATGCAATTAAGAATTGTATTTCACATCTTATGTAAAGGTCGTCATATGACAGATTTTCCAGATTACAAGAACTTTATATCTTTTATTGAAGTGTCAAATTTTCCATATTCTCATTGGTCAGTAACGAGTGGTTGGGAATCGACAACATATCTAGCTCAAGTAGAAAAGGATGATTTGAAAGAGAATATTGCAAATGCTAGGTTTTTTTCATTGTCGTTGGATGAAGTTACAACTATTGATAATAMTTCAGGGATATGCATGAGAATTTATATGGTTAATGATCATGTTAGGCATTCATATTTACTTGGGATTCATAAAATGAGGGAGAATTCTACAACTCAAAAAATTTATGAACTTGTCATCAAGACTTTGAAGGAAATTGGTGGTATGGATCATTTAGTGATTGCGAAAAGGTAGGCATGTGTCGGATAATATGGAGCAACATTCATGCAATGGAAAAGGAATGGCCTTTGTGTCAAACTACAACTATGAGCTTTKCCATTTATGAATAGTATTCATTGTATGGCTCATAGAATGAACCTTGCATTTAAAATAGTAAGCAAGTTTCCACTGGTTTCAAAAGTTGAAGATCTTGTACATGAAAATCATGCAAACTTTTGTCATAGTCCCAAGTGATTTAAAGAGTTTAAACAATTTTCTGAGGGTGTTATAGATGGAAAAAAACTACTAAAAGATGTTGATACAAGATGGATCTCATTTAATGGACCAACTCAAAGACTATTTAGTGAGTACCAATCCTTAGTAGGGTTGATGTATGAACATCACTTCAGTGTAGAAAAAGCTCAAGATCTTCTCTTTCGATTAACTGATATAGAGACATTATTAACATTGGCTAGAATTCTTCCTATGCTTTATGAAATGAATGTCCTTTTGAAAATGTCTCATAGTTGCAAAACGTATATTGTAGAATACATACATACAAGAAAATTAGCATGTCTTCAATTGGATAATTTTTATACAATACCAGAGTCTTTCACAGGTCCAACAATTAAAGGTTGGACTACTATCATCGATATAGAAAACATTGAAAATTATTTGAAGTTTGATGGAAAAGAAATACTATGTATGGCAGTGCGTGGGTATATGGTTCCATTTAATTATGTTAGTAATATGGGATGAATCATTGAAGAGTTCCATGTGTCAAGAGACCAATTCAACAATGTTGTGATTTCAGTGAAGTGCAACTTGATAGAAATTGCAAAATCACCAGCATATGAGATAAGGGAACGATTTTCTTGAGATGAATTATTGGACATCATGTCTATGGTATACCCTCAATTTTGGAACCCTGAACACAATAGAGAGGCTAAAATAGTTGACTTTTTAGCAAAATTAAAAATTTTAGTGCACCAATTTGGCAAGAATCGCAATGTACAAGGAGAAGAGATTGAAGGTATATTAGATTCATCAAAGTTGTATCAACAAGCAAATCTCTTTAGTCAAACAATGTTATATCGATATTGTGGTTTGGAGAAATATCTAGAACATGATGCAATAACAAGATTATAGACTAAATTAGGTGAAAGCCAATACCTAGAAGAAAACATGCCATAATATTTCAAATTAACAGATTTATCTCAAACCATGATTTTGGGATCGGTGGAGGATGAGAGAATGTTTAGTGCACGATCATTCTTGAAGTAAAAGTTGATGAACAAGCTTGATAAACATATGTATACATGTTTAATATTATATGTAACAAAGTATGACGCACAATTTTTCATTCGATAGAGCACTAGCTCATTGGTGATCAGATTGTGATAGAATGGGAGAATACAACACAAAATATTCCTCTAATGAACTTGATATCGAAGATAATATTTTGGAGGCTCATAATAATAATTCATCTAAAAGGTTTCATATTCATAATATAGAAAATGATGGTGAACATCTTGATGTGAACTGGGATATTAATATACCCCAAGATGTTATCTAAAACAATATACATGAGGGGACTCTTATTTTGACTTACATGTTCCATTGATGATTGGAGTTTTAGAAATAATGAATGGAATGTCACATGTGATGTGATTCTTGTTAGTTTATTGACTTAATCGTTCCTTTATTTTTGGAGTACATTGGAAAAAGGTAATTCTTTATGGGAGCAAGATTACCATCTGTAAATTTCAGATTGCATTTAATGCTAAAATAGGTTCTATATTTTGTATTAAATAGTGTAACATTGAAGGTACACTTATTTGCTCCAAGCTATTTTAAGTTTGATGGTTTGATAGTTAACTAAGACATTCTTTTTTTCCTATCTGTGACAGGAAATGAAGATGGCATTTGCTGAAGTTGAGACCTATCTCTTCACATAGATCGTGTCCTAGTATTAAAGGCTAAGTAACTAATTAAAAAGACTTTCGCTAACAAAGATTGGGCTCATTCAAGACTCAAGTGCATGAAACTTCTTGGATTTGTAACTTTGATATCTTGGAAAATTTTAATGGTTTGTTTGTTGTTTGCATTTGGGCCATCTTTTCAACTCTAGAAGTTTGGTTTTATTTTGATTAAATATTGTGTTAGTCCCTTGAATTCTTTTAGTTCTCATTTGAAGCTTGAATGAAGCTTGAGCCATTTGTAGTAGCTTGATTGTCTTATTTAGAATATATTATGTTTATTTATATTTTCTTTGAGAAGACATGTTGGTATTCATAAAAGGAATGAGCCATGAGTTGCTAAGCGAAGAGAAAAATGATCTATGTACTCACCTACTAGATTCCTACGCAGTCATTGTAGGACATCTATTGCCAATGAGACCAACATTCCTCTAATGCATTTATAATTTTAATGTCATGAATAAAAAACACTTTACATGTAGCCTCTCAATAAATTTTTTATGAATCATTGAAATTATTTGTAATCTAGTCTAGTTATTTCAAAGGAAATCAAGCACAATAAAAATAATTAATCACTAACAGAAATTTAACTGAACATTGACACTTCTTATTAAGAGATTAAATTTTCAGATACAATCTTAATTCTCCAATGCTCAATGGAAAAACAAGGACTAGAACCCAACATCTCCTTCGAACTGCACCATTGCATGTACCCATGAAACTTCAAACTTCACTCACTCAGAATCAGAGTCTGATTCAAGGCATGAACTTTTCTAATACAAATTATAAATTGTAGGATGATGCAACATTGTATTCTAAATTCATGTAGCCCCTAGAATGAATCACTTCTGCCCAACATTCCCTTTCAGTCTTCTTAGTCAATTTGTACTTATCTCGATACTTCTTTGTTTGAAGCAAAATAAGAGGGAAATGAAATTTAAGCCCCAACCACTGTGGATCACAAGTCTAAATGCACTCAATATAGCTAGAAACCCAGGACATAGCATAGGTAAAATTGTCATGACTATAGGGATCCTTGGTTCTCAAGGCCGGAGAGGATGCTTCCTATCTAAATATGCTACCTTCCAGTGCAAACAGTTTATGATCATTAATTGTTTTAACACAAGAATCTATGACAAAAATTTGAATGTTTGTCACTTTTATAGTCCTATAAGATGAAGAGAGTATATGTCGATGTATGTTAAAAAAAATAGCAGGAGTACGGGGTTCACCCCTAATCCATAATGTTTCTTCTCCTTCATTCTCCGAGGTGTTTCAACACCATCATATTTTCATTCATTCTTATTAATTCTGCATTTTCTTCTTTGTGCATGCAACATGTTTCGACCAGGTGTTTCAGCATGGTTTTTGAACACCAACATATCTGCATATATGTACATCTTTGTTGTTTACAGGTATGACTGTGTAATTACCCAAATTAGGACTAAGGAAACATCATCCTTGTTTACAAGTTAACTATGAATTAAGTTTTAACATAACACAATGTTGAATGAATAATGAATTGTACCTTCTCTAGAATTGATGTTCTCATAGTAAATGTAAACAATAGGGATGAATTAATACAAGAGAATGAGATGAAAATGGCATGGAAATGATAAGGAAAAAGGGGCAATTTTATCAGCCAACAATGTCTCATTGAGTCACTTGAGTATATTAACATACTCTTCTTCGTGTGTGTTTCAGCATGGTGTTTGAACATGGTGTTTCAACACCAACATATCTGCATTGATTGAACATTCTTATTAATTTTTCTCTTCTTCATGCATGCAGTGTGTTTCAGTACGGTGTTTCAACACCAACATATATGCATTCATTCTTATTAATTCTACATAGTCTTCTTCGTGCGTGGAGTGTGTTTCATCCTGAGCCAAGTGTTTTAGCACCAACATATTTGCATATATGTACATCTCTGTGGTTTACAGGTATGATTGTGTAATTACCCAAATTAGGAGCCAGGACTAAGGAAACATCATCCTAGTTTACAAGTAAAGTATGAATTAAGTTTTAACATAGCACAATGTTGAATGAATAATGAATTGTACATGCTCTAGGATTGATGTTCTCATAGGAAATGTAAACAATAGGGATGAATTAATACAATATAATGAGATGAAAATGGCATGGAAATGATAAGGAAAAATGGAGAAATTTTAACACCCAACAATGTCTCACTTGAGTATATTAACATAGTCTTCTTCATGCATGTTTCAACACCAACATATCTGCATTCATTGAACATTCTTCTTATTTCTGCATAGTGTTCTTCATGCATGCAACATGTTTCAACTAGTTATTTCAGCACCAGCATATATGCATTCATTCTTATTAATTATGCATAGTCTTCTTCGTGCATGTAGCGTGTTTCAGCCAGGTGTTTCAGCACGATTTTTCAGCACCAACATATCTGCATATATGTACATCTTTGTGGTTTATAGGTATGACTATGTAATTACCCAAATTAGGACTAAGGAAAGATCATCCTAGTTTACAAGTTAACTATGAATTAAGTTTTAACATAACACAATGTTGAATGAATAATGAATTGTACCTTCTCTAGAATTGATGTTCTCATAAGAAATGTAAACAATAGAGATGAATTAATACAAGAGAATGATATGAAAATGACATGAAAATGATAAGGAAAAAGGGGCAATTTTAACACCCAACAATGTCTCACTTGAGTATATTAACATAGTCTTCTTCGTGTGTGTTTCAGCATGGTGTTTTAACACCATCATATCTGTATTCATTGAACATTCATATTAATTTTGTGTAGTGTTCTTCATGCGTACATCATGTTTCATCCACGTGTTTCAACACGATGTTTCAGTACCATATTTTCTTGGAATACTCCCAAGATCGAACATTGATTCAAATTAATAGACTCTTAAAAGATTCACCAAGACTTTTAAAAAAAATTATAATTATGTGAAAATTCGCCACAATTTCACAAGATTTTATAATTCCGTGAAAGATTCGCCCAAATTTTACAAGGTTATATAATTTGGTGAAAGACTCGGCAAAAAATTATATATGCATATTATGTTATTGATAAAATATCCTTCACACTCTCCCATGTGTCATGGGGATTCACCTATTTATTATACATATAAATTTAGAGGGGTTCTTAAAATTTTCCCTGTTCCAGATTGATCTAGGGTGGGAAAGATATTGAATCTTGTAGTCTAAGTGAAATTTATCCAACCACAATTGTTCTTGTTGATCCAGTCTCTGAGGGGAATGTAGCTTAATTCAAAGGGAATTGAAGTATTTTGTTACTTGGGCTTTGACTTGTGCTATTACTCTACTAGCTCTCACATCTTCATCCTTGAACGCACTTTTGTTTCTTTCCATCCAAATTTTTGAACAAGTGAATTTTGGGAGAGCAACCTAGAGACATCTAAATAGGGGCTTATTTATAAAGGACCCTTGATATTTCCTATGACAATTTCCAAGGATGATCTCAATCGAGTATGGCCATCAGACTCTGCAAGATATTTCCCATAGTAGGTTCTGCCATTTATGTATTTATCAATCCTACAATCAAGAAGCATGTGCTTGATAGATTCATTTCTTTCCTTACATAGAGCATAACGGGAAGGACCTGAAATACCCATTTTGCAAAGGCTCTCACTGGTAAGAAGTTTTTCGTAAGCTAAAGTCCAATGAAAGATGTGGAATTTTGGGGGACCATTCTAGTGCCAAACATTGTTCCAAAGGGGGAATTTAGCTGGGAGAATGGATTGCATCAAGAGGCCTTCATATCCCTTACCAACAAATAATACTTGGTGCCCCCACCCCCTCTCATATTGATCCTCCAAATGCCCAAGGGATAGACCCTATAGAGAGAAAATTGGTTGCACAACCTAATCTTGAAGAACCTCAGAGGGATTTCCCAAGTTCCAACCCAGCCAGAGTCTTGAAGAGCCCTAGGAAAAGATTTCAAAAAGGGTATATATTTTATGGTATGCAAGACATCCTTTCATATGAATCGGGAAGCCATCTTGGGATGAGGGGGGTCTTCTTAGGATGTTATCTTCCTAGATTCTACTACGATTCCCATTTCCAGATATCTAGGTAATATTACTGTTAAGGAGGGGTAATAGTGCCTAGAGAAGATTCCAGATTGGAGATCTGTTGGGATGAATGAGGTGGTTTTCTAAGACTCTCGAGTGATCCTTTTGGAAATATTTAAAGACGAGAGATGTTTTCCACCAATCAAATTCTCCTAATATAATTCTCCACAATATTTTAGATCCGAGATCCAAGTTGGCCAAAATTGGAGCCTTCACTATTAGATCTCCATGATATTTAGTATCCCTCACCAATTGCCAGTTTACTAGATGGAATATCTTGTTATTTGATTTTCCTCATTCCCATAGGAATTTTCTAAGCTCTTGAGCTATAGCTCTCTTGATTCCCACTAGATCTAACATAGAGGAGTATTGAAAGATGGGGAAAGCCAAGAGGACCACTTTCACCAATATTAGCCTACATACCAAATTGAGCCATTGTGCCCCCCACAAAGAGATTTTTTCTTGGATCTTAGAGAGAATTACTTCCCAATCAGTCAATGAAAGATAGTTAAGGAAAATGGGAATCCCAAGATATTTGAAGGATATCCAATTTGTCACCAAGGGGAATTTAAGAATCCTTGCAATTACAACAAGAGAGAGAGATAATTGGTATTCCAGGCATAAAGAAAAAAAAATCTTGGAGTTAACTAACCCACCAAAAAAAAAAGGAAATTTGTCCAGAATGTTTTTGTATTTCCCCGTCATAATAGTAGAGGCCCCTCTAAGCAAAATAATATCATATGCAAACTAGGAGTAATTTATTCTTTTGATGCCTGAAACTATTCTCAGACCTAGTATCCTCTCGTTCCTCCTTTCATGTTCCATGTTTCTCCTCAACTCCTATGCCATTAGAATGAAGAGAAGATGGGACAACAAACATCCTTATCTGAGACCCCTAGTGACCTTGAAAAATCTTATGGGGTGTCCATTTAGCAGAGGTGCGATCCAAGGATTGTTGATGAAAGCTTCAATCCAACGAATGAATGAAGAGTTAAAACCAAATTGGCTAGGACACCTAAGAGAAATCTATTACTGACATGGTTAAAGGCATTTTCCATGTCAATCTTGATGATAATGCCCCTTTCCCCTCTAGTCTTACTAGAGTGAATTGTCTCTTGTACCAACACTATATTGTCACAAATTTTCCTTTTTGCAACAAACCCTCCTTGATTAGAGGAGATAAGTTTATGAAGAAACTTTTTCACTCTAGTTGCAATTATTTTAGACATGATCTTGTATGATATGTTGTAGAGTGTTATGGACACAAACCTTGAAAATGATACAACATTGTGTTCTTTGGGAATTAGATCTAGAAAGGTAGAGTTTGTTGCACCCCCCATTCTAGTTGTTTTATGGACATACTGAATCATTCTTACTAGATCAAACTCTATGGTGTGTCGACATTTTTTGTAGAAGTGGGAAGTGAATCCATTAGGACTAGGGGCATTATTCGGTTCAAAATGAATTACAACTTCTAGTATCTCCTCCTCAATAACCTTCTTTGTGAGTTATTCATTGTCCCTTTCATGTACTAACTAAGGAATGTAAGATAATGCCTGGTCTCTTAGGGTGTTTTCTACCATCGCAGATTCCATATACAAAGCCTCATGATGGGAGAAGGTTCCTGATCAGGGGATCAAATTTTGCTCAATTTTCAAAGTGCTCGGAATGCGACGAAAATAGTGCCATTGCATTTGTCTCGTCTTCCTAATTCTGGCAGTATATTTATTTTGTCAAATGGACGTCGTATGAAGAAGATATCGCGATCTGTTCGCCAAGCCAAACATGCAAAAATTTGATGCTGACTGTACCTATCCGTACAGTTCGTACAGTGACGTGGAAGGACCATACAGTCTGTACGATGATGTGTCAGGTGGATGATGTGGAAAACATTCATTGGTTAGTAGTTGGCGATTCATGGAGCGACACATGTCTTGTTGACAGCAAATGGTATGAGGGCACGTGGCCCAATCCATGGGTGCCACGTGTCCCTCGTTGGTTGGTTCATTATGGTTGTATAAAAACTATGGGAGTCCGTAAGGTTTGACCCCCGGACCTCCCCCACTATGAATTGCCTTTGCATAAACGTCCGACCAATACGCCCACGGGTTGTGACTTAACATATAACCCATTGCAATGTTTTTAAAATCATATAAATGTATGAGTGGGTGGCGGTCGGGCCGGGGCTTAGCCCCGGCCCGTGGTTTTGATTAAAACATATGACCACATTGTATAGCT
>ML778793.1:266733-284462 GCA_009831015.1 Picea engelmannii
GAACTTCGAAGCGAGGAAATGTGGAGTATTTGCGAGTTGGTCTTAAAGGGACAAATCCAAGCAAGGCCAAGTGGATTGAGGTTGTAAGGGTGAGGGAACTATACCCTCATATTCACATAGACTTAGATAGTCTTTTGGTGGTCCAAAAGCTTCCCAATGGAGAGGTGTGATCAGGGGATCAAATTTTGCTCAATTTTCAAAGTGCTTGGAATGAGACGAAAACAGTGCCATTGCGTTCGTCTCGTCTTCCTTATTTCGGCGATATATTTACTTTGTCAAATGGACGTCGTATGAAGAAGATATCGCGATCTGTTCGCCAAGCCAAACTGGCAAAAATTTGATGCTGACTGTACCTGTACATACAGTCCGTACAGTTCGTACGGTGACGTGGTAGGGCTGTACAGTCCGTACGATGACGTGTTAGGTGAATGATGTGGCAAGCGTTCATTGGTTAGTAGTTGGCGAATCATGGAGCGACACGTGTCTTGTTGACAACAAATGGTATGAGGGCACGTGGCCCAATCCATGGGCGCCACGTGTCCCTCGTTGGTTGGTTCATTATGGTTGTATAAAAACTATGGGAGTCCACAGGGTTCGACGCCCGGACCTCCCCCACTATGAAATGCCTTTGCATAAATGTCCAACCAATACGCCCACGGGTTGTGACTTAACATATAACCCATTGCAATGTTTTTAAAATCATATAAATGTATGAGTGGGCGGCGGTCGGGCCCGGGCTTAGCCCCGGCCCGTGGTTTTGATTAAAACATATGACAACATTGTATAGCCCGACTGTTATGCACGGATTTGTAACTTATAACCCGTGGGCCCATATAGTATATGGGCGGTGTTAACAAAATTGCGCGCGGGTTATAAACATTTAACCCTGATTTTAACATATAAACCTTTGTATGTGCGCGCGAGAGTCGGTTTACATGGCTTTCAAACGGTAACCACTTTTTATCAAAGCGCGAGGTCACATGGCCATATGCCCAGGTGCCGAGATGGTTAGGGGCTGGCGTGCCCTTAACCATTCTACGGTTTGCACCGTTGGCGCGGTTGCACCCGGTGCTGGGTTTTTGCGCTTAAAAGAGCATGTGAGCCAGGTTCATTCAAGGAAGGGTGCAAATTGTAGAACCAGAGACAGCAAGCTTGAAGAGGGAGACTTCCAGGAGGCCTAACTTCTTCATTTTTCGACCAATTGAGGTGCCAAAAGAGCCCAGACAGGGGTTTTGGGACGCTGGGAAGCCATTGGAGCAGTGGTTTTGTCAATTTGAGCATTGTAAGAGATGTTTTTGAGAACTTTTTGAGCAATTAATAATAATGATCCATTAGAAGCTGGACGAGGAGATGTAGCCCATAAGAGGGGTGAACTCCTTTATCAATTGCTCTGCATATGTGTTTATGTTCAATGTTTATGCTGTTGTCTATGTATAATTTGCATAAGTAATCCTTTATTTTATGTGTTGCAAACTGATCCTTTTGCTTTAAACATATAACATTCACTTGCAATAAGTTTTCAAGTTTTTCAAGTCTTCTTCAATTTTAGATCAGTTCCTCTCTTAATATCCTTGAATGATGTGAGAGTGGTCTCATCATCCATCTTGATCTCCTCCACATTATTTTCCCATGTTTGGACCTTGCATTGTATGTTAAAGAAGGTTGTATTTCGATCACCCTCCTGAAGTGATAGGCAACAAGCTTTCAATCTCCAGGTTTCTTCGTCTTTTCTAAGAGACTATCAAAGTTTTTTTGGGTTTGTTCCTCTTCTTTCAACAATGTAGGGGTGATAGACCCTTCCTCCATCTGGGACATCACCTTACTCAATTTCTCCTGAATTTGAAGAATTTCTTCTTGTAGGGATTTAATGTTTGTTTTGACCCATTATTTGATTTCTTTTTTCAAGGATATGAGATTTTGTTCCCATATGTGAACATGAGATCCAACCACTCAATGGATCCAAATAAAGGAGACTAAGGGAAGAAAACATGGGTTTTCAATTCAGAGGGGATTAAAATGAAAGGGAATTGGCCCTATGTCTTTGGTATTTGAGAAGATAAGGGAGACATGCATATGATAAAAGATGGCCCATGGTAGGATGTGGTAAGATAGGAGGGATGGCTCAACTAGGAATAAACTTCTCATAATAAAACGATAGATATTATCAGCGATATGTCCAAAATCAGATCTGCGGTTCAATCATGTGAACAGACATTTTGAGGGCTTAATATCAACAACATCCAAGGCAGAAATAAGATCTTCGAGATGGTCACAACATGAATCTCGAACATAGGAGCCCCCCTTTTTTCCCACTGGTGAATGGTGGTGTTAAAATCCCTAGTAAGGAAGAAATTGTCCAAAGAATTTGCCTCGTAGAAATCAAGTAAAGAGCATCAATAGTCTTGTTTTTCATTATATTAATTGGGCATATAAATGTTAATCACTATAAGATGATTACCTGTTGATATTTGAACCAATTTGACCAAGAGCAAGTGTTGGGTAGCCATGCTTTCCTCATTTTTATCTCTTAGAGAAAAAGGATTTAAGGTTTTTCTGATTTGATCAATTGTCTCACTGACTCTAATTTATCTTTGTTCCCCAATCCCCTACACTTCTAGGAGATTATTTTCATTATTTACCATAACTTTTTGGTGCCCCAATTTAGGGAGCGTGGATCCACCGAGTCCTCTATTTCCTTTTGCATCTTTTTTAGGGTGTTATCCAGAGCTGTATGTAAACCCTAACTCCTCCTCCTTGTCCATTGTTATATCTCTCTTTGGGCGGTTATATTTCTTTCCCACCTTTTTAACCGAGACGATTGTCCTTGAGTCTTTGCTAGACTCGTCTTCCGACTCCCCCTGATTTCTTTCCCATGGTCTGGGTTTTCTTATTGTTTTGACGGATTTCAATATCTTGTCTCATATTTTTTACCTCCTCTAAAGGACTTTCATGGGTTTCCTCGGGAGTTTCCGTTGTATCTGAAAGAGATGCGTACCTGTTATTACTTGTAGCAAGGTCTCCTCCTCCCCCTCCAAATTTTGTAGGAGGGACATAGGAGCAAGAGGGGCCTCTTGAGGCTGTTGAGATCCTTTCTTTCCCAATCCTCATTTTTTATTTTGAGTCTGCCATTGTTCCTGTTCTCCGGATTATTGTTGTCTTGATTGAATTTTGGGGCAGTTTTTCACGAAGTGGTTGTACTCATAACAGACTTTACATTTAAAAGAGAGTTGTTCATAGTCAACCTACTGAATATAAGAATATAAGTGGTTGTACTCATAACAGACCTTACATATAAAAGAGAGTTGTTCATAGTCAACCTACTGAATATAGGACCAATCATCTAGGGTTAACTAAATGGCTTCATGAAACCCTTTTTCTAAATACACCTCACAAGCTTGGAGTCTATTTGTTTATAGAATTGGGTACAATTCATTTAAATTGTTTCACTGTTATTTAAAAAGAAAATTATGCATTCAATCTATAGCTGTTGAAGAGATTAAAATTAGAGCTCTGCGGTTTCGATCCCGTCCTTGTAATTCTCACGCGGCTAGCCCAAACCCTATCCTTCGCATGGTGGTGGTGGCTTCTGCATGAGGGGATCGCTCTCCGCCTTCCCCGGACATAGAAGTATTCCACTCATTCGTTGCCTCGGCGCAAAAAACGTCAAGGGTGCCCCCGTCAATGTTCGTCAAGAAATTAAACGAGATCCGTCACGGCCCGGTCCATGTTGCCCCCTCCAGAAATTTGGCTATCAGGTTTGCAGGGAACAGACTCATCGAGCAATTGACTGGCATCTGGCCATTTCCGCGGAGAGTGACCATTTGGGTGTAGAAAAATTGGAAACCCTTTATTAAAGGGCATGTTTCATTTTGCTTTGTGGTAAAGGTTTTTTTGTGGGATTAAATCTTTAGAAGCTGTGGATCTAGAGGCATGTATCTCAACAGTTGGACCTTGGATTTCATTCTTTAGAATGGCATCCCCTCTGCGCTCATGGTCTGGGTTTGCCTCCCCTTCCACCGGTGGAAGGATGAGAAAATCAAAAGTATAGGCAACAATTTAAATGAATTGTACCCAATTCTTCTCGATGAAATTGTAATTTTTTATTATTTAAATTTCACAGATGCATTCATATACCCAATTCTTCTCGATGAAATTGTAATTTTTTATTATTTAAATTTCACAGATGCATTCATAGTCTTGGAAAACCTCTAATCCATCCACGAACCAAGTCTGTGCAATCTCAACAACATATCTGCAATTCAGTGAATTATTTCAAGTTTCTGACCATTTACTAAACAAAACAGATCAGAAAAATCTAATGTCTAGACTACGTCAAATCTATATGCTGGTCGTTATGTTGTTAGCCACAAGCTTAGCTTAAGGCTTTGCAAAGCTTTTCATATCAGTAAGCATGCAGATATATTAAAATTATTTTTTAGTGTTCCACAAACATGTCTGCTATTCCATCAGCTTACTTAGTAAGTCCATTCAAGCACCATATTGTGCGTCAGGGAGGCCGCTGAGCAGTGCAGAGGGTTTTCCAGGTAGTGTGGGCAGGGCCGACTAAGGGCCGACTAAGAAAACTCTTCCGAGAAGCGCTGCTCATGATCCGGAAGGGACAGCTCAGCAAGACGACCGTCTATTTGGTGTCTTACAAGTTTGCAGTCTCCCTGGCTTTCCTTGTATAACACCAGATAGATCACCGGCCCGCTGAGCTGTACCTTCCATATGATCAACAACGCAAACCAAATCTGCTCTTCTCGTAAGAGTTTCTATGAGGCTGGCGCGGCCCATACTACCTGTAAAAGCCTCCCGCACTGTCGAGAGGCTTCCCTCAGGTTGCTATAGATATCATGCAGCTAGCTATTCTCGACTTAACGGTCATCGTACTCGAATGGATTCACTAAGTAAAGACACTTGCAATCATGGGAAAATTGAGTATAATTCGTTTACTATTAATATTCTTCTCACATCATCTTTTCCAAATATAAATTATCTATATTTTTATTTAATATATAATATTTTAGGTTTTAAGTTTTTAATGGTTAAAAACATGTGTTTCCTTTTAAAAGGTCATAGGTTCAAATCCAGAAGGGGTAATGTATATCTTCAAATCACTCCACTGAGGAGGATCCCTTATCCCACAAACAAGAGGGTCTCATACACCAATTTGGTATGTTAACTTGACCCTGACCTTAAAAAATAGATTATTATTATTATTATTTTTCACTTAAGTTTTAATATCTTTTATTTTATTTTTTATTTAATATCTTTTCACTATTAATATATAATGTTGCCCCGGATGGGGTGACACGACACTCGGTGTCTATGACACATGGACAAGCATTAAGCGCAGGATTAACTGCGGATGGCAGGCACCCACGCACTTGTATTAACGCTGGGGGCTGGCCATCGCAGAGTTTATACGACGGCGAAGCTCCCTCGCGCGACTATTTACTTCTCCCGCGAGCTAATGCAGACTCTGGATCTGGAAGTACAGATCCTAATGAAGTCTAGTTATGTGCTGGATTATGCGCCCGGACAGAGAGCATTTGTTATGGCATTCGTCATTTATGCAATATATTTTGGTGAGGCCTCCCAGGGCTCTTTGTTCTTGGATTTTTATGAATTCGTTCCTGGTCGGAGTAGGTTTGTTGGGGACTTTCACCTGCTGCTGCTCTGGTTTAAGACTTCCCGTATTGAACGGTTCAGACTCTGCATTGGAGGTATTTGCTCTGTTCCAATGGCTCGAGAGCGTGCCAGGCCCCGTTGGGGCTCGGCTTGGGATGCCCACAGGGCGCAGCGTCGCAGGAAGAAGCAGTTGGAGTGTGCTCTCGCTCTGGCATCCTCAATTCTTCGTCGAAAAGCGCGTGAGGAGCGGCGAAAGCTGCTCGACTCCATTGTTGAGCGAAAGGTTGAAGGCAACAGGGAAGGCTCATTTTCAAACTTGAGTAATGTTAGAGACGCCGAGCCAGAGTTGGCGCTGTCCACTTGTATAGGGGAAGAGGATCCGACCATGGGAGTCTTGCTCTGCATGGAGGCACCCCAAGCCATGGAGAGTCCTGTTCGAGCTTTGACTTGTTACGACTATGTACCAGGCTGCATTGTCGAAGAAGTTCCATGGTCGGAAGACTTGCCATCTCTTCCTGCAGAGAAGACTCCGGGCAATGATATCCGTGAGGAAAAGAGTACGGTTGTGGCTGATTCGGGAGAGGAAAAGGATGTGGGAACTGCCCCCAGTAGTAGCTCGGGTGACGGTTTGCATGGCTCCCTTTGCAGTGATGAACACCTGACATTGATCTTTGAACTTCGCAGCCATTTGGGGGATGTGGAACTCAGGTTGCTCCTCATGAGCCAGCGTGTAGACATCCTTCTCGGTGCACTTTCCGGAATTCTAGCTCAGCTCAGATGTCCCACGTGTGCGCAGGAGTTTGCTACTCTAGCGAGGTACGCTTGGCAGGCGACTGAAGGCGACGGTGCAAGAGATGAATAGGTTTTACTGCTACTTGGCTTTTGTTTTCTGCTTTGCTGTTTTATACACTCTTGAACCTTTAGCCCCTGTTCTGGTTTCCTACGGGCAGGACAGGGGCTCTGAACTAAATGTTTTATTACTATAACTGCTATTGGCCCCTTAGCTATACTGGTTTCCGGATACCGGCAGTATTTTTGGTGGTTTTTAGCCATGACACTGTATTTTGTCCATGTTCTATGATTATATAATATAGAAGGTACTACCCTCTTTTTTTTTTTTTTAAATATATATATATATAATGTTCAATGTTTTAGTTTTTTATTATCATATATTATTATTTTTCATTGAAGTTTTAATATCTTATATTTTATTTTTTATATAATATAATTTTCACTATTAAGATTATACAGTAAGAGTAGTTTTGAGATTTGTATAAAGAATCCACATTAATAATGTGTCAATATTTTGGATCCATTTTTTTATTTTTTATTATCTAATATTATTTAAAAAAATAATAATTTTTAATTAATAATTTGTAAATATTTTGGATTTAATTTTTTTTATTATTATATTATTTTAAAAAATAATATTTTTTAATTAAATTAATTGGGTTTAGTTTTAATAGTTTGAGTTATGATCTTAAACTTTCAAAAATATATCACTTTCAACAAAATACTTAAAAACACTTCTTTTTAATTTTATAGTTGATTATAAATTCTTTGAAATATAAATACTAAAAATATATCATCTTAAACTTTAAAAAATATATATCACTTTTAACACATTACTAAAAAGTCCATTTTTTATTTTATAAAATCAAAGTTTATTATCTCTTATTTTCAATTTTTTAATAAATGTAATCATAAAAGTTACCTAAAAATATGAACATTATTAAATTAATATTTATTATCTATTCTTTTAAACTGCAATGATGTAATAATAAACACTAATATTTTAATATAGAAATTGTATAAATTTTCAATGAAACTTCTTACTTTCAACTTCATGTTAATTTCAAACATAAAATAATTTATACCTTAAAAACTTGTAAAATTTCAAAGAGATAAAATTATTTTCAACTTCATGTTAATTTCAGTCATAAAATAAATTCTACCTTAGTAACACCCTCAATACTTTTATTATAAAAACAATAACATCTCTAAACAATTTGGAAATGTAATATCTAAATTTTCATTACTAACCCTTCCTAATTTAATTTTTAATATCGTTTTAATATCATCTCATGTATTAAATTAACTTTTAGTTATTTTCAACCTTCTAATATTAACTCACAGTCAGCTTTGTAAACTTATAAGACAAATTTGGTGAATATCTAATCATAGAGCACACACTTAATCTAAAAGCATTTGTTGTTGTTGATCACATAATAATTAAAAGATTATAATAATAATGATTTTAGTATTTTAAAGTTTATGAATGATTACATATCTTATTTTTTTTAAGAATCTATTACCTTTTAAGAAAAAAAACATATTCTTAAACATTAAACCTACTCAACTCATATACTTATTTTATTTCAATTGTTAAATTTTCCAAAATAGTTTTATAAACAAAGTTCTATTATCACATAGGTAGGTAGAATTCTGACTTTCCAGATAATTCCAACTAGATTTAAGACTACAATTAATGAGAGAAAACCAAACTATTTGAATGCTTTTTATCTCAATATTATTGCAGGTTTTGGATAGGCTTGCTGGTTTTGGATGAGCTTGAGAGACGCAAGTGTTGGTTTTAAGGTTTTTTATCCTTTCTGAATTACTTTTTACAATTACTTTTATCAGAACTTTAATCAAAAATTCAAAAAAATTGATAACATTGCAGATTTTAGTGGTTTAAATGTCATAGGAAGAATACCATGGAGTTTTTTTAAATGCTGAATCGATTTATACATTAAAGACACAAGATTTATGATTTTCCTAATTCCAATGAAAATAATAGTGTTAAAGGACTTGCTGGGTTTTGAAGGGCGTTATAGAAACGAGCTGTTCGTTATAAGGCTGTGGTTCTTGCTGAGATCTGATATAAGCTTAATATCGCCAGAGTAAAGTTTAAACTAGGGTGAGAATTCTCCTTCGCAACATCGCAGTCTGGGTATTGCAGTGGATTTGTGGTAAACGTGTTAAATTATTTGTGACGCAATGCTGAGAACGATTCACGTGGTTGAGTGGGACGGAACACGCAAGTTGTCAAGTTGGTCATAGTGATATATATCTGAAATTTTGATAAATTTGAAATTATGATAAGTTCAGGGACGGTTGGTTGGTAAGTTAATGTGAAGTTTGGTTATCCTCTGATTCAATTTATGTGGATTCTTTGTGGCTTATCAGTCCTTCCACATCCATCCAATTCTTTTTGAAAAATATGAAATTATGATAAACGTGTTTTTGGAATCACCTGGGATGAAAAAATGCCGATAAGGATTACCGTGGTCGGTGGGTCGGAATACGCGGCGCCGCTGATCTTTTTCCACGCGAACGGTACGAGCGTCTTTCGGTGCCGACAAATCATTACGATTATTCGGCGGAGATGGCGTGATGATGCTTGTCCAACTTGAACACTCAAGTGGGTAACGGCGGCGTTTTCCTGCCTTTCGTTGTTCACACCAGGATTGTTCTGGCAAATTCCGTTTGACCCTTGACCATCGAAATTTTAAAGCAGCCTCGTCGTGTATCAGGTTTGTCGAGGAAACTTTGTAAATAAATTCACAATCTCCTGAAATAGACAAGTTGTCGAAGGAAAAAAATTTAACGGGGGATCCGCTGTGCAAAAAAGTTTGGGAGGAACAGTTTATATGAATCAGTAACTTGGGATCCGCTGTCAACTCATTGAAACTTCTAATCGAGCTTTTCTAGATTTTGTTACACTAACGCTATCGCTGGTCACGTTGTCTCAGAAACTGTAATGGAACTCGAACAAATGCCTCCGCTGGTCAAGCCATCGTCGAAACTTTATAGCAATTTTCGTTGGTTCTATATGGCTTTTTCTTTGTTTCATATATACCTCTGTGGGTACGTGTTCTAACTTTTATTCTCTTCCTCGCTTAAAGTATTAAATACATCTGCTTTTCTTCTAACTTTTACTCTCTTCCTCGCTTAAAGTATTAAATATATGCCTGCTTTTTTTCTAACTTTTATTATCTTCCTCGCTTAAAGTAATATGCATCTGCTTCTTGGGGATAAATGATCCTCGCTTAAAGTATTAAATACATGCCTGCTTTTTTTCTAACTTTTATTATCTTCCTCGCTTAAAGTATTAAATATATGCCTTCTTTTTTTCTAACTTTTATTATCTTCCTCGCTTAAAGTATTAAGCATCTGCTTCTTGGGGATAAATGAGTGGGCGTTGTATTCTGAATGGGTGGTGGATCGATTCTTACGTGGGGCAAGTATCAACTTCAAACTTTATAAGATGGAACTAAATTATGGAAAGGAATTATGAGAGAAATTTTTAGAATCTTACATCAAGAAGAGAGTAGGGTTTACTAAATCTATTCATACTTGGGTAACCATCAACTTCAAACTTTATAAGATGGAACTAAATTATAAAAAGGAATTGTGAGTAAAAGTTATTTTTGGAATCTTATAACAAGAAGACAATAGAGTAAAGTAGGGTTTACTAAATCTATCTATAAATCTACTTATAGTAGGGTTTATTAAATTTTTCCTACTTTCATAGGTATTAGGCTTTTAAAAGTTATTAATATGGAAGAAAAAAAAAAATTATAGACAATAAAGTAAAATAGGGTTTACTAAATCTATCCATAAATCTACTTATAGTAGGGTTTATTAAATTTTTCCTACTTTCATAAGTATTAGGCTTTTAAAAGTTATTAATATGGAAGAAAAAAAATAAATTATTTCCTCCCTCCATGTTGAAAGGGAAAAAGTTATTTTTCACTATTACCACACAAAACTTTATTAAATTATTTTAATTCTATATATAAATTTTATTAAATTATTTTAATTTTATATTATTTGTTTTTTGAAAAATTATTAATATGGATAAAAAACTTAAATATTTTCTCTCCATAATGTAAAAGATTAAATTATTTCTTCTTCATAGAAATAGAAATGTTGGGAGAAATTCATTTTTAAGCTATTAAAAAAAACTAGAAGTATTTATTAAATTTAAAATAAAATTTATCAAATTTTCCTAAATTCATATCAAAATAAAAATAAAAAATTACTTTCCACACATGATTTTCTAATATATTTTTAAATGTGATATGATATAATATTTATATCATTTTATAATTTTGAATAAATTAAATATTTTTTAATTTGATGTGTGAATATTAAGTTGTGATTTTTTTTTAATTAATAAAATATTAAATAATAATAATTATTTTATTTTTATTATATATATATATATATATATATATATATATATATATATATATATATATATATATAAAATGTGATTATCAATATATCTTTCAAATAAAATAATCTTTTATTTTTTTAAATATTAAAATTTTTATTTTTTCATTTTTTCATCTTTTTTATTATTTCTACTTTTACTATATTGGTCCCCACAGAAACATATACTATCTACTTTTAAAAAATGTTGTTTATCTTATGTTATATAAGCGTTGAGTTAAAATCATCTCTCAAAATACCATTTTATCTTTAAAACAAATTGTAATAATTTTCATTGTTATAAAAGTTACAATGAGGTTACAATGATTAGAGATATATTATTCTACTCCCACTCCTTGATAAGATGTTTAAATTAAAAAAATATATAAGAAAGATGGATCTTCTAATATTGCTAATTCAAATCTGATCACCTCTTACTCGCAACCTCTACTAATTAGAAAAGACACTAGTAATCCAATATTAACATTTTGAAGCTATGTAAACTTTGAGCAACATCTCTTGCTTCAAACTTTTACATGTTTCATCTAGAAAATTATGGCTTACCAAAAATCCATATAGTTTTGAGATGATAAAAAATATACTTTTTCAACTCTCATGACTCTTAGTAAAGAAATAATTTCAAACTTTATTCAAATGCATTCTCTACAAAAAATGGTGCCATCTCCAAACAATGTGCAAATGCTCCTTAAATTCAAGGTCTTTTGACTCAAAACTTTAATATCAAAACTATAGTCATCCATATCAAGAAAGAAATTACATATTTAAGATTAGGGTTATATGACTTTCCTTTCCTTTAATGTTAGGAGTACCCAATTTTGATGACTTACAAGTGTCAAATCTATTTGAATTTTTTATTATTTAATCCCATATATATACCTTTAATTTAATTTAAAAGCTCTCTCCACCCTCTTAATACTATCCAATATATTAAATTAGAATTTAAATATTTTTAAAACAATTAATATAAACCCACTAATATAATATTAGTTTACCAATGAATCTCTTGTATTTCCATAAAATGAAAATTTATATTATTTAATCCTATATGTATAGCTTTAATTTAATTTGAAAACTCTCTCCACCCGTTAATACCATCCATGGTATTGAATTATAATTTAAGTATTTTTAAAACAATTAATATGAACCCACTAATATAATATTAGTTTACCAATGAATCTATTGTATTTGCATATAATGATAAAAAAAAATTATAAAATATTATGCAACTCTTTCAAGTAATTGGTTTCCAAGTAATTGGTTTCCAGCAATAACAAAAGTAAGAAAAATAAAAAAATATGTTAAAGTAAATGTACAATTCAAAATATTATTTCAAGTGATAGTTTTTTTTCAATATTTGTTTTGAAATAGAGTAATAATATTTTCTCAATATTTGTTTTGACAATAGTGTGTGATAGTTTTTTTTCAATATTTGTTTTGAAATAGAGTGATAATATTTTCTCAATATTTGTTTTGACAATAGTGTGACTTGGCATATTTTATAAGTAGTTGCAAGCCATTTTTTAAATAAGATTTTAGAGAGTTTATGTTTTATAAAGAACTTGATCAATTATATGTGTCTCAAAATTATGAATTTGATTTTTATTGTGATATTTAAAACATAGTTAAAAGAGAAAAATAACCTCTTATTTAAAAGTATTTTTAATGTTTTCTAACAACAAAGAATTATTATTCATTATATTTTTAAATGAAAAAATTTAGTCAAAGTTTTATGAATCTTCTCTTTAAGAATAAATTTCCAAAAACTAATATTTATTTAAACTACTATAGCATATATTCAACTTGTTTTTATAATTATATTAAAAATCCACATATTTAAATATAAATAAACAATTTCAATAATTAATATTTAAACTACTATGGCATATATTCAACTTGTTTTTATAATTATATTAAAAATCCACATATTTAAATATAAATAAACAATTTCAATAATTAATAATTATTTGTATCAAAAAATAATGTTTTTATTTCTAATAACTATGTGCATTAAGAAAATAATGTTTTTATTTCTAATAATTATTTTCATAAAATAAATCAAATTTTTATATACTATCTCTTTTTACAAATTAATAAAACTTTGACCACCTTTCCATGTAAATGTTTTAAAGATCGTTAAATTTGAATCAAAATTTATAAGAGATTAATGTTTTTATTTTTACAAATTAATAAAACTTTGACCACCTTTCCATGTAAATGTTTTAAAGATCGTTAAATTTGAATCAAAATTTATAAGAGAATAATGTTTTTATTTGTAATTTAACTATTTGCATAAGAAAAATCAAAATTTTATATAATATTTCCTTTTACAAATTAATAAAACTTTCACTAATTAGAAGTCTTAAAGATTGTTAAATTTAAAAGTCTTAAAGATTGTTAAATTTGAATTAAAAATTGTATATAGAATTTTTAAAGATTATTCAATTTGAATTAAAATTTATATATAAAAGTTTTAAATATTGTTAAATTAAAATTTGTAATAAGAGAAGTCACCAAATAACATTTTTTTAAAGATGAGATTAACCATTATTATTAGGATAACTTATAAAATTTTGAAGTTCTATGATTATGATTGTGATGAGCATTTCAGATATTATTTTTTTTAAGATGAGATTAACAACTATTATTAGGATAACCTATAAAATTTTGAAGTTCCATGTTTGTGATGAGTATTTCAGATATTATTTTTTTAAAGATGAGATTAACAATTATTATTAGGATATCCTATAAAAATTTTAAATTCCATGTTTGTGATGAGCATTTCAGATATCGTTTTTTTTTTTTTGGGTGTTTCAGAATGAAAAGTTTAATTTATTTTATAAAATTTTGAGGTTCCATGCTTGTGGTGAGCATTTTAGATATTGTTTTTCTGATGTGTTTTAGAATGAAAAGTTTAATTTATTTTGTTTGTGAATATAAATTGATTAAAATATTAAATTTTATGTTTATGAATATAAAATGCTTAAATTATTAATAATTTTTTACATTAAAATTTTAAAATATTTTTATTTTATTTTTAAATAAAAAATTGAATATTTTATTTTTAAATAAAAAATTGGTTTTTATAAAATAAAAAAAAAAATTAAATGAAAAATTGAATTTATTTTTATTTATGAACCTTAAAAATAAACTAACAACAAAATTTCAATTAAAATAGGACTATGTACTTCAAATTTGATTAAATTCGATTCTTCTATGAGACTTTTTTTAATGAACATATCTTAAGTGTAATCCTGACTTGGATTCAACCGAATTTGAGTAGACACACAGAGAAATTCGGTTCGTGGATTTGGTGAAATAAGTCTTTGGCTTCATAAATAAATAAAAAGTGATACGTTAGGAAAATTATATATACAAATACATAAATTAACCAAAAGTGATAGCACCACCGGCGTCTTTGTCCCGAGGACGAATTTTGGAAAGAGGAGAATTTAACTTCACGAAGGGCCCTGTGATAGGAATGGAGATTGAATTTTTCTTTTAGGTTAGCCGAACAGATTTGACACCATTTTTCTTTGTCCTGAGAACGAATTTTGGAAAAAGGAGAATTTAACTTCAGTAAGGGCCCTGTGATAGGAATGGAGATTGAATTTTTCTTTCGGACAAATTAGTTTTTAATACAGCTGGAACAAATTGGATCCTATTGGGATCGAATTTCACGGCTCAAACTAAGGGGTTTTCGATTGGGTTCTGAATATGCTTTCCGTCCATTTAAAATTTTCTAATCCAACTGGAACAAATTAGATTCTCTTTGTATCGAATTTCTCGGCGTTTTCATTTGGGTTCTGAATTTTTTCCCGCCAAACTGAACAGATTAGATTCTATTCGGGTCGAATTTCTCGGCTCAAACTAAGGCGATTTCGTTTGGGTTCTGAATTTTCTTTCCGTCAAACCATTTTTTTTTTAATCCAGCTGTAACAAATTATCTTCTATTTGGATCGAATTTCTCGGCTCAAACGCGTTTTCAATATTGATAATGTACATCGACTACAGAACTTTTCAATATTGACATTATACACCGACCACTTTTAATATGAGTAGTTTTCAATATTGACCATGTACACCAACCACAACTTATGTACACCAACCACAACTTATGAGTAGTTTTCAATATTGACCATGTACACCAACCACAACTTATGTACACCAACCACAACTTATGAGAAGTTTTCAATATTGACCATGTACACCAACCACAACTTATTGTAGTAGTATAAATGTTTTATTTCATTTTTTCTGTTTGATTTTGCTTAAATTAGGTTTAAATTAGGTGATGAATGGTTGGATATGTGGATTTGAGTCATTAAGTTTATGTATTTCGAGTGTCCTGGGTTTTTCAGCATGCTGCTGAATCCATTTAAACAACAAAAATTAGAGATTTTATCCAAATTTACATTCCCAGATTCAACCCAATTCCTTTCCAGGTTCAATTTCCGGTTATATACTAAACCTAATTTGTTTCATATGTTGTAAATGTTTATCTTTTCCTCCCATTCGTTTTTTTCTCTACCTTTCGATTTTATATTCTCGCCATTTTTTCCATACTTTATATCATTTTCAATGCACGATCCGGTTGTATTCAGCCACATTTCATTTACAGTTTGTGTTAAATGTATCTGAGGACGAAACTGAAAAACTGCCCAAAACTTCACAACTGTGAGATGAGATTGACTGTATTAAATTCGTTCACCTTGAGAGGTTGGGGCAGTAAAGTGCGTACCAGTTATACGCCCTCCTCGACGCAATGCGTTGTGAATGTGATCGTCTGCTGCTTATCTCCTCGAGGGAGTAAGGATACATCCTCCGACCACGCGAAAAATTCTACAGAAGGTCGAGCTTCATTTCAAAGTCTACGAACATTCTGGCTTTTGACCTAATACCAGACGTCCAAAGGCACTAGTAAATCACTTGCGGCGGCTGAAGTAGCCTTACACGTTTACAACGACGAAAGAACTTAGGAGGCATCTCCAGGTCTTCGAAATTTTGTTCGGAGTCGAGTGACCTATTATCTTTCAAAGTAACTTAGGGTTTGGGACTTAAATTTCCTTTGTTCATGTTCAATGCACACCGTCGAAATTCTCGGAGAAATAAAGTTTTCCTATGTGGAGTGTGTGAGGGTTGCAATTTTAAAATTTGTTAAAGGGTTAAAATTAAAAAATTAAACTTTATAGTCCATACACTAGCATCAAAACTAGGATGTTTGTCCACATGTTCGGATGAGAAATATTTAGGAGTTAAAGAGATTCCAGGTGGTATACAAGTTCAATGAAAATGACAGAGAGATTTAAATTCAATATTTAACAACATCAAAAAAAAATTAAGGATGTTAATGTATTTAAACATCCTATTTCAATATTTAATAACACCAATATATCAAAATATGAAAATGATACATATATTTAAATTCAATATTTAACATCAAAATAACAATGTTAATGTATTTAAACATTCTTTTGTTAATGTATTTAAACATTCTTTTTCAGTATTTAATAACAATAATATACCAAAATATGAAAATGACAAAGAATTAAATTCAATATTTAACAACATCAAAATAATGATGTTAATGTATTTAAACATTCTATTTCAATATTTAATAATATCACTATGAAAAATAATTATTTAACAATATCAAAATATTTTAATATTTAATTAAAAATGTTAATGTATTTAAATATCTTATTTCAATATTTAATAACACCACCACACCAAAATATGAAAATTAATTATTTAACAATATCAAAATATTTCAATATTTAATTAAGGATGTTAACGTATTTAAACATCTTATTTTAATATTTAATAACACTACCACATCAAAATATGAGAGTTAATTATTTAACAATACCAAAATATTTAATAACACTAAAATATATAATTTAACTATTTAAAAACACCAAAATATGGAAGTTAATGTATTTAAAGATTCTTTAGATATGTGGAGAATAAATTTTACTCTTTCAAAATGTTCCAATCTGTGAAGAGTTATGATTTTAAAATTTATTTTATATTTAAAAATTAAAAATTTATTTATTATTTTTTTAATTTATAGATTATATAAAAGTTTAATAGTAATGATGTAGATATAATTTTAATTTTAATGTTTAGATACATTAAAATTTAGAAGTTGTAGTATTAAATAATGATTAAAGGTTTAACAATGAGATATTATTGAGATACATTAAAGTTAAAGTCATGATGTTGATGTATTAAACAATGATTAAAAACTAGACAAAAAGTAAAGGTTAGAGGTAAATCATAAAATTGATGTGTTAAATAATGATTAAATGTTTGATAATGATGATGATAATAATTAAAAGATGGAAACGATTAATTATTTATAAAATCTATTTTAAATAAATAATATTATTAATAATTTATAAACTTTATATATAGAAATAAAGAAAATTTTACATGTAATAAAAATTTACCATATTTTAACTAAGCATTTTCAAAGTTTGTTATGCATCTTTTTTTTATCATTAAAATTAACATGAATTTATAATGACATGAAATTTTAAAATCTTTCAATTAAAAATATATTTATTCATCATAAGTAATTCAAACTTAAATTTATCTTTACAAATTTAATAAATAAAACTAAATTATTATCATTTCAAATCATTTTTTTAATTCACTAAAATTATATATTTTATATAATAAATCTTACACACTTCTAAAAATAAAATATTTTATCCATTATATATATATATATATATATATATATATATATATATATATTAAATCAATTTATTTTTATATTTTTATTTTCATTAATATTTTATAAAAAAAAATTATGATTATAAATTTCTGATTATTATTTTATATTTAATTACATT
>ML778793.1:284525-338377 GCA_009831015.1 Picea engelmannii
AAATTTGAAACGAACTTTATCATTATAACACTATTCTATTATATTGTATATTTGAAAATCATTATGACAAAATTGAAATATATTTTATTTAATATAATATTATTATATGTTTAGAAATAATAAAAGAAAATTTAATAACAATTAAATTTAAATAACTTGATTATAATTATAACTGTAAATCTATCATTAAATGAAAATTCATTATATTTCTAATTCTAAAAAAATTGTACTCATAATATTTTTAAAGCTATATATATATATATATATATATATATATATATATATATATATATATATATATATATATATATATATTTNCTTTTTATCAATAATTTATTTTTAAAAATTAATATGATTTATTAAATTAATTTTTAAAATTATAAAATTTTTTATTTATACAAATAATTTAATAAAAAATATTTTTAATCTTAAATAAAAATATTTTATAAATAATATTTAATTTTTAATATTAATATTTCATTTAATAATAAATAAAAATACAAATTAACCTATAAATAATATTTAAATTGTCATAAAAAAATAATTAATAATAATTTTTATAAAAATATTATTTTTTATATTTTTAATACAAATATATGCTTTAATATTTTTATTGTATAAACTTATATTATTTCTAATTAATTTAATAAAAAAAAATTAATCTTAAATAAAAATATTTTATAAATAATATTTAATTTTTAATATTAATATTTCATTTTAATAATAAATAAAAATACAAATTAACCTAAAAATGATATTCAAATTATCATAAATATATAATTAATAAAAAAATTTATAAAATTATTATTTTTTATATTTTTAATAAAAATATATGTTTTAATATTTTTATTGTATAAACTTATATTCTTTCTAATTGGTTTTATTAATCTTTTAATATTTTAAACTGTACAAATATATTTTATACAAATATGTTTTATGTTTTAGAACGTCCATAAAATTATATCCTTACATACATTTATGATCAACTATTACTGTAGGTAAGTTCTAGAACTTCTAAAACTATTTAAAATTGAATTAATGACTTGAACATGGAACGTTCTTATTAGGTTTCTCTCCTCTCATGGTTTTCTTTTTATTACAATTTAATATTAATAAAAAACCTTATAAACTATGTAACTTATTATAAAGAAAGGTTGCACTTAAAAACAACGATAATTGAAATCAATTTTATTATAGGACAATTTATTATTGAAAAGAGAGGTATATATAAAGTTTTTAAAAATATATAGAGTTTAGTTTGATTAGTTAAGAAAAATAGTTGTTATTGTAAAAAGTATGTTAAGTTTTTATTTTAAGAATGTTGAGTTTCTTCTTCGCACTAAGTAAAATAAAAGTTTTTTTTTTTTTAATTAATCACTTTCATATATTATTTTAATTTTATTTAATTCTTTAATTATTTATAGCATCACAGTTTTATGTTGAAAAAGATAATAACCATTGTTCCCAACCACATGAGATAAAACCCAATTGAGAAATATACTCAAACCATTATATTGTTTATCTTGAACGCTTATCATTATAAATCCATTTTAGTTTTAGATCGATTAGGCACAAATAAAGATTAAAAGCGTCAAATGCAAATTTCTCAATACTTAAAAGATATTGAGCTAAGATGATGTTAATTGATAAAAGAATAACTAGGAAAAATACCAAACATATTTGTGTGATCACTTGATATGATTTTATTTCTTCTTCCAATTATTGATATAATTTAATTTTTATATCTTATTATTATTATATAAAAGTGAATGGATATTATTTATGGTACACAAAAATTCTTATTACTTATTTTTAATTTTGTGTAAAATATTATATTGAAATGACATGCGATTTTAATAGCATATTGGGTTATAAAGTACATCTTATTTTTCATGGTGCATTCCATTTGTGTATATTTCGTTCATAGAATAATTTGTGATTGGAGAGATATATAGTTATTATAAAAATTATAATGATAATAGAATAATGCAGTTTATGTGGTTAATTCAATTAATTGTTACTAATACTTTTAGGCATTTATCTAGTTCTATATAACCTTGTGATTTTGTTCAAATCTCATGTGGATTCCTCCCATTAAGAATAAGAATATGGTCATGCACTTAGTGTACAAGCAAACCTCATTAACATGAACAATGAGGATGATAAGAGAAGCTTTTTTAAAAGGAAAGGTATTATCTTCAATTTTATAAAATTGTATTTATGTGGTTGACAATGTTTAAGAGAATCATTCCTAAATCATCATAGATTTGATGAGTTAAGACATTAGGAAGGTTTTTATTGTAACAAATATTTTTAAATTGAGATTTAATGTGGGTGTACACATAACAATCTAAAAGAAAATGTTTTTCATCTTCAACCCTCTTAGTGTCACAAAGATGACAAATTATTTTGGCCAATGATACTTTAGGAATTATCCAACACCCCATTTCACTATGGACCTCATGAGAGCTCATTCTTATTTTAACAATATTGGTTTTTTTATTTACACTAGTTAAAATAGAGAGATAATTTTGATCATCTATATTAGGGATGATCACCACCTCCTTGTTGTATCTTAATTTTTTCTTATCCTTTAATTCTTAATGACACCACAATTTTATCCATAAATGTAGATGTAATAAACATTTTAATAACATAATTATTAGTAGAATGACCTCTTTCGATGACTCAATGATTTAAGCAAGACTTGACATCTTTATGCCAACCCCACTTGAGCCAAAGTAGTTTTGAATATATTTTGAAGAAACTTTAGGAAGCCTCTTGTCTTCCATGTTGTTTATCTTTTTCTTCTATATTAATTTCCTATTAATGGCCATGCTATCAAACAGGAAGAGAACCACTTCTATGAGGAGGATGGGATAGGGTGTATTGACTTTAATTTTAAGATTATAAGTTATAAAACACTTAAATTAGATTTACTATATCTTTCTTCATGATTCTCTAGATATTATGCAGCGCCAAACTTCACAACCATATAAGACAACAGGAGTGATAAGAGTCTCATAGAGGAGTTTATTCTTATCCTAAATACAAATCCAAAGGTCTATTGATTTACAACTATTTTAAAGTCCATAATAAGGTTTCCACCCTCCATTTTTCCTTTTCTAAATACTATAGTTCCAATTAAGTTTGTGATGAAAATTGATTTAGTGATATTTGTATAAATTCACTTCATCCAATATGTTATTAGAATACATGAAAATAGTGTAAGTGATGTTTATGTATTTTATTATCATAACCTTTATTTTGGTAGTGTTAAAAATCATACTTGTACTAGAGAAAAACTCCTCAAGAATCTTAGTTGCTTCTCGAGATCATAGAAACTCCTCACCATAATAATAATATATTCAAATTAAAGAATAAGGATGATGACTATTCTAGATGGAGATGTGCCTGAACACATCTTGATTATCCCAGTAAACCCTCTAAATTGTTGATGTATATGCCAAAAAGGGTAGGGTATAGGGGACAACCTTGCTTAACTCCTACGTAGTACAATTAATTTCTTACAACCAACCTCAGTGTTCCTAAATGAGGAAATAATATTATTGTATAGCCTTATCAAAACACCTCTAAACTCAAAGTTCTATCTCTTCTAATCTATTCGAAAGGTTAGTTCTAGGCATTGTGTCAAATGTTTTTATAAAGTAAATGAAGCAACATGAGATATTGATTTTATTATTGCAACACTCCTCCATAATGATCCTAATCACAACAAGGTGGTCAAGATTTGAATGATAAATCCTAAATCAAACTTGGCCTTTATCTATTTTTGTATAGTTTTCTAGTCATATGTTGATCTTCTATTTTAGAATAACTCCATATAAATTGGATAAAATAAGTTTAGTTATAATGGTCCTATAATTAGAGGTATTTTTTTTATCCTCTCTTTTAAAAATAGAAATAATGAGGATTTAAGTCCAAGGTTTATGGAAAACCTACTTGACTTCTAAATCAAAGATCTTGTGAATGTAAGGGATGAGGGTAGGCCTCCAATTTTTAGGAAATATGCTTGGTATCCTTAGATGTCTTTATCTTTCCCATTTATGAACCAATTAACCCCAAACCCTATGAATTCTAAAGAAAATACTTCTTTCTCTATAGAAAGAGTTTTATTGTTTTCCATGGCATTACTAGATTCGTAAAGATTTTTAATGTAGGAATTTGAGTCCCTCATAAGAATCATATTTTTTTCTTTATTTTTACAAGTTAGAATTTGTCTCCAAAATTTATTAGGATCTAACTTAGAGAGGTATAAAATCTTCTCTTTCTTCCTATTTATAGAATGTACATTTTTTTATTTATTTAGGATTTTGTACATATTTATCTTGTCGTATTTTAGGGATTCATTATAAATATCCCCAATGGATTTTTGAGCAACCTCAAATTATTTGTCATACCAAGGGTTCACTGTTATATTTTCCTTTTTACCCAAAAACTCAATAGAGAACTTGATAATGGAATTAAAAATGGTTATCATAAAATTATGAAATAGGTCTTCAATATTGTCCTTAATTAGTAGGAGATTTAATTCATTATTTAAATCATTTATAAAAGTATCAACTTTATTTTGGTTGAAGATCAAGTGCTTTTGGGTATCAAGATTCTCTTCTATGGGGATCTTTTACATGACAAAGTTTAGAGTTATGGTTAAAGGTTCATGATCTAAGTCAATATCACGGTTGTTTAAGATGTTGAATTTTACTATTTGTTTTGTAAATGAGGATATCAAATATCACATTATCTACTACATTGTTATCAAGCCTATGACTATAAGTCATTTGGTTGGATTATGAACACTTCATTTGACCATTGGAAATTATTAGATTTTATGAACTATAAATCTTGATTAGCTCAAAACTAAAAAAATTCTCAACCAAAACTTCAGAGTTTCTTTTGTATATGTTAGCTAAATAAATATCCTCATATAACCATAGAGTATTAGGGTTGGTATTGTTGCTTAATATAATACCTTGGTTAGTTTTTATTCAAGCATTAAAGTATTCTAGGAAAAGAATACTACCTTTGTTTCTAAGCCTATGAATATCATGTTCTAAATCATTGGAAGGACATTTTTTTATCAAAATTGTTTTTCTTATAAAAGTTAGAATTGATAGGTGCAAAATAATATATTTCTATATAAATTTTCTTATCATTAATATATAAAATCTTTGTCTGCATGTACTAATTTAAAGGGTGTCTTTTGTGAATCCTAATATGAGGAAACTTGTTATTCTTTCTATAACAAGTATGCCTCCAATATCTCTATGGTAGGATACCTTCTTACATACCAACCACCAATGTTAAGGACCTTGTATTATTCATTCTACAAATTTTCAACAAGAAACATAATATCAATCTCACTGGGATCCAACTTAACATGGGACCTTTGCTCCATAGAAAGCCACAAAAGTTCTAAAAGAGGATTCTATGTGTTTGAGATACTTATTTATTATTATCTTTTTTATTATCCCTTTTAGACTTTCATTTTTACTAAGTATGATATATTTATGGTCATTAGATCTTACCTTAAAAGGACTAGCCACTTTTCATCTATGATACAAGTTGTTTTAATTTGTAATTTATTTAGTGCTTCTTCTTTGACTAGAGCTAGCATGTCCTCTCATTTTTCCTCTTTCAAACAAAAAATTATTAGGTTCAAGGATATTTTGTTACACTCATGTTGTAACTCTATAACCTTATTCAATTCCTCTTTCATGGGTTTAATATCCAATCTACCTTCCACACTATTTAGGGCCATATTTTTATTTAACCTTTCTTTCACTTATTTAATGGTGTTCTTCATTTCAAGATTTTCTAGATTGTTGACATCTAGTTCTTTTGATAGTTGTTTCATTTCTTGGATTTTATTTTCCATTTCTTGTAATATAATATCTAGTATTGTAGTTTATTCTCAAGCATGTTATTTATCTTGTTCTTTATTTTAATATTTTCTAGATTATTGACCTTTTCTTTTTGGGATAGTTGTTTCTTTTCTTGGATTTTTATTTATCATTTCTTGTAATATAATCTCCATTTTTTGTATTTTATTCTCAAAACTATTGTTTTATTGTTTATCTATTTATAAATCTCCTCTTCAAATGATGTGAACTTATTATCACTCATTACCTATAACTCTACGATTACTTTATTACCTATAACTCTATGATTACTTTGTTGGGAATCAAATTGAGAGATTTTGGCCAATGTTGTGAAATATTAATATTGGAATGAAGAATTGCAAAGGAAATAAATAAATAATGACAATGTCTCTTTTACACCTAATTAAATCATTTATATAGATATAATAGATTTTCCTAAATCCATTTCATAAAACTAAGAATGATGGATCTATCTAGGTTTTTCCTAAAAAAAAAAATAAAATAACTAAATGATAGATTTAGAAACACCTAAAAAAATAACTTATTCTAAGACCATAAATATACCTATTCCTATGTAATAGATATGCCCTATATCTTCCTCAAATAACTTGTTCCCACATAATAGATATTATATCTTACATCATATATGTAATATTATTGATATACGTATAAGCTTGTTTTATTAAATCAAATAAAGTTAAAAAAAATTCTCTTTTATATTTTATAAATTTTATAAATAAAATTTTGAAATAAACTAATAATTCTTCTTAAATTTCAATAAATCAAATAATTTAATATATTTAATTAAAAAAATAATAATAATTAACTATGCTCAATATATTCACTTATAATCAATTTTATATTATTATATTTTATTAAAATAAATATAATAAAATTTATTTTTCAACATTTCATATATTTAAAAGTTGCCCCCCCTCTGGATTTGAACATGTGAACTTTTAAGAGGAAATACATGTTCTTAACCATTAGGCCCACTCAAGTTGTAGATATTTCTAACAATTTTTTTTATCATAATTTGTAAATATACTTAAAACAATAATTATTATAATATTATTAAACTTTCTTATTTATAATTGACTTTCCTAAGAGGTAACAAGTTCAAATCTAGAGAGGGTAGGATGTGTATACTTTAGTAGACTTTACCAATCAATTTTTTGGACCGAGGGAGTCTTATAGACCAATTTGATGTGTAACTTGGTTGTTATAATATATCATTTAATACACAATACAAAAATAAGTTAATGAATTTTGGTTTCAACTTTTTGTATATTTATTTAAAATTTTGAAATATATTTATTTATAATATGTTTCAAATCCAAAGGGGGTAGGGTATGTATACCTGGTAGACTTTACCAGTCAAATTGTTGAGCGAAGTGAAATCCCTTCTCCCACAAACAAGAGGATCTCATACACCAATTTAATGTGGCTTGACCATAACCTTAAAAATATATTATTATTATTATTATTATTATTATTATTATTATTATTCATTTTCTTTTTTATGTATATGTATATTGCATATTGAAAATGTTAATAACTAAACAAAATTAATCCTATATAAAAATGAAAAATCTCTATATCTTTTAGAAAAAAACAAAAAATAAAAAAATATTAAATCCTATAATTATATCTCACATTATATGACATATAATGAAATACTCTTAAATATTTTAAGATTATTAATTAAAACACTGAAATCAAGTAAAAACAATTTGTTACATGCAAGATCAAGCTGCTATGTATGTTTCTCTGTTTCTTTTTAGAAGATAACAACCGACGTATAGACAAGTTCTCCAAAGTCCCACTTTTAATAAAATATATTAAGTATAAAATTGGTTATGTATTTATATTTATTTTCAATATTTTTATTATTATTATTATTATTATTATTATATTAAAAAGATAAATAAAATTTTAATTACATATTAAGTGTAGATATATAGATATTGTGATCACTTTATTTTCATTTTTATCCAAAATTCTTAAATATTAAATATTATTTTTTATTTAAAATAAAATTATATAAATTTATATTTTTAAAAGATAATGTTAATTGAAGTTATTAACTTCATATTTACACACAACTCTACTAAGGCTTTAGTAATGAGAGAATAAATCTCTTCCCATGTGTACATTTCATAAGGAAGTTTGAAGACTTCCTGCATCTTCATATACTCAACAAATTTACTAGGTATTGCTACTAAGTAAACTTGGGTGTAGATTTCGCGGTACATTTCAGGATTCTCATTGATGTCTTCATCTTGTTGTAGGATATACCATGTCCTGGCGACCCATGGATGTTTTTCTTTGACAAAAAACATTTTGTAATCACTTTCAGAAATCTGCTCGAGATTATAAACAGTGTTTGGGAAATTTCTGTGAGAGAATAGAAACATTCTGGCAGTGTCAATTACATCTGGATGTATAGCACTAGAATTCAAGCCAAACTTTTTCCACCAATCTAAGAGCCAGTCTCGTTCAGGAAATGAAGAAAACTGAACTGAAAACTTGATCATACAGTAATAGTACCTGTACCTCTCAGTCCATAAACAAACATTATCCCACATTATTTTATATTGAAAATAATTTATTTGAAATAATGTTTGATTTGGATCTTGTTATGGCCATGACTGTAAATCTCTCATCTTGTTGATCTGGAAAAGGTTTCATGCTGGAGTTTGGTTCCATGTTTGTGTTTGTTAACAAAACCAGTTTCTGTTTGCAGATCTGATCCTGGTTAAGTATCTCATTTCTACCAACTTTTGCCTGGCTGCAATAGTGGATGCCTGATGCATCTGGCCTATCACATGTTGTGGCGGAATAACATGAATGTTGGTATTTCTTGAAAAGCCTGGTAAACCAAACTCTACTCCTTCAGACCATCTCAGCTGCCATTGAGGCACCCAATTTTCACAATATATTTCCTAGCTAGTGTTATCATCTAGGTATTCAGTGGCTGGAGCATTTCTATAGTTATCCCAAGTATTTATTATTACCATACTCTTTGAATAGTAAGAAACTTGAGCATGTGATTTAGAAATAAAGGCCAAAGTTTTCTTCTTTGGTGGATGGCCATTAATACTTGGTAAGGTGACAAAATATCCAGGATCACCTTTGGAAGTTTGAGAAGAGCCATGTGGCTCTACTGCAGATAGGAATGGAGTTCCTAGGATGCAGTCGACTGGTAATTCTGCTAATAAGAATCTCATTCCTAGTGCATATTCATCAAACAATAGAATTCCTTTGGGAATTTTGAAATCCATATATGTAGATATATTCCCCAGACCTATAGCAGAGTAGCTACTAGGAAACCAGTATTTATGGGGAATCAAATCTTTATGCACTAAATTCATATCTGAGCCTATATCTAATAATGCATTCAAATGAAAGATTTCAGAATTGATTTCTAGCTTTATCTTTACCTGATACTTCTGAAATCTAATGGGTAAGATATTCATTGTTGTTATCCCTTGGAGTTGAGCTAAGTATTTTGGATTTTCAAAAGGTGCATCCTCCAGAGGTGGTGGTTTGGAATCCAATTGATCCCTGATTTCTCTGATTTCTTGTCTTGCCCAAGAGTATCAAAAATAAACTTTTTCCAAATAAACTTATTTAAGAAAAATAAGTTTAGTAAAATAAACTTTTTAAGTTTATTAAATAAGTTTAGTAAAATAAACCTTTTAAGTTTATTTGTTAGATTTCAGAATTTATTTCTAATTTAATCTTCACCTGATATTTCTAAAATCTAACGGGCAAGATTTTCATTGCTGCTAACCCTTGGAGTTGAGTTGCAGTTTTTGGCTTTTCGAAAGGTACATCCTCCAGAAGAGGTGGTATGGAATCTAACTGATCTCTGATGTCTCTGATTTCTTGCCTAGCCCAAGAGTCTACTTTGTAGCTGTCTTCGGACTCTTCTTCTAATTTCTTTAATTTTTCTTTTAGATCAGTAACTTCCTTTTTCAAAAGAATCATTTCTCTAGTTAGATGAGTTACTGATGTATACTGTAACTTTGCTTCCTTATTATATTTAATAAAAGTTGTTGTATTTCTATCAAAGGAAGCTTCTAAAAACATAGGTTCTCTTTTTGAAGATTCAGCATACCTTAACCTTTGTTCTGTTTTGATTGATTTCAAAAATGTTTCTAAAAGGGAATTCTTCATATCTCCTTTTGGTAGGGCCTTAATCTGTGCTAGCATTTGTGCCTCTTGATCTCCAACATTGCTGAACATGAAGATTTTTATCTTTTGGCGAAGATTAATTTCTGGTTCAGAATCAGACTCAGAATTATTTGAACCATCTTCACAAGAGCATAAGTTTGGACTTTTACATTTGCAATTTTGATTCATCAAGACTTATTCTTCTTCTGAGCTATATTCAAACTCAGAGGTATTAGTAGATTCTGAGAAACAACCTTGTTGCAACAGATGTACTTCTTCTCTTTTTGGAAAAGGATTGTGCGTGCATGGTTTGTTTCATGATTATTTGCCCCACATCTGTTGCAATGTAATCTTAAGGCTAATTGTTTACTAGCCTAGGCTTATTTGGCTTTCTGTTCAGAATATTTACCTTTTGACATCTTGGATACCTTGTTCTCTGGACAGTTACCTGCAATATGTCCAGCTTTTCCACAGATCCAACACTGTGCTTGTTGTCTAGCTTGATGGGAGTGAGATCTCAACTTAATATCCTCAAGCTCATAGTAATGTGTTTTGGGTCTGTAGGTGTAATTGTAACTTTCTTTTTTCTTTTTTTTGGATTCTTTTTGTTTTTTTCTTTTTCTTTTTGCAGGCCAGAAATATATAAACCATACTTTTCTAAAATTTGGCATTTAATTATTTGAAAAATCTCATAAATTTATATATGTAAAATTTAATATTTATATAATATTTATAAAAACATGCGATAAAGTATGTATACCTCAAAAAATATCTTATACATCAATTTGATATCTCCCTTAACAATAACTTTAATATATATATATATATATATATATATATATATAATGTTTTCAGTCATAAATAATTTGAATACAAACAACAACAACTCAAACAAAGTTGATCAAGCTACCTCGCCGCAACTCCCTAAATCCAATCAAGGAAAGAATGTTTGGCATAAGTCCAACCATCAGCTGGTCCACCAAACACAACCTTATAACGGGTGTGCTCTGAAAAAGGTTGCTATTCCACCTGCTCACTCGATCTAGCAGTAGTGAGGTTATCACTTACCAATGAGATACATAAAGGTTTATCATTTACTCAACTATTATTTTTTTTATTCGCAAGGACGAGTTCATGTCTTTGGTGTTATTCTTCCACTTATTCTACCTACAGCATGTTGTTTTCTCGTTCTTTATGAGTGTTTTATTTTATTTTAATTTTAATGGAGCATTTTATTAATTAAACCAACAAAAGAGAAGAAGTTGCATATTTTATGGAATATTTGATGATAAGAAAATTTTGGTTTGTTATTGTGTTGGTCATTGTAAATATTCTAACTAATCTATTTTTGTGTTTTAGGACTATTTTTGTGTTTTAGGATGTTATTAGATCTAGTTAGATGTGAGATATTCTCTCCAATTAATTTAACTTCTAAGTTAATCTCTTATGGTGATATTCTCTTAACAAGTGGTTAGCACTACAATATAGTGTATCCATCATGAGACAATTGTTCATGTATTTATGAGTATAGTTGCATTGTCAAATAAATCAATTAGGCATAGTTATGGTGTGTGGAAATAATTTCTAGTCTCTGATTTGTTAAGAATCAAAGCTTATAATTTGTTTGGTGTGTTTGAGATAAACAAAGAATGTCTTGGGATGTCTTAGACAAAAAACAAATGGACCAAAATATGTTGTATCCAAGGTATAAGTTTTTATCTCTACTATGAATAAGTGAGATCAACTTTACTAGGACATATGAATCTCCTCATGCTTGGGTGCATAAGTCAAACTCACCATCTAGTTTGAGCATGAGGGTCGATGCATGTCCACATGTCATACTTGAGTTGAGCACTAAAGGGAGCACCTATTGTATTAATTGTTAGTTTCCCTAAAGGGGGAGTTTGTTCACCTATATAAGGAGTTGTTAACATTTGAGGAGGGAATCATGTGTCGACTAAATGCTCCATAAGTGGATCAGATGTTGGTGGTGGAATATTGTTGATGTTATGGGATAAAAAACATGTAGGCATCGGACCATGAAGATCCAACCAACATTTTAGTGAAATATGTACTGAAATCTAGCGATCCAAATTATATATTTTACTTTTTTTTTTTAAAGATTGAAGCCTTCCAAACTCATATATACACCTTGTGAACTATGATGTAAAGTAAAAAAATGATTTGTAGAGAATTATATTATCTTTCTAACAATTTTTTGGCACTATTGTTCTTAACAACTAATTAAGTTCTATATATAATTTTTAAATAAAAATTATACAAGCATGATCTATACATAGAGTAGTATATTTCACTTATTTTTTGTTATGTATTGAAGTTGCAAATTAATAATTGAATTTCATTTTATGCATTTGTGTTTCCAACAATTTTTTTTGTTTTTTTATTTAAATTGAAAAACCAAAAATACTCTTTTGAATAATAAACATTCAAATTTTTTTTTGTAATTTTTAAAATATGTTATTTTTAGAAAACTTTCATTATATGTGGAAAAAATTATATAATTTAAAAAATATATATTAAAATTAAATATAAAAATGGAAACAAAAATATTATAGTTTATTCAATACAAGATTTATACATAAAATCCTTGGTCAAGGTCCTAATTTAATTAAACCAATAATTATGATTTTAGACTTGTGATGTAGGTTTTAAGTCCTTACTTGAAGCTTAGAACATCATTCTGGATTACTCCTCGATAAACCATTTATGAGTGCTTTACTTCCCAAAAAGTGAGACACTTCTCGATGGATGGATGTCAATAAAGCTCTGTTGCACTAATTAACTCTTGGAATTGCTAATGGAGCTGTTTACACATTTAGAAAGAGTTCATTGAAAAGTTAAATGAGCCATGTATTGGTGATGTCTACAAGAAGCAAGTCCCTCTTTGAATCAAAAGATAAACTTTATTGATTGGAAGTGTCTTCAGTGTCTTTGAACCCAAAAGATAAACTTTATTGATGAGAAGTGTCTTCAGTGTCCTTGAACCAAAAGATAAACTTTATTATTGAGAAGTTTGTTCAGTGTCTATGGAGCATGTTTTACAAAGGACTTAATCATCATGAAGAAGTGAGTGCTTGTTAAGGAGGACTTGAATTATTAACTCTTACTTGTCATATGGACTTATAATTATAAGACTTTATGGTGTGTTAATGTATTGTCAATGTGATGTAGGGTTTGTCTCTATATAATAATGGTTTTCTTCTAAGACTGTGATTAGATCTAATTGGATGTGAAACATCTTCTTCAACTATTTTAGCTTTTAAGTTAGTGTGTACTTGAAATATTTTATCTAGTTAAATGATTTTCTTGTAAGAAGTGATTAGATCTAATTGGATGTGAAATATCTTCTCCAACTATTTAAACTTTTAAATTAGTGTGTACTTGAAATATTCTGTTAAATAACTCATAGTGTGTTAGTGTGTATCTATCTTAATACAAAGTTTTATGTAATTCAGATTTGAGGGAAACGTCCTACCACTTGAAGTTCGGGAGTAGCCGATCGTGGAGAGGAGAGCGACGCTGTGCTAACCACAGAACGACCACCAATTTAATCCTCCACAGACAAACGCCAGACGAACAATCATAAAATCGATACTCCTAAACCTTCCCACGCGACCTCGGCATACCAAGTCCAGATAACCATGGTTTACGAGAAAGATCTGTATGCCTTCCTACTTTTGACCAGTTTGTAAATCGAAAGGACTGAGGTGATAGCAGTCGATGTTTTAATTATTTGAGTGAACTAACTGAAAGGACAAGAAGCACAACAAAACGACCTTGTCTAAATGTTAATTAAAACTCTCCAATTTTCACTGAAATCAGGAAATTGAGAATATATAATTTGGAGGGATTTATTATCAGATGTAAAATTCGCATTATCTGGGTGGATTCAGACATCCAAAACCTCTTAAATTGTATTTCTGAATGGTTAAACTTGCATCTCTTGTATAATAAAATTGTATTTTCAGATTTTCAATCAAATGTATGCTTTAAAAACAATTTCCAAAATTTTTAAATTGCACTCATGAATTGATGAAATTGCATCTCCCATATAATAAGATTGCAATTTCTGATTTCTAATACGATATATGCTTGAAAAATCATAAAAGAGATAAGTAAAACGTTTTATTTAAAACCAACAGAAGGTTTGAAGAATTCCAAACAAAAAATATTGCAAAACAAGAAGGTTTGAAGAATTCCAAAGAAAAAATATTGTCTGCTCTCCGAGGAACAACAAAATAGCAATGATATATATAGAGATATATGCAATTTTTTTAAAATTTTATTTCTGGCATCGATGAGCGACTAATACACTTTTTACCAGTAAGAGATTTCAGTGACTGCGTCCTGTACTACTGTACTAGACTGGTTAACCTGCAAATATAGTTTATTTTAAATCCCAAAATTCCTCTATTCATTCACAATTTTCATCTATTAATTCACTTAATATAATATTATACATTGTGCAAACATGGATGCTTATGATAGTTCAACAATCCGTGCTAAGGCACAAGAACATAAAAAGAATATATTAGGACAAATAAAACATGAAATGCTAGTAATTTATTTCAAAAACCTGATCTAAATATATAAATTGGATCTTCCAATATATTCTAAACTATTTTTGAACTATTTATTCTACCCTCGAAATTATTTGTGTACTCTAATAAATAACCAATTTACCGGTTGAGAGTATTGGTTTAATTTCTCCTTAAGAAAATAATAAGATCTGAAAATTTGTGATTATAGCAAATATTTTGGACATTAGCTAAACTATAGCCAATCCAAATCCATAATGCTGATCAAATCCATAATGCACCAGCAGTCAGTCTTGGCCAGAAGATTCAACCACACCAATGGCTCAAAAAGTCACTTTTTATGTGAACATATCAAAATAGAACCTCTGCTCTGTGTTTTCATGGCATGCAGTATCACCAAACTGAAGAAGCTAGATCAACAGGAAAATCAACTCGTTGAGAACTCCTTTGTGCTGATCATTGTCCTTCGTTTACAGAATGCTATCAAAATTAATTTGATTTGTCACTAGTTATGGCATATATAGCCGATTCAACAAAATAACGTCCAACTGGTACCTGAAAAGCGTATAATCTCGTCAGACATGAAGACATCAAAAATTGGAACTTTACCAACAGAAAATATTGGGGAAAGTCTAGCCTCCGTTGTTGATGAACTTTCGTAGTGTATCATATAGGCTGTTTCTTCGGTTAAAGATCTGGGCAGTGCCAATTATGTGCACGATGAATTACTGAATTATAGTCCGAATTGTTGGAGAATTCGTATTGGGATTCAGCAGAAACCAGCGAGTTGCCAGATGTCTGATCAGTACTCCTTCCGCGCAAGCTAGATAACTCTTCATACCCTGTGGTGCTAATTGATGGACCTCGCTGTTGTTGAATAAACATGTGTTGTTGTTGCTGCTGCTGCACATAATTATTGAAGATAGATGGCCTGGCACCTGTATAAGTTGATGAAACTAAAGTAGGCTTCCTTGTAATCTGCACTTGTCGATTATAATCCAAGCCTGGATGGTTTTGGATGGATGTGATAGACGGCAGTTGATGGCTACAAGGTTCTAGTTGCTGCTGAGATCTGATATTGGCTGAATACTGCTGGAGTAAATTAGGGTAAGAATGAGCCTGTTCGGCATGGAACCCTGGATTATGCAGTAATTGGGCATAGTGATATGGATCTGAAAATTGTGATAAACATGTGAAACCTGGATTATGCTGTAGTTGGGCATAGTGATACGCATCTGAAAATTGTGATAAACATGTTGAGTCAGTTCTGATGAACTGCTGAGACGGATTCTCGTAGTGCTGTGGGTCGAAAAAGGCGGCGCCGCTCATCCTTTCCACGCGGACGCTACGGCGGCATTCAGTCGGTGCCGACAAATTATTATAATGAGTTGGCAGAAATGTGGTGGAAGTTACGGGTGGAACTTGACCACTGAAGTTGGTAATTGCGGCGATTTCGTTCTTTGTTATGTTCACACCAAGATGATCCTCATCCTGGAGATTGATCCTTTCCGGGAAATTCAATTTGGCCCTTGACCCTCGAAATTTTAAAGCAGCGTTGTCATATGCCCTGGCTGCATCTTCTGCAGTCTCAAATGTCCCCAGCCATACCCGAGCTGCCTTCTTTGGATCTCGAATCTCTGCGGCCCATTTTCCCCACGGTCTTTGCCTTACCCCTCTATAGCGTTTCTTTTTCGGGGTATTCTGTGACTGTGGGAGCTCATCCTTTCTCTTCCAGCTCGTGCTATCTTCTGCAGGAATACGTTGCTGGTGCTGGTGTGGCATGACTATGCTTGGTACTTCTGCATAGCATCAAAAACACGTTGAGACCCATTAACATATTATTGATTCAAGGATCTATCTCTACATTTCATCGAACACAAAAATCGTCCGAGAATGTCGTAAGTTATGCAAAATTCACCCCTTTCTGTTTTCCCATTATTTGCAAATTGTTCATTAGAGGTTTCAGCACATGCGTGAAGAATTTGCACTATATAAAATTATGGATCTTTTTCTCACAAAATGAGGTCTTGAAGAAATAATCGCAGAGAACGATATGAATGAGCTTGGTGTTATCAGGATTACGGATGGAGGAACTTGTGTTTGTCATGGATATTCTTGATAAATCCACGAGGTTCCACGAGGTTGTAGAAGAAAGAAAACTTGAAGCAGAATCCACCGTAAAAAAGGAACAGTTTATATGAATCGATAGAAGGTCAAGTACATTGAAAATTCCAATCCAATTATAGCCATCTATCTTCTTGACATTGTTTTACTAACGTTATTGTTATTCTCTCTGTGTCTCAGACATATGCCTATATTAAAACCGGAACCGAAAATTGATTTATTTAATATGTTGTATTATTACCTCTCTTCCATTCCTTTAGATGTTTAGACTGGATGCATCTATTTTAACCCTCTATATATACAGAGAAAGGAATCAAAATGGTCAGGTAGAAATTTTATTTCATCTTAATGCATTCAGGTTACACATTTACACAGACATCTCTTTCACCCTGGGTTTACACCTCTTCCAGCTTGGAATAGCATTTGACAACTTTTTTATACTTAATAAACACTAACATCTGGACATGCAGATAGCTTTGTTTTGATCCCTTTAAAAGCTAACCTATGCTCATTTAAATATAGCATTGATGTTTGCATAGACATTTAGCTTTGTTTTGATAGCTAATATATGCTCATTTTAAATAGGGTAAACAAGATAAGGACAGGTTACCTTAAAAAATGTTTTCTGGGTTAATATGGTCGTAGAACACATGGCTTCTCTGGTGGAATCAGTACAAAGAAATGTTTAAAAACGTAAATTTACATTGCTTCCAGTAATTTTTCCCCTCGTACAAGAATGTATTAACAGAAGACAAATCTCTTTACATGTTCAGTTTTTGGTAACTACTATAAACCAAATTGTTTAATTGGTTGTTCATTTCTCTCATTATATAAACCTAATTTGTTTAATCGGTTGTTAATTTTTCTCTGTTCCTTTCATTGTTTATAGCACATAACAGAGATTTCACATTTCTTCCATAATATCAGTTTTCCTTGGGAAACACATTTCACTTACGATTTGTATTAAACGTATCTATGGACAACACTGACAAAATCTATGCCAAAATCCTCACAATCGCAGATATAAGGTTGAGGGTATTATTCATTCACCTTCAGAGGACGAAACAGCAAAGGGCTGACAAGTAATATCGTCCGCATTGAAGCAATGCGTTGTGAATGTGGTCACCTGCTGCTCATCTCTGCGTCTCTTCTGTCCGGAAACTAATTGATCTGTTTTGCTCGCCATGGAATTAATGATACGTCCACCGTCTACGCGAAGAGAGCAGAAATCATCGCCAACGGATCCTTGGAACGATCAACTCTGGAAAAGAGGCTATTGAACTTGGGCCGTTCATTTTCCTCATTCTCTATACCAGATAATCTCGATCCAGAGTCAGATATAGGGAACTCTTCTACAGGAGGTCGAGGTTCATTTCCATTTTATCTATCACTGCTCAGCAACGGAGATTATTACAGACCTAGCTTCTGACTGAACATACCAAATCTGCGTAGCCCCTGATTAATTGAACATACCAAATCTGCGTAGCCCCTGATTAATCCCCACTTCAGACCTACAGCGACTAAAGACTTTAGCAGGCAGCTCCAAGTCTTCCAAATATTGGTCCAAGTCCTACACAGTGACCTATTTCTTTTTCAGATCAAAGGAATGTCACAGTATCGACCAGTTCCGAACCCCCACCCTAAATTCCAGGATATCTAGGGTTTTCTATCATGCAATATCGATTCGATACCTGACATGTCTGGAATCTACGGTATAGCAATGTCCTCCCAAAATTTATTTTCCGATTTCTACTCTCTACGGAATACTTCGCAAAGGATACCCAATCAAATCTTCACTCGGCGGGCCTTTGAATCTGGTCGATTGCAACCTTCACGCCCATTCATAAATAAACACGTAATAACCTAAATTTCAACATTCATCCTCCCTGAGATAAGAAATGACAGAGACGCCAGCGCTCAAATCGACGCCACTTGAAGGTTTGGGTTTCGATAATACAACGGTCTGGTATATACCTCTTTTTTTCTCGGTGAAGTTACATTTTCGTAGCGTAGAATTGATTCCGTTGTCAAGGGCTGCCTGTATTTCTCAAGGGCCGTGTAGCTTTGCCTTTTTTTCTCTCTTCACCTTCATAAACTTTATTGTGCCCTACCCAAAAGTAAAGACTCCATGATAGTATGGCGCCTTTTCGTTTTTCTGTTTTAAATAAAACTTAAAATCTTCCTACTTAATTATTTAAAATTATTGCCATTAGCCATTAGTTCCATATTTTAGAAATCTAAATATTTTCTAAAGAATTTTGGGTATCAATGAGGTTAACAGGTCACATAATTAAGTGTTTTTAGTTCCCTTATGAATTAACCCAATGAATGAGAATACACATCAATGAGGCTAAAAGTCTTATATAGTTTAGACTTTTATGTAGTTACCTTGTGAATTGACCTAATATATTAGTTTCCTATTCCCATGATATGTGAGTTTATTTATGAATTGACCTAGTGTGAAGTAATATATATATATATATATTAGGATGGTTATTTTGCAATAAAATTTTTTAATGTATTTTTTGTAATCACAAGTGTAATTAACTATTTAAAATATTGGTATGAAAATGATATTTAAAAATATATGTTATGAAATATTTTTTTTGTAAATAAGAAGTATATGTATATTAAGAGCCTGCTAAAGCTGAAGTAAAGTAGCAAAATATAAAGATATATCGACTGCATTTACTGGACTGTCTCAACAAAGGGGAAACCAGTCCAGTCAGCCTATCTAACTCATATGTCAAAAATGTCATAAGTTAAAGTAAAAGACAGTGTTCAAACTGATTATCATCTAAGTCTAAGAGCCTGATAAGACTTGAAAAAACTAAGGATCTAGACACCTGGCAGATAACCGATCCACGTGGCTCGAAGGTCCTCTGTCCAAGGCTCTTCCTCAATATACGTCGGTTGGTCTGCCCATTGCCTTTCCCCGTCCTCGTCTCGCGCGGTTCCCTCAGCATTGCTCCCTCACTCATCTTTCTCCCGTCCCTCTGTTGTTGGTCGCTGCGCCGCATGCATGGAAGAGAGGATTTGGAGAAAGCTCGCCACGTTTTCTTCTGTGGCTTGTAAACGAAAATGAAGATCCGACACCCCCTGCCTGAGTTCAAAGACCAGGTCGTGCAATACCATCAGTCGGTCTTTGAAATGCGTCGTGTCGAAGGAGTCAGTGGAATGGTGTCCAGCCCGTTTAGGCATGTCAAGTGTAGGAGGGTCGCAGTTGAAGTTGCTCGGAGGCCTGAAGGCTGGCGTGGGGGCAGAGGAATTCACCAGGGGGTCTTGGGAGGGTCGTAAGAGTGAAAACGGCGACCGGGGGATTATGGCCAAAGAGTGGAATTGCGCGCTCTGTGAAACTGGCGAGGAAGCAGCGGTAAACTCAGACTTAAGACAGGGGGAAGAACAACTGGAGGGAAAGTCAGGAGGCGTGACCGAGGGTCGGCGGGGCTTCCAGGGAGAGCCCCTCCTCGGTCTTCCCTTTGGTCGAGTCATTATGGGCGCAATGAGACTGGTAGAGGGGACTAATGGCACCCGGTGCAGGAGAGTGGCAGGGATGACACCAACCCAAAGGAGACGAGCAGAGTCCAGCCTATGCTGCGAAGGGAGGAGCCCTGCGAACAGCAAACGGGAACAGATAACAAACATAATGAGTCGAGCCATTCCAGATTCGTTAAGAGGGAGAAGTGGGCTGCATAAATGCTCCCTCGCAGCGGAGTAATACACAATTAAACACCAGGGAGGGTGGCGGCTTGCCGCACGAGCCCATCACGTGGCTCCGTGCCGCGATGGCTTGTGTCCTCTTCCGTTCCCTGCCACGAAGCCTGCACTAACACCCCATCCAGGGGTTATGAAATATTAATAAGGTGGAGAGAATATAATAATTTATCATAATTAATGTTATTATAATTTGTTTAAAAAAAAATGTAATATATATGTAAAGTTTATTTAATGTATTTTTTGTAATAACAAGTGTAATTAAATATTTAAAATATTAGTATCAAAATGATATTTAAAAATGTATATTCTGAAATATTAATAAGGTGGAGAAAATATAATAATTTATCATAATTAATGTTATTGTAATTTGTTTAAAAGAAAATTTAATATATATGTAAAGTTTATGATAAACTTAATAGTGAGTGTGTAATCTTCAAAATGATCTCTAGTGTGATGCTTTAAAAGTACATCCCATAGTATAGGATAGGTTGGAAGTGGACATCATTGTAAAAGTACTAAAAAGTAAGAGGAATCTATCGTGTATGGATTCACATATGTAGTACATGAAGATAAAAATGATTTCTTGAAGAAGTATATTGATATGAGAAGAGTTATAACAACCTGCCAAATTAATAAAGCATGTAAATGGGTTTATTTTTTATTCAATATTCTATTTTTGCATAACATTTCAAGGAGAAAATAATCCTTATTTGTAGTGTTGCTAAAGAGGTGACACATGAAATTGCTATGAAGATTAAACCTTCACATTCAAAGTTTCCAATCTGAGTGGTTTCCTTGGTTAATATCAATTTTTGGGATTTATGTGAAAGGAAGCACATGTGAAGAACGCACTTCCTACACTAATCCACAAGAAAAGAATGTGCAAAAACTTAGAATAGAGCAATTTGCAAAACAATGAAATAAACAACAAACCATTAACAACATAATTTCGTGGCGAAAACCCCTTTTGAAGAAAAGCTTCACACTCTAAAGAACACACAATGTATTATTCAACAACTGAATGGTTACAATACAGAGTCTATGTGTTCTCAACAAGAGTGTTTAGCAATAGCATAAGGATTATTGAGACATTTTAGTAGCATAACAGTAAGTTAAAACTTATGCTATGTTTTTCTCCAACCCTATCTCTCAATAAATAAGTATAACAAAACCATAAACCATTCATGATTTTCCAATTCTACACGAAATCGGCCAACCATTTCTACTTAGAATTCATTGCCTACTAGTGCATTGCATTTATTCATCAACATTTATTCCCTTCTATTGCTCTTCATTTAAAACTTGCTCCACTAGAGGACTACAAGGTGTATGACACACCTACCCCAACATTCTCCCACTTGTCATATTACCTTACAAAAGTATAAAAGAGAATGCATCAAATTGTGAGCTAATTGCTAAGGGCCATAAGGCTCATAGACTCACAACACCACTTGAATTTATCTATGCTCACTGATATCATCAATGCATCTAGAGCATCCTAAAAAAGTTTCAAAATTCCCTAGTATTACCTTTTCATCCTCTACCATGTCCCTGACAAAATGGTATTGTATATCTACATGCTTTGTCTCTGCATGAAAAGTTGGGTTCTTAGCTATAAAAAAGACATTGTTAATATCACATTGAACTATAATAGCACTTTGAGTTAGCCCTAGTTCCAAAAAAAGTTTCATAAGACAAATGGTCTTCTTATAGGCATGCGTAGCTACCATATATTATGCCTCTATAGTGGACAAAGATACTATAACTTATCACTTGTTCATTCAACTTACTACTCCATCAAACAATCAAAAAACATATTTTGTTGTAGATATTCTTCTATCCACACGCTCTGCCCAATTAAAATCCACATAACCTTATATATCCACTAAGTGTGGATACCCTGAGACATCACAATCATACCAAATACTTGAAGACCCTCTTCATTACAATCCAATAATTAGGGGAATTTTGAGGTAAAAAATGGGCCTCAAAAGCAAAAAAGTACCATCCATATCAACTTTAAAAGAATTAATAGGATTCAATATGATGATGTCAACCATAAGGGTAAATATTTTTGGAGGGAAAGGAAGAAAACTATTTTTTTAATCATATTTTTTACTTATCTCCTTATAGGTTTACCCGAATTTCTATTATAGGCATTTGTTGGATGCATAATTAAATTTTGCGTCGAACGAGTACCCACTTTGCATACTTTTGATACAACCACAATGAGATAAATTGGAAATACATGGAAAAAAAAAACATGAGAAACATGTTTTTTCATGTATATATAATTTATATCATTGTGGGTCTATCAAAATTATGCAAAGTGGACCTACTCATTAGATGTGGAATTTAATTCCGCATACAGTTCCTATAATTGAAATTTGAGTAAACCTATAAGGAGATAAGTCGAAAATACAATTAAAAGAAGTAGTTTTATGTCTTTCCCTTTGAAATTTCATAACTCTTATTTTATTATTTTTCTTAGTAGGCCCATTTTAGAACTCAAATTTATCCTAATGGTTTACATTGAGGATTAACCATGAATCAACTCTTGAGGCTCCCACTGTTTGGGCAATGTCTAGTATAATATAGACCATAGCATACATCAGAATATAGTCTACACTATCATAAGGAACAAAATCCATATCCATCATCTTTGCAGGTGTTGTAGAAGATTGCTCAACTAAAATATTAGTTCCTAGAGATATTGGAACACTCGATGGTATGTAATATACCATGTGAAAATGATATAGAACAACATTTACATACTTACTCTAGCTCAACCAAAACTATATATTTTATCTATCTCTCTCAATCTCCATTCCTAAGATATATTTTGTAGCCCCCAATTCCTTCATATCAAATTGTGATAAAATTCAAGACTTCAAATCATGAATCCCATCCTTACTATTACCAAAGAATAACATATCATCTACATATAGAGTGATAACAAGGAAACAACCAACAACTTGTTTGTAATATACACAATAACTTGATTTGGATCTTAGAAATCCCAATCCTAACACAAAAGAATCAAACTTTTGGTAGCACATTCTCGGGGACTATTTGAGATTATATAAATACCATTTTAACTTGCAAATGAATGACTCTTTACCTTTCTCAACACATCTATTTGGTTATGTCATACAGATATCCTCCTTCAAGTCACCATGTAAGAATACATTGTTTTCATATCCATCTATTATATTTCTATATAAAAACTTGATCCTATAGAAAACAATAAACTAATAGATGTTAACTTAACAACTGTTGGAAAATATCTCACCCAAGTCTATCCCCTCAACCTGGGAATATGCATTCTCAAACAACCTTACCTTATGCTTTTAAATGTTTCTAAGTAAGCCAATCTTCTTTTTGAACACCCATTTACATCCAATTTGTTTCCATCGATTAGGAAATATTACCAAGTCCCATGTATCATTCTTTCTAAGTGTAGGCATTTCACCATCCATGGCCATTCTCCAAGACTCCTTATTTTCCATCTCCATTTCCTCTTTCATGGTTATAGGCTCATTAGTGTTAGCAAATAAAGAAAATATACATATGAAATCAAATGGACCATAATTATACATGTTCGGTTTCCTTGTTTTTGAAGTGGAACTCCTTAAATTTTGAGGTGGAGTTTCTTCCTCCTCTTTCAAACTCTCTAAACCCTCCTCATCAGTTCTATCATGAGCTTCTTATTCATTTTCTATTTTACATTTCTCAATTTTGGGTGTTAGCTCAACCACTAAATTCTTCTTATCCTCTTCTAGATGCACCACTATTGATCTAAGTTGGATCCTCACCAAAAACATTTTTAAACTTTGTAATAAGTATTTAGTTTTTTTCTTGCGAATTTGAGAAAATGTCCAAAACTTACTTAGAAGTTGAAACAAACCATTGTGATTATTTCCCTTCCAAGGAAGCCCATTAAAAATGAAGGATATGGTGAAGAATAACATCAATGAGAATATGCAAAGAGAACTTGGGAATATTGAAGGGAAATAGTAGAGATGAGAGCTTGAAGAATGAAACCTCCTTGAAGATTGGATGATGAAGGAGTTAAGGAGCTTGTCCACGATTATCAAAGATGCTTCTGAGACATGGAAATCTACAATTTTATTTTTCTAGAGAGTAATAATGAATGATATTCCTAAGCATGCATATCTCATCCTTTTAAATGAATTTCCAAAGCATAATAAATCCTCATTGGATCTAGTTTTCCTAACTTGGTTTCTAGGTTCAAATCTCAATGTCTCTAAGATTCCTTGCTATGTGATAATGTGTTTATGTATGATTTCTCTATTCATTGGTTTATTGGTTTAAATGATTGCTTGAACATTGAATTCATTGGATGATATTATATCAACAAGTAGCTTAAACATTGATTTGTATCATAGAACAATCCCTCTTTTTGGATCATTGGTCGTCACCCACTTCTTCACTTTCACTGCTCTCTTATACTCTCGACCCAAATAAGATGGTTGGGTGATCATCTTGTATGTTCAAAGTATCAGAGGTATTTCCCATCTTAAGAATCTTGATGATATGACTTTTTTATTCACTATTTCTGATCAATTCATTAAATAGTACTGAAATTTTAATCTTAGCCATCTCACTTTCGAAGTCAAAAGAGGACGAAGTTTTTTCTACCTCTTTAGTGATAGTTTCTTTTCTAGTCAATATTTTCTTCTACGGTTCCTCTTTCTGCTTGCCCTTATCTATAGTGTCCTTTGTAGCGGAGTCTTTCACAGTGGAATCCTTTGAATATGGATCTTTTCCCATGGAGTCTTTTTTGGGATGACTAGAAGAGGGCACATTACTTTGAGCATATTTGGTGTAGTTTTCTTTTGGAAGATTACCTTTCGGAGGATTTGGAGGCACATTTTGATTTTAGAGATTGTATTTCCTTTGGAATTGCATGATGGCATTTTGCAATCTGGTATCATAATCTTCTCTTTCTACTCATATCCTCTCCTCTTCATCTTGCAAAAATATTTCACTCGCATCCATGAACTAGTCATGTTCTTCTTTGGTCAAAAACACCTCAGTTTCTTTGTCATCACAACAGTTCACATTATCTTCAAAATATCCATCATAATCTTCATTCACATAATTATTCTGAAAAGGAGGCCTTATTTGTTGTTCTCCCTGATTTCCTTGATTTCCCTTATTTGTTTGGTCTGTTTGAGCTTCTTGATTACCCTGGTTTTTTTGCCCTCTTTGCCTGATTTGTGGACCAGCTGGTCTTCTCAGATTTCTGGGTGGGTCGTCGTCCTGTTCTCTAGGGTTGGGTTTGTTTCCCAATGCTATTATTTCCATCATCCTTTCCATGTTTCTCATCATCGCTTCAAATCTTTCTTGTGACGTTTGTGATGTGGAAGTTTGTGCTTTATCCTGAGTTTTGCCCATGTTTCTGTCAGAATTAGATTTCACTTTTACTGAAGCCATTAGGTTTAATTCAACTTCAATGGAATTTGTCATCATATCATCTAACATGGGATATCTTTGTTCTCTCAATAATAAATAAAAATCACTTTTGAAAGATTAGCATATCTGAGCTAAGCAACTTTGGGTGGGGGTTTTACTTCATCAGGAATCACATCATATACTTTCATGAATCTAGATCAAAACTCTTGCACTGTTTCTTCAGGTGACCTCTTCATATTGTTGTACTGTGTCAACAACTGAAGGGGGTTTTTCTTATCTCCCCATGTGGCAAGGAAGAGTGTCTCAAAAGCTGTGAAATCTGCGATACTTCCTAGTGCAAGGGCTCTAAACCATTTTCTTACATATCCTGCAAGGATTTGTGTAAACAACCTCATTTTCACATATGTGAAATCCATCTCTTCTAAGTCTATGAAATCATTGAACTAGTCCAGGTGCTTTTGGGCTGATATGTTAGCTTCAACATCATATAGCTTAATCCTTAGGTTGTAGTCCTAGGGTAAGTCATGCAATAGAGCAGGCAGTATGACAGGAGAAAATCTAGCTGCCATAGTTGCTATGAGGGGCTGGAGTGGCTATCAGTTTCAGACAAGATTCACTACAGGCTTGATAGAGGTTGCTAGAATCAAATCTTGAAATATTGTTTCATCAAATATGATCTCGTCTAAACGAAATTCAAACCTAGTTCTAAACAGGGAGTGTTCAAATTTTAGATCAAACTCAAGGTATTCGATACCGGTCAATCCATCTCTAGGTAAGGATGAATATCGGTTTGGATGTAACACAGGGGTTACTGTATTTTCTTTTCTTCTTCGAACAAGATTTTCAGAGATAGAGACAAGGATTGCAGGTTCGAGTTCTGGGTTTCTCCTGGTGTGGATTTTTTTAGGAGCCAGGATTTCTATCTTACACAGTGTAGTACAACTGGTATTTGATTAATGGAGTCACCAGGGTAATAATAATATAAACCAATAAGGTATTTGGTCCACTGTCACCCTCAAGGATCAAACTAAAGCTTTAAGTCATTTTCCTAAGTAAAATTTTTCAATTTCGTCCCCGGCAACGGCGCCAGAATGTTAGCACTCTATAAATTCTATCTGGCTGAATAGACAAATGATAGAGGTAACTATTTTAACCAACTTTAGAGATGAGGCACTAGCCTTCTTTACTTTGAGAGGGATATCTTGTGTCTCTTGATATTTCTATGGAAGGCGGTGGCTAGATTTGGTTTGTTTTGGGGAATTTTAATAAAGTTGTTGGCAAAGAAGGGGGGAACACTATGGGCTATGGAGTCAAAATTCTGAAAGTGAAAAAAAATAATGCATCAACTGATAGAAATCTCCAGAGGACAAAGGATAAATAAGGCGATGAATCTAAGTTATTCTTGAAATAAAAAGGTGTGTAGGAACATAGAGAAAAAAAATAACTGCATCAGAGCATTACTGAAATGAATTTTGAATAAGTTAAGAAGACAATCACATAGTTTAAATTGCTTAAGCCAAGAGCATCACAAGATGAATTCTAGGCCTTTAAACTCTCCAATTTAAATAGAAGAAAATGTAAATGAAATGACAGGTTACAGGAAATACATACGATGAAGGGAAACAAAGCTCATATCACCACCCGTTAGAATCTTTTCGTAGAGACTTCAAAATCTTATCCATTTATATTCAATTCAGATTTAGAAAAATTGCAAATAGTTTTTGATACAACCAAAAGGTTCTCTTGCACTTCTGCCAACACTAATTGATTCCAGACTCTTAGTACTTATACAATTTGATAAAAAAATAACTAAAACTGAAACGTTTAAGCTTTTGTAACAGTTTCGAACGTCAGTTTTGGTATACGAAACGATTTACAATAATTAGAAAAAAATAAACGTTTCAACATCATGAACAATCTCTCTGACCGCCCTCTTCTCCGACGTACTTCTAAGGGCACCACACGTCCCGTAAAATCTGCGACGGTTTTCCCTGGCTTGCCCTCGACCGCTTAATCTTTGCGCTAGTTACATCCCTAATATGCATCTCAGTCGTTGATCTAGGCCGCTTTTAGGATCGATGGTTTTCTGAGTCTTCGTCTCCATATCTCCGCTAATTTTTCCATACACTTCCAGGTACATCCGGGTCTTCCAAATTTATTACAACTCTGTGACGATTTAATCCTTCATTATAATTTTGAAACTCAGATACCATCTGGAAATTATATGATGATAACACTATCTATGTTGATGAAGTATAATTCATGTGAAGTTGCACGATTAGACACATGTGGAGTGATTTTTGGTAGCACATACTTGTTGGATACGGATGCTACCTTATACAAGAGAGAAAACAAATATTGTTTGTTCAAGGGTGGAAAGGAATAATTCATCAAAGAACATAAAAGGAGAGAGGCAATAGCTCCTCTAGTAGTATAATAGGGGTAGACAAGTAAGAAACAAGAAGTATTCATCAGTAATGGGATGGTGGATATGGAGAAGAAAATGGAGGCCGTGTTCTTCCATCTCCTTAATGGTCCAACATTTTGGGACATAAATCTTGCAAATGGGGAGGTGTGATCCAAATTGGATCCTTGCCAAAATATTTTATAAAATTTGTAATAGTCTTTTAATTGTCTTTCGGAAAAGTTGAGAAAAATGTGCAAAATTTACTTAAAAGTTTAAGTGAACCATTGTGATGGTTGGCCTTCCAAGGTATCCCATTAAAAACAAAGGTTTTGGTGATGAAGGAAATCAATGGGTAGATGAAAAGGGAAATTGGTAAGCTTGAAGGGAAGTAGCAAATGTGAGAGCTTAAAGAGTGTGACCTTCTTGAAGATTGGAGGAAGAAAGAGTAGAGGATATTTTCAACGATGAGAGAAAGTGTCTCTAGGAGATGGAAATATGTAAAAAAAATTATAGTGAGTAACATGTGAGTAAAACTGCATGATATTTCTAAGAATGCATAGCTCACATTTTGTGATGAATTTCCAAAGAACAATAAATCTCCACTAGATCGATTTTTCTTGGTTTGGTTTCTAGGATTAAATCTCCACATCTCAAAAATTTCTTACTGCATGATAAAGTGTTTATATATACTTTCTTTATTCATTTCTTAATTGTTCATTTATTTATTCGTTTAAAGGATTTCTTGAGCATTGAAGTCATTGGATGATATTGTATCATCAAGTAGCTTGAATGTTGGTTTGTATCACAACACAATCCCTTTTCTTGGATCATCAGTTGTCACCCATAACTTTTTCATGGAGTCACTGTGAGGTTGCACACATTACTAATTACATGGTTTTCACTCCAAATTAGATCTAATGAATATTTGATTGGTTCACTGTGTGATACCAGATACAACTATCTCCTTTCCTTGTTCAAGCCAAAAAGCATTATACTTAAAACATCCATACATTCCTTAAGCCTATTCATTTAGTTAATCATCTGTAATGAACATGTGGACAATCTCCCATGGTGTTTAAAGAAGTAGAATGTGCATTTTGTCTATTACATGTAGCCTTATATTTATCAATATGTGTATAGTCATAGTTGTGATTGTGATATATGCTCACACATTACTTAAACATATGGAAATTAATGGACATAGGATTGGTTATAAAGTGTTGTGGGGTTTCAAAACAATGTTAGAGAGGTCATATTTCTAAATAAACTAATTTTTCATTCTATTTGATCAACTATGCATAAAGAATCTTGATCTTAGAGCATGTTTTTTATTGCAATTGTCCAGAGATATGACTATTGTATGTGTTCTATGTAAGAAGATTTAAAAAAAACACGCAATTAAACAATTAATAACTCTTGAATAAAACAATACACAGATACATCCCAGTTAAAGAATAGGAAATGAAAAGATTGAACTTTGAGTTACATAGAAATTGAATTCAAATTTCCACAGTGGATCCATGTTGATGAAACTAACAAGCCATATCTTTACTATTTATGAATCAATAGTGGGACAAGGCTTGTAAACTTATTTTGAAATAACATTTATGTTATCCAAAAAATTCCTAGTGAGAAGATCCCAAATATTGTACCCTTTCACACCAATGCCATAGCCAATGAAGATACATTTCATATCCTTGTTATCCAACTTTGACCTCTTCTCCTTAGGAACATGAGCATATTCCTTATAACCAAAATCCCAAAGATGTTAAAGTGAGGGATTATTACCCACCCAGATCTCCATAGGGGTCTTATACACAAGAGATGATGTGGGAGACCTGTTAATCAAGTAACATGCATTAGGAACCACTTCTTCTCGGAACTTCTCTAAGCCAACTCCACTAAGCATAGTCCTAGCTCTCTCCATCAATGTTCGATTCATTCACTCTGCAAATACATTTTGATGATGGGTGTATGGAGTTTTCTTATGTATTTCAATGTCATTCTCCTTAAAAAACTTATCAAACTTTGTAAAATAAAACACATTTCCATTATTCGACCTCAACACCTTAATATTCCTAACAATCTAATTTTCCAAGAGAAATTTCAGGAACTTAAATCAACTAAAAACCACAAATTTCTTCCTATGAAAATATACCCATGTCCTTTTAGAATAATAATCAATGAATGACACACAATACAAAGGATTAGAAATTGAACGAACTTTAACTGGACCAAAAAGAATGAATTAGTCCCAACAACCTAGAAGATTTGTGAGAACTAGAATAAAATTGAACATAGTTTTGTTTTCCACATATGAAATGTTTTCAAAAATAAAATTCAAGACTGCAATCATTCAATCCATCAAAAAGATTTTTTTTCAAGGCTCGGGGGCCCTTCTCATGTATATGGACCAATCTTTGGTGCCATAAAATTGTCTTATCTATAGGTAACTTTATTTCTAAATAAATATCTTGTTTAGCTTCCCATAAAGCATGACCATCAGAAGTAGACATAGGTTCTGATTATGAAGGTGTAGATCCTATAGATTTCTCCACTATGAAAATTGAAGAACTATTACACTCAATAATGTACACATCAAGTTGGAACACAATGCCTACATGAACACCCTTAACAAGTACCATGGCTCCTCAGACCATCTTACACCCTTAGTGAGAAAAAACAACCTAGACACTCACTTTTATTAATTTTTCTTACTAATAGTAGGTTTTGTGTCAAACTAGAAATGTGCAAAAATTCATTGATCCCATTTACTCTACCATAAAGGAATTTGATCAAGACTCTAACATGTCCAACTCTGCTAAGAGGAAAATAATCACCAAGGTATACCATCCCGCCATCATATTTATCATACAATGAAAACCAGTGCCAATGGGAATTCATATGGAAGGAAGATATAGAGTCTATCATCCATGCGCTCTGGCCTATATGGGTTTCCAATTATATAACAAAGGCATCTCCATCATCCCCTTGAAAACATTATTTTTCAAACTCATCATTGGAATCATTCTTTTCCTTTTTATTCTTATTCTTATCTCCCATATGGTCCCTTTTGAAATGCCTAACCTTCCCATAGTTCCAACATTTTTTCTTGGACATTCCAGGAGACTCATGTCTCCCATGAGATTTGTATCTACCCTTTCCTCTCTTTCTTTCCTTTCATCGTTAATATTCCATGAACACTCAATGCCTCATTGGTGGATTTAGAAGATTTCCACGTCACCTCCTTTGAGATTTAAGTAGAGACAACCTCATTAAGAACCATTGCCTTACATTGCTTCTAAGGTCCCTTAATAGGTTGTCCCATGAATCTAGAAAAGAACACAAAAGTAGCATACATCAAACCTATCCATCCATCCTCACATCTACTAAGATAAAATGGGTCACAGTAGTATTAAATTTATTCAGGTGCTTGGCTACATAATCACCATCACCCATTCTCAAGGAAAATAACCTTTTCTGCAAAAATTAATTATTTGCCATGGATTTATCCCGATACAAATCCCCCAAATTCTTTTAGAGAGTTACTGTGATTTTTTCTTCAAAAACATTTAATAATACTCAATTGGCCAAATACATCATGATAAGGATTCTCACCTTTCTATCCAACACCACCCATTATTCATCTTTCATACTAGTGGGTTTGGTTCCAGATAATGCAACCCATAGATATCATTCTGTGAGAATATCCTCCATATTGAACTTCCATAACTCAAATTTAGTGCCATAAAACTTCTCCATTTCTAATCTATATGTGTTCTTAATTTCCCTACAACAAGATTTTCTTTTGCATAAGCTCCACTTGAGCCAAGATTACAAAAAAAAATGTTGTCCCTAGCACCTTGGATATCAGGTGATCAATCTTTGATACAAATGAAAGGATGTAGAGGTGAAAAATAAACTTCCTACACTAATCCATGAGAGAAGAATGTGTAGAAAATTAGAATAGAATTGTTGCAAAAAATGAAATAAAAAACAAACCATTAACAACACTATTTTCTAGGGAAACCTTTTGAGTGAAAACCCCACACTCTAAAGAACACTCAATGTATCATTCAACAAATAATTGTTTACAATAGAGATTATTTTTTCTCTCAACAAGAGTGTTTAGTAATAGCACAAGGATTATGGAAAAAAATCGACAACATAATAGTAAGTTAAAAATTACACTTTGTTTTTCTCCAACCCTAACACTCAGTAAATAGGCATAACAAAACCATAAACTATTTATGGTTTTCCAATTCTACATGTTAGAAATCACCAACAAGTAATTGTCCAAATATTGCTACTTACCATTCATTTTTTATTACTGCTCTACATTTATTCCTTGTCACTAGTCAACATTTATTACTTATTGTTGCTCTAGATTTATTCGTTGCCACTATTCAATATTTTTTCTATATTATTTCTTTACATTTATTCCTTTCTCCACTTTAGTAATGCAAGGTTTATGCCACACCTATCACAACATTATGTACTTTACAACAACATATATTGATCATTGATCATAGTTGATATAACTAACCAAATGTAGGAAATTGTATTATTTGTTTTTTACCATATTCCTTGCTCCACTTTAATAATGCAAGGTTTATGCCACACCTATCACAACATTATGTACTTTACAACAACATATATTGGCCATAGTTGATATAATTAACAAAAATGGGAAATTGTATTATTTGTTTTTTACCATAGCTTGATGTTTTAAATATTATATTGGCCATAGTTGATATAATTAACAAAAATGGGAAATTGTATTATTTGTTTTTTACCATAGCTTGATGTTTTAAATATTATGAACCCTTTAGATATTACAAATATTGTAAAATCAATTGATTTAATTTGAGAGGCATTTATTATTGATTGTGTGTACAATATTAAAATTTGGTTCAACTTAGACTTTGTGTTTCATATTAAAGTTTGGTTATTTATTTAATTATTTTGGTTATTTATTTAACTATGTGATTAAAGTTTAGTTATTCAAATAAATATTTTTTTTTTAATATATTAAAATATTTTATAATGTATTTTATTTTTTAAATATATTAAAAAACAATTATATATCAAAGTAATTTAATTATTACTATCTCCATATATTACAACCAAACACAATAAATAAATAAAAATGTTTTATTTAAAATAAAAATAAATTAAAAAATTTAAAATATAACATTATTTTTAATATTTTATAAATAAGATATGATTTTAACATTTGTTTTATTCGAGATGATAAATTACGAAGATACTAAACACTTAAATAAATGGACGGTCAGGAAGGCTAGAGTTTTAGAGAATATAACAATCTTTCTTTCCGTAAAGTTACATTTTCCATGGCATTGATTATGTTCTCCTAGAATTGTTTATATCTAAAAAGGTTTTGTTCTCCTTCAGTTTGTTTTTCTGCATAGATAATATTATTACTTTTTAATTTAAAGAAAAGATCTTTATAATGATCGAAATCATTTTTTTAAATAAAGTTGTTGTGTACAAGTTATTCTTTTCTTAAAAATGTTTCTTTTTATATTATTTATAAGTAAAACTATTATTATTTTATTTTTATAAGTTAATATAGGGTTTTTTATTACTTCTTCAAAAAATAATATAAAAAAGAGTCCAAAAAGAAAACCACACCAGCATTAAACCTTCATTGTTTTTGCCAAGTTTTTATGGAAACTAGAGACAAATGAGTATGTCATTCTTTTGAAAACTAAATTATAACTTTAGATACTAGACTGAAAACCCCCTTTCAGATAAAAGAGAGAAGAAAAACTCTGCTAAAAAACTATTCGTACCATACCAAGCTAACTACAACTACTAACACTTGGTTAGAGTTGCCTGAAATGGGTTCTTAAAACGAAACTTGGGAACCTGGGGATGATTCGTTGCTCCTCCAACTTGATTTTTGTTGTCTTCCTTGGGGGATGCTCCCATAATTTTTCGTATCTGAGATGGTGCACCATGGTCGTCTATGGGTGTTATGTCCATATGGTGGACATACCTCTGGTATAGTTGGAATTGTACTGCCAGTCTCTCTTGCTTTCTCTGCTGTTTTTTTTTTATTTCTACCAACATCTTTACTATGGTCTCTAGCCCGCTTATGCATTGTTGGATATCTTCCAACATCGTATTCATCTCCCACTGGTCCTCCGTGTGATTTTCCTCTCGATATTCCTTTACTTTGCCTATCAACATCTTTGTATGCCATACCATCTCAAGAGTTTTGTGATAGAGAGTCTCTCGGGTATGAGTTGTTCCCGTATCTATAATCCAGTCCACCTCCTGAGCTACATTTTTTTAATCCTTTCTCTCACATTCTACCTTAAGATCCTCCTCCCAATTTTCCACAACTTCTATTCCTTTTTGTGGTACTATGGCTTGATACATCCTAGCAACATCCCTTGTTGCATTCTCAATCCTAGTCTTTTTCCATGAATTCTCTAGTTTGGAGTCCCCTACCGGACTACCTTTCCTAGTGGTGTATTTCATGTGCTCCATCTTACTATCCTTTCCTCTCTCTTGGCCTCTAGCTCTCTCTTGGCTCAAAACACTACACCACCTACTTAGCGAAAGAAAACCAGAGGAGAACCAAAGCAAAAGGTTGATCCCTATGAGGTGTGGTTAAACTAGATGAAACCCTAAATATAACAACCTCTTGCATTATTGTTGGTATCTCTTAATGATCCTCCCTTCGGGTGGTGGCTAGAGACTCACTGAATACCGAGAGTGGCATCTCGTGCCATTATCTGTCCTTTGTCTCTTCGCCTATCACTTCCCCTAATGTGAACACTCTGTCTAGGATTTTTTGGTATGATACGGTCCCTTGGAGGCGAGTTCCACTCTGAAATATCCCCCATATTTACTCGCCTCTTCTGCTTATGATTTCCTTGGCTTCATACGTAATTGTCTCCCAAACTACCTACTTTAAACTCCCTTATGGGTTGTACTGCCACTTTCCTTGCGTTCCCCTTCCTATCAAATCATCACATGAGGTCTGCATGCCAAGTGTTATGTTACACATAAATCATCTAGGTCCCACGTTGGACCTGCGTGGCACTCATTTTCCTCGATGTGACTATCTTCCCGGTAGTTTCCATGAATGTTTCCAGGTGTTTGCAGTCTAATCTAAGTTATCCCATTGGAATTTGTGTCCATGCCTCATCCAACATATTGCCTTATCGATTCACTCCCTTGTTGGCTAAACTATCCGCCAAAGCATTTTTCAACCTTCTTACCCACCTAAATTCCACTGTGAATAGAGTTTGCAGGTGCTTATGAATTCTTTGAAGGATTTGAGCTAGATTCCAGTGTTTTCTTAGCTTGCCAATGTTGGTTACACACTGTAATATTTTCATTGTACCTATTACCAGAGATGAGTCTCCCTCAATTGTAACATTTACATGGCCTTCTCTTATCAAAATCTCCAACCCCTGTTCCAGGGCTCCAAACTTTGCTACATTATTTGTTGTGTTTCCAATGCTTAATGCATAAAGATGAATTATTTCCCCACCACTGTCTCTGATCGCTCCTCTTGTGCCTGCCTTTCCGGGATTTCCTTTTGATGCTCCAACGAAATTCAGTTTCAGGAAGCCTACTTGAGGCGGGGTCCAAGACTTGGCTTCTCTATGGATCTTCAGGTCGCAAGGAGTAGGTATGTTGAAACTCTAATCTTCCAGCTGTAACAATTGCAAAACACTTAGGTCTTGGGATGGTGTGTGGTTCTTTGAAGGAGGGATGTTTATACTCATAACTATCTCCCTTACTTGGGTTTTGATAGAATCCACCACCTTGGTGATAGGGAGGGATTAATTCTTGAATATTCTCCTACTTCTTTCCTTCCATATTGCCAAAATGACCATCCCAGAGTTAAACCCCATCATAAGTTGAACATTTCATTTTTTTTGTATTGTTCCTTCCATTTCCTCAGAGTTTCTATGATATCCCCCTTTACTAAATCATTCTGTAGGTACACTATAGCTACCTAGTCCCAAACCTCCACTGTATAGGAGCACCCATCCAGTAGATGGTCTGTTGTCTCCTCTTGGGCTTCACAGAGGTGGAATCTTGAGGATCCATACATGTCTTTTTTAACAAGGTTCTCCCATGTCACTATTTTCTTGTGTGTGATCAACCATTTAAATTTTTTTATCTTCAGACACTATGGGAGGTTCCATAGTCATTCCCATCGGGGGTCTATGTTCCTCTGGTCATGACCCGCGATATAGTGATGGGCTTCGTTCAACGTGAATTCTCCTCCATATTTCCCGCCCTAGCATAGTTGGTTCTTCTAGTCAGAGATCATCATCTCTTTTTTTCCTATCTCGTCTTCTATATCTTTAACCAGCTGGGAATCTTGATTTTTATCTTGAGTTTGGATATTGTCCCAAGTTATCCATTTTGGGATATTGTCCCTTTGTTTCCAATACTGAAAATTTTGTATTTTTCCTTGCCCAAGTAGCTCTTGTTTAATACCCTCTTTTTCTTGGTTTTCCATCCTGGGTTCTTGCTGCCAAGCATCTTCCTAGAATCTATTTGTTTAACCATTCCTAATTTCCCAAAATCTATGATCTTGAATCCAATTTTTAATTCTCCAAGCTAAATTCCAGATTTCTGATCCCTCCCCTGTACCTGTGAAATGAATAAGGTCCTGAGGGGTACTGTCAAGGGTGTATTTTTCTTTCCATAGGTTGGCCTACAGAATTGAGCTATATTTGACCCATCTCCACCAAATTTTTTCTCCATAAGCGACATTTGTCATTTATGGGTCTTGCAAACAAAGTCCACCTTTGTTTTTTGGCCAACATAGTTTCTCCCATGCCACTAGTTCCTATTTCTTCTTATCCTCTGCACCTCTCCATAATAATTTCCTCTGTATTTCTCTATTTTTTTGTAAAATTACTTTTGGGGTTGGAAATACTGACAATAAATAAGTTGGGATAGCTTGTAAAATCACCTTCATGAGGACTAGTCATCCTGCAAAATTTAGGACTCGATAGGTCCATCTTTTGACTTTCTCTTGCAGTTTGGTTATAATACCTTCCCAGGTTGTATTCTTACCAACCTTATCCATTAGGGGTACTCCCAAATACTTCATGGGGAGGGTATTCCTCTCAAATCCCAAGACATTTGATAGGTTCCTTGAACTGTAATGTTCGTGTTGAAGAAGTAAATCATGGATTTAGAGTGATTTATTTATGTACCTAAGGCTTCTCCAAAATTGGCTAAGATTTCCTTATAAGTTGTTTCCTCCATGACTATTGGAATTCCATATAGCATTGTGTCATCCACAATTTTTTGATGAGTGGTTTTGGGGCATTCTTCATATAGTTGGAGACCTTTTATAGTCCTTCTTTTGTTTCATCTTTGATAGATCCACTCAAACCCTCCATCATAAGAATGAACAAGAAGGGGGATAAATTATACCTTTTTCTGAGACCCCTGGAGGGGTAAAAAGGTTTGGCAGGGGCCCCATTGACCAGTATTGAGAAACTAGTCATGGACACTAGAGTCATTACCCATTGTATCCAATTATTATCAAAGACATAGTCTTCCATTTTTTTTCCATATAATGCCAGCTTAGTTTTTCATATGCTTTGGTGAAATCCAATTGTATGATCATGCCATATTTTTTCCTACTTTTCAAAGTATGGATTATTTCATGATCTTGAATAATGTTGTCCAATATTTTCCTACCTTCCATGAAGCCTGAATATTCCTTTGATATCAGTATGGGGAGGAGGGGTTTCAGTCTGTTTGCTATAACTTTTGAGATTATTTTGTACACAACATTACAGAGGGATATCGGTGTAAACCGGTCCAGATTCCTCACCTGATTTTCTTTGGGGATCAATGTGATGAAAGTAGAGTTTACATCTTTAATAATAGAGGCCGAGTGTCTTGAATCTTCCACTATACCATAAATATCTTGTTTTACCACGTCCCGACAAGCTTTGAAGAAGTCCACTTTGAAGCTATCAAGGCCTAGGGCCTTTCCATTTGGTGTCTCTTGAATTGCTTGGTCAACCTCTTCTGGTGAGATTGGTTTCCTTAAATTTTGATTATTCTCCTCTGTTACCAATCTAGGAATATGCCTCAAAATTTTTTGGATTGCCTTTGAACAATCTAGATTAGGTTCTCTTGCTATGTCCTGAAAGTGATTAACTAGAGATTTTTCAATTTCCCAATGGGAATCTCTCTCTATTCCTTCCTGGTCTCGAATTTTCAAGATTCTATTATGAGCTCTTCGAGCTATTGTCAACTTGCGGAAGAACTTTGTGTTTTTCTCCCCTTCCTTTAACACTGCACTCTGGATTTTTGTCGCCATAATATTTCCTCTTGCTTACATATTTTCTCCCATTCCTGATGTAAATCGACATCTTCCTCTTTCCTCTCCTCATTGTAGCCTCCTTGAATACACAATTCTTGAATCCAACACATTTTTTCTTAGAGATCTTTTTTTGCTTTTTCAATGTTCTTGAAGACTTCTTGATTCCATTTCTTTAATTTTTTATTTATATGTTTTAATCTACCTTGAAGTCTATACATTTTTATCCCCTATTCCTGGATGTCCTCTTTCCACCAAATATTGATAGTCTCCTTGAAGGTTGGGTGCTCCATCCAAAAACTCTCAAAATGGAAAGGCTTATTTTTTTGGGTTCCCTAAAAGTTTTCCTCCAACAGAACTAACCAATGGTCTGATCCCCCCCATGGAAGGATGTTTCCTTCCATATCTATACCTTGCATTACAATCTATTCCGATATTAAAAATTTTGTCTAATATCGAGGCTACTTGGTTATGCAAAGATCTTTTGTTGTTCCACGTAAAAATCCCATTACTAGTTCTTATATCAACTAGGTTTGTTTTTTCTATAAAGGCTGAGAAGACCTCAACATCTCTATCCAATATTTAGACTCCCCCTTTCTTCTCATCCATGGTGACAATTATATTAAAATCACCTGCTAAAATCCAGTGAGGATTCATATTTCAATCCCAGAGGTTTTCTAATCCTGTCATCATTTTTCTCTTATCTTATAGAGGTTGAGATACATATACATTGGTGCACATAACCTTATTTGGAGTCCCTGTGACTTGCAAAAGTACTAATAAATAATTCCTTATAGCTTCTATCGAGATCAGGTCTACTTTTTGTGGGTTCCACAAGGTGATAATGCCCCCAACCGAATTTTGACTATCAATATCTAAAAAAAATTGTAAGTATTCCAAATTTTCTTACTTGTTTGTACCATCCTATCAGTTGTACATTTGGTTTCCTGTATAAAACATATATACGGTTTTTCCATTTTTAACTTATTTTTTAGAATTTTTTGTTTCCTGAGGTTATTCAATCCTCTTATATTCCAAGTGATAACCTTCACTTTAAATCAGGTGGGGGAGAGGTAGGGAACAACTTTTTGATCTTACCAGAATTTATCAGAAGCTCCCAGTTCCTGCAGTACCACATTGTTGGATTTTGTCCCCTTCTTTATCCTAGATTTTTTTGGTGATTGAGGTTGTTGGTTGTCTCCTGGTTTGATACCCAGGTTTCCTTTCTCCCCATGCATACATTTGATTCCTCTATATTTTTCTTCCTCCCTCATTAGGAAGAGATACTGAATACGATCTAGTTGGTCTGAAGGGATGGCATCCATACATTTGTTTTTCCATTGGTTCAAAATATTCTAAAGGTAAATCCCTTCCCTTTCCATGATGTCACATAGATCCAAATCCTTTGTTCTGACCTCACTTGGTGTCATTTCAGAATTACCATCCCCCTCCTGCATTGAAGTGTTTATGTCTGGATTTCTGTCTCATGTTGATCCTTTGTAAGTCCTGGTGGTATCTTGAGATTGTTGATTCTCCATTGCCTTATTTTCCTCCTTCCTATTGGTTTCCCTCTCCCCTTGCTTCTCATGTCCATTTTCTTCGTCCTGGGTTTGGTTCTCCACCAGGCCTTCGAAGTTGTTATAAGATTCAGGGTTACCAATTGTCCAGGGTTTTCTTTGTCATTTATTTCCTTTACCTTTGTAATTTGGCCGAACAAAGCCTTCTTCATCTTGGGGTTGTTTTTCTTTACCTTGCTTTGTTTTATTTTTTAGCAGGCATTCCCTGAATAGATGCCCATTTTCATGATATCTCCTGCATCTAAATGAGATCTGTTCATAATCAATATTTTGGATCCATTCCTCATCCCTAAATTCCAAGTATATTTCTTCTAGTAGTGCACCCGAGATCTCCATCTCAATATAGATTCTTGCAAATGAGGTGTACTTTCCTTTTAAGGTTGCATCTAATGCCTTGACAAGTTTTCCCATATTATTTCCTATTTCCTCAAAGGTGGTCGGTAGCCAATAGTCTAGCGATAGGGAATAAAGTCTGATCCAGACTGGCACACACTTAAAGGTCTCCTTTTTAGGGGAAAAAATTTCCTTCCATGGTCTCATATATTGTCCAGCCGAGGCATGAAAACAAGGCCCTCCATCAAACACCTTGTCTCTATCTTCTAAGTTAATGAATACAACTGTAAAAAAGCCTTTTGATCCTAAGTGTAGATCCACCTCTCTGCTTGGTTTCTAATGGTATTTGATCCAACTTTATAGGATTTTTTCGGTGGGCCATAATCCCATAAACTTGCAGATCAAGGCATGCACCCTCATCTGATCTCTATATTCTTGAGTCTGTGGATCTACTAGAACAACTTTTCGGGTCATTGTCATTTTTGGTTTGCATGGGTTGCTCCCTCCCACCCCATTTGGATGTGATGGGTCTGTCGCCTTGCCTTGGTTCTCTTTGTTCTCCGCTCCTTCTTGTCCTCTCTTTTCATGCTTGTCCTCGCCTTTCATCTCTGACACTAATCCATATGCCCTCAACAATGGGGCCTTGAAACGTTCACCGTGTGGACCTTTCCCTTTATTTACCACGACTTGCTTGTAGGAGGGAGTACCACTCTCTCCCCCTTTGTTAACCATTCTACTCTCTAAAACTCCCTGGTTCCCACGAATCGACCCTCCACTTTCTCTCTTTCAATCCCTATCACCAATATATGATAATGGGCATTCTTATCAATATAAATAAATCTATTATTAAACACATGAGATTCATATATTTCCAAATTTATATTAATAAAATAAAATTATTTTATTTAAAAATCAAATTAAACTTAAATCCTTTCTTACATCTAAATTCCCCATTATATGAGAATACTAAATTTATTAAAAAAATTTTAAACATTCTTATCTCTGATAATTATTTTGCCCATTTTTATCTTTTACCATCGAAACTTGTTTATTCAATAAATGTTAATATAATATTTTCATTTATAAATATTTCCACTGTTTTAAATTAAATATTTTATTTATTAGTTTATATGTGTTATAAATAAAATTTATAAAATATTTTTCTTCCTACTAAATATATAAAAAACAAAATATTAAAATATTTTATCCCCATATATATATATAATTTAAATTTGTAATTTTTATTTATTTAAAATTAAATAAATTAAAATCATCACGGCCATAAACCATTAGTTATATATATAGAGAGAGAAGATCTAGATTTTTTTTCCAGGTCAAAATAACTTTATTGGTCAAAATGTTATCGGCATCAATGAGTTTAAGGAGTTATACAAGGGTTTGATGAACTTTTCTTATTAGTTGAGCTTCCCCGGTTACAATGAATCATGGAATTTTAATTTGCTTAAATGGAATTATATAATTAAAGTAAGATGTCATTTGTGTAATTCAAAATTATAATGAGATATTTAGAATGTAAATAAATTGTTCAAACAAATAAGAATAGGTTCCTTATTAGTGCTTGTAATATGAATAGTATCTACTATTTATTCAAAATAAGCTGGCTTAACATGATGAAGCTTGTCATAACTATTAAATATATATAAAAAAATATAATTAGTTATATTCATAACATTAAATATTGCATCCTTATAAATTTTAAATATAAATAATGAATTGACAATGAAATCATTAAAGAGGGAAAAGGTGAAAATGTACATTAGTTCATGCAATTAATAATGTGTCAAAATTGAAGGATAATGTGTCATTTGGTGGAATGTGAGGGCAAGGAGCTATGCTTCTTACGCTAAACCCTATCAGAGCATCATTCCTGTGCATGTCGGATGCCCTGACTCAACATCTCTTTATTCAACTCTGCGGGTCTTTTCATCAGGAACTCGATCGAAAGATTCAACCCCGACAAGGAGGATTTCACATGGGATCCTATCTGGATCAGCCTATATTCCCTCCCACAGGATTACTCGGATGACGATACTCTTCGAGACATAGAAAATTCCTTGGGAGACTTTGTCAAAATCGCAGATCAAACATGAAGCAACAAATATAACTCCTATGAAATAATATGTGTCTACATGCACATCGCAAAGGCTCTTACCAACTTCGTTTTCATGGTTCACGATGATCTGGAGTGGATCTAACCTAAGGAGTACGAGCATGTTCCCTTTTGCTGTAGAGAGTGTCATGATCATGGACACGTCTTCAAATATTTCCAAAAAAATAATCCCACTGTGAATCCGAAGCATTCAAAGACCATAGATGAGTAAGATTTCAGAAGGGTTCCCAACAGAAGACGTTCTAATCAAAAAAATCCAATAGTCAACAAAACGGTCGCCCCATCAACAAGAAACAACTTTGTTGCTCTTGCAGACCAACCATAGGACACAAAATCCCCAATCATTGAGGATCAACCAACACCCAAACGACCGCACCAAGATCCATTGCTAGCAGAAGAACCTAACCATGGACAAAGAAATCCTGAGACTGCATCTTAGGGTCCATCTTCTTCTGCTGCCATGTCTCCTCTAGAGACTCCACCTACCAACTTGAACCCGAATATTGATGTTTTCATGGATGAGGATATGAGCGATGTAGACCCGAGAGACCTTGATCTACTTGGAATGGAGGATGCATGTTGGCACCATGCCTTTTAAGAAATATCTCCCAATCATATCCAACTACTTAAAGGAGTTCTCTCCAAGTCCAAGGAAAAGTCCAAAATTGGCATTTAGACAAATTTATAAAAGGAATCTAAAAAATATCTCAAAAAAAGAGGAAGAAAAACGGACCTATAACTCCTCAACACCCTAGGCACTCGGTTGGTTGAATCAGGGAAATACGCCTAGTTAACATAATTCATCCCTGCCCATAATCTAAGTTCTCTGTGAAAGTCATCTCTTCGATTGTACTAGGTATTAACCCAAACACATAATGATTCGTAGAAATAGTCTCCAGGAAAAACCCTCAATCTTTTTGATATAAGGATGATATCAGTATATGAAAAGGGGGCCTCTAGAGGATTTGCAATGATCTGGAACCCTCAAGAGGTAAATCTCAATGATTTTTAGCCAATAAACATACTATCTCTTATTCCTTTCATATTTTAAGGACAAAAACTCATGGCCACATCACAAATGTCTACGGGCCTCAAACCTCAGAACGCAAACTCAAAATGCTAGATTTTTTGTAGTGGTATAAGATATCCCTTCCTATACATTCTTGGATCTTGGTAGGTGACTTCAACTTAATCTCTTCTCTCCAAGAGAAGAAGGGAGGGAACATATCTCTCACTCAAGAGGATAAAATCTTCAGAGACTTCATAAAACATAATGAACTGGTCTATCTAGAGACCATCAATGACATATTCACCTAAAACAATAGGTGAGGAGGAGACAATCAAATTTCCTCGAGGATAGATCCCTTCCTGATCTCATAAGAATTGGCATCTTCTGGGATGACATTGTTGCCACTATTTTCCCCTCCTTTGGCTCTGATCATTGTTCCATTGTCTTACTCTGGCAACAAGAAGGAGTCAACCCCCGCCAACCCTTTAGATTTGAGAAATTTTGGCTTACCCACCCAAACTTCCAGGACTTAGTCAAAACTGGTGGACCAAAAATCAAAGATCGAGAACCTCCAAAATGTATGTATCACAACAAAATCTCAAGAATTTGAAGCAAAATTTGAAGCAACGTAACAAACAAACTTTTGGGAACATCTTCACAACTAAAACTACCTTAGATCAATAAATGGAAAGATTTCAGCAACAAATCATCATGGAGAGATGTACAGAGGAGCGAACCAAAAAGGAGATAGAGATTCAATCCTAGATTGATGATCATTGTCATCAAGAGGAGATACTTTGGAAACAAAAATCTAGGATAAACTGGATAAAAGAGGGTGGGCACAACACTACCTTCTTTCATCACTCTACCATTCAACATAGAATGTACAGTAGAATAAACACCCTCAAGAGAACCGATTTTACAAGAGTCGAGATGCACAAGGAGATTGAGCAAGAAATAGTCTCTTTCTACAAAGACCTTCTCTCCGAAGACAACCCCAATCAAGAGGCGGCCATAAATCAGGTCATCAACCACATCCGTCCTCTCATCACCCAGGAGCACAATAATACCCTGATGAGGTCGATCACCATCCAAGAGGTTGAGGATGTTGTCCACCAAATGACAGAAGGCAAAGCTCGAGGACTAGATGGATTCACCATCAATTTTTTCTACCACTGCTAGGACATCCTAAAGCTGGAGATCTAAGATATCGTTGAGGAATAACACAAAAAACAATGGGTGCTTATAGATTTTAATACCACGTTTCTCACCCTCATCCCAAAGGAGGAGAATGCAACCTCCCCAGGTAAATATAGACCTATAGTCCTTTGCAATGTCTTTACAAAATTATAACAAAAGTCATTGCTAATTGCCTCAAGCCTCTTCTACCCATCCTCATTTCTCCTGAACAAAGTGGCTATGTGGAGGGCAGGCAAATCTTGGATGAAATCATTTTATCTCATGAGGTCATCCACTCCCTAAAAGCCACCTGGAATCTAGGTATGATTCTTAAGTTAGATCTCTCAAAAGAATTTGACAAATGGATTTTGTCCCTTCTATCCTCTGCTTTCTTCTCCATCTTGGTTAAGGGCTCCCCTTTGGCCACTTTTTCCCCCTCTTGCAACATCCAAAAAGGTGACCCTCTTTCCCCATTTATATTTATACTTATGGCAGAAGGCCTCAAAAGGATGCTTAAATCGTCATGCTCTACCAATGTTATTAAAGGTTTGGCTCTTAATTGGAATGCCCCCCTATCCCACCAATCATTTTTGGATGATAATATCCTTTTGGGCCACCCTTCTTGCAAGAAGCATGTGCCTTCCATCACATCCTTCACACTTTCTCTTAAGCCTCGGGTACCACCATTAACATTGATAAATCCCAGATCTACTTCTTCAATACTCCCTCAATCACTCAAATAAACATCGCCAGAATTCTTGGCTTCTCCATTGCTTCCCTGCCCACCAAATATCTTGGTGCGACCCTAATTGACTCTTCCATCAAGCACTCCACTTGGAGAGACCTCCTTGACAAGATGGAACATAAGCTCGCTTCCTCGACTTTATGTTCTCTCAACCTTGCCTCATCCTCATTAAAGAGGTCCTTCAATCTATGCCCCTTTATCTCTTTTTCACCCTTTCTTCTCCCAAATGGGTATTAAAATCCATCAAATCCATGTAACGCACCTTCCTCTAGGGAGGAGACAAGAACCGCTTCAAATGGCCTCTTGTCAAATGGGATACAATTTTCTCACCCAAATCCAAAGGCGGATTGGGGCTCCAGGATCCAACAAAGAGCAATGAAAACTCAGCGCTAAAACATGGTGGACATGGGTCTATAACAACTCGAACCCATGGGATCAAATCTGGAATAAAAAATATGCCCCCAACTGGGACCTGTAGCAGCTTATTCACTATAGCCTTGCCCCCCATGGCTCCCTCATTTGGAAAGCAGTGAATCTTCAACGAGATTTAATCCAATGGCACAGTTTTTGGGAGGTACGCAATGACACTACTGCACACTTATGGATGGAATCCTGGAAGCAGTTTCCACGCCTGGCTCGTCTCCACAACCTCCCACTTCTCTTGGTCTCCATACAACAATCCAGGCGCTTATTAGTCAATGATTATTGGGTAGAGAACAATCAGCATGTCATACGAGAATGGAAACATCTTAAAGACTGGAAAAGTGATCTGCAGGGGGATTCCATGGACAAAGTATGGGACTAGATGAAAAAGCACCAGATATGATGTCATCAGATCCCAAATATCCCACGATCGAGATACAAACCCAAATGCTCCTTCACAGTGAAAGAAGCCTATCACTTATCCTCACAAATTCCTGCAGAGCAACAATATCCCATCTAGTCCAAAATTTGGGACACAAAATCATGGCCAAAAGTGACCATCTTCTTATGGCTCATCATTCACCGATGCATCCTCACGTGGGATAACATCATCAAACAAGGATTTTGGGGCCCATCACGATGTGTCTTGTGCCACAACTACGAGGAAACCATCGGCCATCTTTCTGGAAAAATAACCCTTTTCCAACATTCCATGGGACAAAATAACACTCATATGCAAGAAAACAAATATAATTTGTGGATACATTAACCAAAATCTAAAAAAATAGACCGATATACATTTTCAAAATCCCATCCTCAATCGCTTGTGGAAACTAATTCTTGGATTTGTATTGTAGGAAATATGGAAAGAGAACAATCGGAGGATTTTTTAGAACTCCAACAACTCTGAGGATCTCATCTGGGCCACTTGTAAAAATTAGATCCTTGAAACGCTTTCACTTCACTCATGGGCGGAGTCAGACTTTAAAACCAATCCATCAGAGTCCATCATCTTTCATAACTAGAACATAGTTCTTCCCTTTCAAAAATCAAATTTCCCTTCAAGGCCTCGTTCACCCTCAAGTCGGGATAAATGGAGTCAGTCTCCTCCTATTTTCTTCAAACTCAACTTTAACGAGGCGTCTAAAGGTAACCCAGGCTCTGCAAGATACGAAGGCATCTTCAGAAATAGCTAAGGACTCATCATCAAAATATTCTTTGGAACTCTTGGTTTTGACAACAACGACGTAGTTGAGTTGGAAACCCTCATTCATGGTCTACGGATAGCCAATAAATGGGCCCTCTACCCTCTCATAATAGAGGGAGACGCCAAGTTGATTATCTCCCTAGCTAAGAAAATCCAATGTGGTTCACAGGAAACCAAAATTTCTCTGAGATGGAGACTCAATTTTGGTCTCTACCAACTGGTCGAATTGCTTCCCCTCTCTGGCAATGCCACTTTTCATTATATTAGGCGGAAATCAAATTCCATAGTTGATTGATTAGCCAACGAAGGAGTGACGAGAAATTCTATTCACCAAGACTTTGATTTTTCTCTGTTTCCGATCTCCGATCTAAAAAATGATTTCCTTACCCTGACCCTCCGAGACTGTCAGGGCCTGAATGCGGGTGAACTTTAGTACCCACAAGCAAGCACGAGAGCTAGAAGACCAGTTCCATCCACTATCCACGTGGGCTCACCACTTCCACCCTCTTATGTGAATTAACTATATGCGATACTTGAGGTCGAGGCTATTTAATGGTTCGACATTTCCTCATATGTGTTGGTTAATACTAAGTACTATGATAATCATGTCGCCTCAGAGTTGGTTTTTGGCACCTATGAGGGAGGGAAACAAATATTTCAACCCCGAAAATCCCTAGCAACTGATCTACTTGGCTTGGTCTTTCTGCTACACTTCTCCTCGACCATTCAGAAAGGATAATTCTCTTAATGGTTTGACTCCTCCCTACGTTGTGGGTGTTCGTTCCATAGAGTTTGGTTCTCTCTGCATAAGGTTGGAAGTTTGGTAAATTCATCATATATGTTGGCCTCCTCGTGAAACCATGCCTAGAAGAATGTGGGATACCCCTCAACGAGGAAGAAGAGGGAACAAACTTGGATGCGCTGGACCGTGAGGCACAACGACGGAGGGTTATGATTGCTCTGTTCCAAGGAACGTAAGGCACATGCTTGATGACTCGGAGGAAGAGGTATTCATCCAACAATTCACACGATAGAGATATTGGACCCACAGGAAACACTATTGGATAGTGAAAAATATGTTGGCTCAGGTCTTAATGCATTCTCTTGGTGGATGAAATGAGAGAAAATCCTCTCCTACCTCCTCCTCCTCCACTTACACTTTGGCTCCAGAGAGCCCTTCCCAAGCACTAGTTCCCCCATTGCATCAGGACCCATAGCAGGATACAGTTCCTCAACAAAGGTAGTCTTTGGTTGGAATTGGTCACTCCTCGGTCTACTAGAGGAAGTAATTGGAGCGTCAAGAAATGGTAGGGTCCTCCTCTCTCCACAATATGGTTCCCCTCCCCACCAAAGAACCTACAGATAACTCCTCGAACTCAACATCCTACCGATGTATAATCATAGATGAGAATCTTGAAGATGTAGCTTGTATTTTCCCTCCCAAGTAATTCATCTCCTTCAAGTTTTTTTTCCTTCATTATAATTCAATTTTTAACAAATTTCATCTAGCGTGTTTTTAGTTATTACTTTGCCTCTTCAACCTATCAAACAAGTCTCTTTTGAATCAATTTTTTTCTTTTTGTATGCCTTGTTTCCCACCCATGGATAGGAAATTATATTTAGACTTTAGAGACTCGGTTTCCCTCTCAAGGGAGGGCTTGGACTGACAGTTTTTTCCTCCTCGGGACTGATAATAGGGAAGGCTCTTTGCAAGCCACCCTGACATCTTTTTTATGTATTTTTTCTTTATAATATTGAAAATCCCTCGAACTTAAAAAAAAAACTTATTAAAGAGGAATCAAATATTACAATAAAATTATTAATCCACATTTGGTTTATTTAAAAAAATTATTAACAACTTAAAAAAAAATTAAATAAGAGAACAATGCTAAGTTGAGTTTAAAATACAAAATGAATATTGCTAAGTTTATGACCATTACTCATGTCCTTCATAATGAAACATGTGTCTATACTAATCGAGAAGAGGGATTTTGTGATATTTTCACTACAAAGAAGGTTGGGAATGAATGCCACTTCCTTTTAACATGCCTTCCCATTAATAACGCATTACCCAATTTAATAATTTAATTCCCTTTCAAAACCTTCAAACCATAAAATATCATAATATTTTAATATAATTGATTTTATTTATCCTATAAACTGTATCTGTCTTAAAAATGGATCATTTCTATATTCAACATTATTATTATAATTGTAATTAATTTATAACTGTAGCATACCCAGTACCCTTTGTCAATTTCAAAAAAACACAAATTTTCCATTTATGTAATCCCATACTCATATTCTCTTTTCCTTGCTATGAAATTTATGAATGCATGTAATATGAAAAGAAATTTATGAAAATATAATTAAACATTCAAACATTCGATGTTACTGATGCATAATCATGTATGTAAATAGAAAATCATTTAATTCATAACATTAGTAACATTAAATAAACATTAACACTTAACTTTATGGGAATAAACATCAACTAGCTACAAATCAAGAACATTCCACCTAACCATAGGCACATTGTTGCATGTACTCTTTCTACAATACGGCCACCCCCGAGCTAAGGCTATGAGTCCAAAAGGATGAGTTAGCCTATGGTTGGATCTATTCTTCTCACACAATCCAATTCTCCTAGAATTCACAAGTTCTAAACTCTCGCAACAATTCCAATTGAATGGATCTCTTTCCTCTCAACCTGCACAACCTAAGGAATGAGATCCCCTTCTCTTCCATGTAGTCCTTCAGAATATCCGACTTCCCTCCAAGGCTCCAACATAGGTCGACTAACAAATATATCTGCTAGGGACTCTAGGAATTCTCAGTTGTAATAGAGTTTCTCAATGAAAACAGTTCCTTATGCACATGGGTGTAATTCCCACATGGAATTCATAACAACCATACTCATTCTATGCCAATTCATACTTTTGCAACCTATGCTCTCAAGAAACCTATGCTCTCAAAAAACCTATGGAAATAAGAATGGAAAAAAGATCCTCACATCAACCAGAGTCATTATATTCTCTGGCATTATAATGCTTTCACAATAGATCACCATAGAACATATTGTGATTAATGGTGGATCTTATCCAAGACTTCTCCCTTTTCCTTCGACCGATGTCAACCATCGATTCCTCGAAATGGATATTTGAAATGAATCCATGTCGTTAATCTATCTCTATGGGAATTAGTTACAATTCTTTGTGCATAACAAACTTCTTCTGTCTTTTCGAATTTGTAGATTTTAATTCAGTTTGAAGGAATCTTTCCCTTACTCATTTCTCCTTCACAAAGTTCATAGAAAGTATGCCCCTCTCAATATCGTTCAACGATCTCATTAACTTGGTCACACTCTTTCAATTTGCAGATATAGTATTCAACGTCTCTCACCCATTACACACTCAATCTTATCAAGATACACAAAGAAATATAAAACCTATATAGTGACAAGGGGATCAATAAACATCAATTCGATGAACACACACACATTGTGATATACAATTAATCATTTACTATACACATGTTTTTCATATAAATCCATCTGGCTACTCTGGCCTGATTTTACAATTCATTAGCCTCTGGTTTGGCCTTGGACCACACTTGGCCTTTTCCATTCACACTCCTCTTCTTATACCTCTCATGTCTACCTTTTTCTCTCAATTCCTGTAGAATTACATATTCATACTCAAAGGATTATGATACCTAAATTTGGTTCAGATCCTAAAACCTCTCCATGAACAAATCCCTAGGATCTCTCAGATCAATATTATCCCCAAGATCCCCGGATGGGGTGTCAGAGCGAGCGGCGTGGCAAAATCTGGCCGATGGCAATGGGCAGCGTGGCATGGAGCCATGTGATGGACTTGTGCCATAGCCCACCACCCAACCCAGCGTTTAAATGAGTTTTAATGGGATGCGAGGGAGCATTAACGCACCAGTCCTTTCCTCCTCGACGCGAATTTGAATGGCTTCGTTCATTATGTATGGGAATCACCTCTGTATGTTGGCTGCAGAGCTCTTCCCATTGCAACGCAAACCCTCCTCTGTTCTTTTTCACCGGGGCAACATGATTCAGGGCATAATCCTTCGCCGACGGGTTTTAGTCTTCTTGGACGATTGCACAGAGTTCTCCATGACTCATCCCAGGGGTAGACCGAGGCGAGGCTCCCCCTGGAATCCCCGAAGACCCTCGATCACGTCCTCTGATTCGACTTCCACCGACTCTTCCCCTGGCCAGCAGTCTAAGCCCATCCCTGTCCCTCTGCGCGCCTCGCAGTTCAACTCCATGGCCATCATTTCTCGCACGCCAATTTCAATTATGCAGTTGTCTCACCACCCCTCAGTGCATCCATCCACCTTCGTGCTTCCCCGCGACCCTCTGAGCAACTTGGACGATGGACCGTCTCTTCATAGCAGGTCCAACCGAGCAGGTCCTTGTCTCCATGAGTCCGTTGATAGGGTGCAGTTCACAAAAAGTCTGACAGCCTTGTATGATATGGTTTTTGAGCTACGACACAAGGTAGCGGACCTACAGTATCGCATACAAGCAACGGAAGAAAAGGTGGCAAGCTTTCTGCAAATCATATCTTCTATGCACGAAGCCTTATTCTCAGATCCTGTCGATACCAGCCCTATGGAGAACCCCGAGGCCGATAAAGAGGAAACTTAGGACAAGATGCAGCATCCAACAGAATTAGGCCGGGAGCAGAAGGAGCGAAAGGACGACAACGAGGAACCTGCGTGCAAAGAAGAAGCTGGCGAGAAATGGGACTATGGAGTGACGTATATCGAGGAGGAGCCTTGGCCAGGTGACCTTCCAGCCACATGGCCTACCTACCAGCCATGTGTCTAATTTTAGAATATGTATGTTTACTTAGTATCTAGGCCTCAAAGACAAACAATATGTTTCCTCTTGTCAATGTTTTAACTTATGACTGGTGTGATCAAGGAACTGGACAGGCTGGCTGGACTGGTTTCCCCATGCTGGGGCAGTCTAGCAAATGCAGCCTGGTCATAGTTGTATTTTGGAACTCTGTCTCAGACTTTTGAAGGATCTTAATATAATATTACCTCTTATTTACAGAAAAAAAATATTATCCCCAAGATATCTACACCTCATCTTAGATATGTTTAGATCTCTACAAAGACTTGAGATTTACTTAACAAAGGAAGATTTGATTACATTCAAATGAATCTCAATTCCACAAGCCCTATCTTATGCAAGACTTCTAGAACTCAACAAAAAATCATAAGAAATTACAATAATTTGAAGTTAGGGAACCCACTCCCTTGATAAATTCAAAGACCTATAAGTTTTAATCAACAAGATTTATTTTGGAGGAAAAATTCTCCTACTTCTGAGGGTTAAAAAAGGTTCATGATCCCCTGATCATGTGTCTTCAATTGCTTCACTCTCTTTTATCATATTGCTAATGCTACCCATAATAACAAAGTTACCAAATTAACAACTGTGACCTCAAAACGAGAACTCTAGCCCTTAAAAACCATATTTTTGCATAAAAAACATGAAAATCAACCCCCAAATAAAAAAGTGGTGCTATCGGTAGCACCATTTTTCTATCTTTGGTTACAATTTTTTTCAAGCATGTCTTTAAAAACTCATATAGACAATAAAAAAAACCTTAAACTCAACACCTAAATAAAAAAGTGATACTACCTAAAACAATTTTTTTTCTAAAAATTAAAATTATAGATATTGACGACCTAATTGAAATTTTGGCCTTTACAACAAATCCCTGTGCAAATAAACAACTCAAAATTGAACCTGAAAGAGTCACTTGAAAATTCATTTACAATTATTTTTTAAAATTTACATTAAAAAACAAATAAATAGAAAGGAGAAAATCTTAGCAAAGATATATTTTTTTAAATGAAGAAAATAACACATTTAAAAAAATACCTAACTAAAAATAAATTTCCAAAAAAATAATTTTAAATTATATATATATATATATATATATATATATATATATATATATATAAAATTGTAAAAACAATTATTAAAATGCATTAAAAACGTTTAAAAAAAACTCAATATTTTTTCAAAAACACAAAAAAACTAAAGAAATTCAATAAAAAATTATATAAAATAAAAATATTCAAAAAATATTAACAAATCGAGATAGTTGGATGTCGTGGGTGTCATGGGGGGCGATGTCAGGCATCACACCAGCCCTCGAGGGCTAAAGCCTGGTCCCACGTGGGTTGACTATGCACCATGGGTGCCATGGGGGGTGATGCCCGACATCACCCCAACCCCCATGGGCTAAGGTCTGGTCCCATGGGGCCAAGCCCTAGCCCGTGGGGGCTGGGGCAATGTCGGCATCGCCCCCCATGCCGAAATTCATACAAGTTATTTTTAAAATGTTTTTTCAAACAATTTTTTTGTTATGTTTTATTTGGTTTTGAAATAAAAAAAATTATAAATGTTTTTTCTAAGTTTTTTTTAAAACATGTTATTTTAATGTTTTTTTTTTGTTTTTTAAATATATTTAAAAAAAAATTGTGTTATTTTTATGTATGTTTTTTTTTTTTTTTTTTTA